>CM029603.1:86603948-87124291 GCA_017311375.1 Mytilus coruscus
TAGCTCAGAAAACCCACATAGTTTAATTTAACAAATCAACAAGTTACGCCCTCCGTCGTCTTTTGGAAGCACGTGTTGGGAGTGTCCTATTTTGAATGCCGTTTTTTTTTCGCCATGGAAAATAACATGCACGGTTCTACTTCTGCTTCTACCGCCACTTTAGGATGCACATGTTAATATTTTAAAGAAAAAAAGTTGATTTGTCTTCTTCCAAATACTGCCCACATTCAACATGATGAATATTCTGGCAAGTTGTGCTTTTGGTTTTTCAATACTTTTCTAATGATAAAAATTTGAATAAAATATTTATGCGATTATCAAGCCTCGATAAATGTATAACAATATTCTCAGTGTAATAATTATCACCGATATATATCAAAACTGTTATTTTACTTAAGCAAGTCGTGATCTGTTTACATACGATATAACGCACGTATTTAATCAGGGTGACCCACTGTGCGTCACTTCCGTTGGGTATAAGTAGTGAGTTGTAGTGGCGTGTTTTATAACATTCACATTCATCACATCTCAGTCACGTCTCAGTCCTTACAGCTGAACGGACGTGCTGGGTAAGCTCTCTTTTACCCGCTATCTTCGATGAGGGTTTACTTTTAGATGATCAACGACTTACTACTTTAGATGACAGAAACCAATCCAACGCTGTACAGTAAACGTGGTAGTTGGCGTATTCCCGCGTTAACATGCACTCCAAAACCCATTGTGGATGGGGGAGTGTTATGCCGATTGACGTCCGAGGGCTGTATCCTAGGTGTTAGATGATTGACCTTCATTTCACTGCCTCACGGCTTTGGTCCTGATAATGCTTCCTGTCATCTTTAATACTACGTCCGAGACTCATCTACCAGTACTCCATCATCGAGGTTAGCGGGCTGCCAAGCTGACCAATATGGCCCTGAAAGCAGCCGTTGTGAAGAAATAAAACCAAAATAGTCAACAAATGAAAACCAAAACAACTCACAAAACCAAGATGGCGGCCTACCAAAATGGCGTCCTCCACCTGTTCCTGACCGATGGCACAAAATTATTTAAACGCTCACCAATCGCCTTCGGGCACCGAGCCGACCGTGCGAGGGCTTAATAGCCAGTCAAGGTCGTTAAACACCCCCAGTAGTAGTAGTGTTTTATAAAATCGTTCAGGTGTTCAAATGACAAACTGACAGTAATTTGCAAATATCTCGATAATTACAAGATGAAATTTTATCGGGTTTTTTGCATTCTTAAACATTAATTACGAACTTTAGAATAAGACAAACATGATTTTAGCGTTTTAGTACCTCTTTAAATAAACTTAGCACAATACTACACATGCATGGTTAAATTATGAATACAATACTACGCATACATGGTTAAATAAACTGAGCACAATACTACGCATTCATGTTTAAATTAAAAGCATAATAATTCAGCAAACAGATAAGTATAGTAATGCATCAAGCAGATAAACATATTAAGCAATATTTTATCCCAAAATTAAAGTATAAAGTAAAACACTAAAGCTTTGGACGACATTGGCATGGGATTTTTTGTGGAGTGACTATTCATTTTCATCTGTTGCTTTGAATGCCGCGCGAAAAAATATTTGCAGTCTTAATGTCTGGTCGTTTCCAAACTAAAACTCCATCACAAATATATATATATGACAAGAAGAAAAAATCGAAAGAAGAGCCAAATAAAATAAAAATTAATTATTTTAACGGTGTAATTATGCCAGACTATGAAAAATAATATTGAATTAATATTGTATAAACTTCCCGGAAATGATTGATCTATAAACACTCATTGAAAAAGTAAGGAAATAATAAATTGAAAACACAAGTCTTTTATTTCCTTGTTGAATATTAATTGATTATTTATCATTAGAATGATTTTGATCGATCAATTTATAGAAAATGGATTATCAATAGACAATGTAAATGTCGGAGCCAAATGAAGAAAAATGTTTAATACTACACGTATGTATTTTTATTATCGCCCAACATTTATAAAACGTCTTATGCATGTTGTTATGGCTTCTAATAGATGTAAGGAGAGAATCGGCGATTATCAATAGACAATATAAATGTCGGAGCCAAATGAAGATAAATGCACAATTCTACAAGTATGTATTTTTATTATCACCAAACAGTTTTAAAACGTCTTATGCATGTTGTTATGTCATCTAATAGATGTAAGGAGTACGGAGAGAATCGGCGATTATAAATAGACAATGTAAATGTCGGAGCCAAATGAAGATAAATGTCTAATACTACACGTATGTATTTTTATTATCGCCCAACATTTATAAAACGTCTTATGCATGTTGTTATGTCATCGAATAGATGTAAGGAGAGAATCAGCGGTAATGTGTTCTGTTCACGAGGTTCTGTTTGATAAAATTTATACCATTTTAGAAGCTAAGTTTTCTGTGTTGTATTTTTGGACTTTTGTTTGTCGTTTTCGTCGTTTTTGCGTTTTGAT
Source organism: Mytilus coruscus (assembly GCA_017311375.1). Taxonomy (NCBI): domain Eukaryota; kingdom Metazoa; phylum Mollusca; class Bivalvia; order Mytilida; family Mytilidae; genus Mytilus; species Mytilus coruscus. The sequence continues at coordinate 86,606,427 of CM029603.1, forward strand.
CATGGTCTTGTTGGTTTTTACTAAGCTGACCTTTGGTATCTTCATCCTGTTTAATCAACAAATAAGACAGTGTATGCTTAATATTATTGACAGCGTTTAAGAAACAGAACTATGTAAAACAAATAAAAAATAATTACATTACATGTATGTTTCATAATAATACGTTATTTTGATTGGCTAACAGTAATCTCGAGTCATTCTGAAATTAACCTTCATTTAAGAATTGAATGCTTCTTTTTGTAAATTCATTGGGGTGTAAAAGCGTTGACCCAAGTACATTTTGTATGAAGCGCGGAAGCGCTTCATTCTAAAAATGTACGCAAGGTCAACGCTTTTACAACCCTATGAAATTACCAAAAGAAGCATTCAATACTTATAATTACATTTTTTCGCTATGATCATGAATTAACACGATTACTATCATTTTTTTCTTTTATTTACCTGTGCATTTTATTGTGGAAACGTGTGTCATCATGTATGTTTCAATTCATGCAATTCATTTTGAAATGAAGAATGACGCGAGATTGCTGTTATCCAATCAAAATAACGTATAACAAGGAAACATACATCTAATGTAATTATTTCAAAATAAAATGTAACATTCATGATGACACGAGGCTTCCATAATAAAGTGTACAGGTAAATAAAAGAAAAACTTGTTAGAAATCGTGTTTTCATGATCCTAGCAAAAAATGTAATTATGAGTATTGAATGCTTCTTTTAGTAATTTTATAGGGTTGTAAAAGCGTTGACCGTGCGCACATTTTTAGCTTCCACGCTTCATACAACATGTACTTCGGTCAACGCTTTTACATCCCAATAAATTTACAAAAAGAAGCATTCAATTCTTATTTGAATGTTATGCTGCTGGTATTTAACAATGTGTTTATTCATTCATATATGATACATGTATCATGTGTATCTAGTGGATTCTTTATATTCTTCCAGACGAGTCGTTTGATTAGGATTCGCATGTCGAGTGATGTGTGCATAGCAGGAGACGTAAATTCAAAATTGTATTACGCGAGTCTTTGACATCGATACTGTTTCCACTTATTTTCAATAATTGTTCGGATTTTATAAATTTCAATATAAACCTAATTCATTTCAGGTCTTACAAATCCAATGACCACCGCTGATTCTACTGATACAGAGTCTGGTACCGGAAAACATGACTTTTGGGAACCTTCAATAACCACAGCACGTATGTTAATCTGTTTTATATGAATTGATATCGTAAAGGTCGCGTTCTTTGTATTTTCCCGCGTTTCTTTTAAATATAGCTGCCGCGGGAAAATATTGTATTGACGAGCACAGGTCGTATTCATATATAATTGGGTAACTTTTAGTGACCAATGGGTGACTTTCTGGAAATAAAGTATAAGGTCATATTCTAGCTGTCATGCAACGAGTGAACACTAAAATTAATTCTTGATAAACATGCATTTTTATTAATGAAAACATTTGATTTATACATTTTTAAGGAATAGGTCCGAGCACCTGACTCTGGAGACGGGATGGTGCACTTGTCATCGTTTGACACTGGTTTCTAGTGCTTTTTGTTCTACTCATACCGTTTTTTTTTATCTCCAGTTGTCCCTGGCCGTCGATGAAGGGGTGTTAAGCAAATTGTGTGTGGCTTTGTCTTGTTATATATAGGATTATTATAGCAATTGTTGTTTGAACTTATAGACTGTATTGCTTTAAGCATGTATGCATTACAATAACAATAATATACAAATATAGCCTTTGTATGAGGTCGATACGAGGATATATTGACTTGAAAGAAGTATATGGACTGAGGACGAAGTCCGAGGTCGATATACTTCTTTATGTCGATATATCCTCGTTTCGACCTCATAAAAATGCTACAATTGTTATATTATTATTGTTAATAAGCCAGAAGTAGAGCACCAATTCATTTGCTTGGTTGTTTCTATTGTGTCAGATATTCTAAAAATAACCGTGCAATATCACTATTCTAAAAAAAAAACGTGCAATATCACTTTTCTATCTGCTGTTTTCAGTCTACCTTTGAAAATATAGTTGAACGTGTGACTCTTTTAAACGAATCAAATTAGTTAGAATATACACAATAATAATATTTGTGAATATCTTTAATCTGACCAAGGCCATCGTTCACTTAAATATCTTCCTGGGATCAGGGTCCGTCTAGACACCACAGGGGTCCAAAGCTGCAACTTTACGAAATTTCAATGTCAACCATACATTCGATACTCCTCGGTTAGTCCCTACGGCAAATTTCAGAACCGGACCTAGCTCATTACAAAGGTATTGACCGAGGCTGTTCTCCACTTTAATATTTTTCTGGGATCCGGGCCTGTCTTGACACCACAGGGGTCCAAAGTTGCCCCACAACGTACTTTTCCCATCTTCACACCACAGGGGTCCAAAGCTGCAACTTTACGTATTGACCATGTCAATCACACACACATTCGGTTCTCCTCGGCATTTCCTATACATGACAGTTTTTGACAATCTGGGTTAAATTGAAAACTTTTGGCCATGCATTGAATATATTCTGGTTTAATATTGCATCTTAAGTTCACAGTTGTGTGCCAATGTCTTAGTCATCTGTCAGTTATTGTACTGACACATTTGACAAAGAGAATTACAAATTTACATTAATAAATTGGTAATGCTGCATGCCGTACAAAAATGTCCACGTCGTATTTTCATAGAAACTACTTGTTCACATTACAGCACAGATTCCCATAACAAGTATATCGAGATGTTTTCACTTCATGTATAGAGAACTAGATATTAAAAATGTTTTTAACTGAGTGTATGGAAAGATATATATATATATATCAAAGTACTGAAATACTGAACATCGGATGGCCGCAAGTTCTTGTGGATGGTCACAAGCACTTGTCTCAGAAAAAAATCAAAGTCTGAAGTACTGAACATCAGATGACCGCAAGTTCTTGTGGATGGTCAAAAGCACTTGTCACAGAAAAAAATCACATCTCTATACCTGAAACTGAGGTTAATGTACAGAGAAATTTTTTTTCTATGACAATTTCGTGCGTGGATGATGAATAAATGACAGGAAATTCAACCTCACCGTAATAACTATTATATTGTAGTGATACAAATCAGTATACACCGGTTTGTTGTTTTATATTATATTAATATAACAGTTACATGTATATATAATTTTCATCCATTTGTATATCATTCTATTCTACTATTCTAATAATAGTGCAGTGCAAGTGCATGGTGGACACTCTTCTGTAAAAATTCGATTTTTCTAAAAGATTAGATATGAGTAGGCATTCATATTTTCCCACAAAAAAAACAATCTTCCATGCAGAGTTACCGGTCCTTGCCGGGATTGTTGCAAAACGTTCTTGGGATATTCTTCCGCATGCTTCAACACATTTTTTCGGTACGTGTGCATAGATATTATCAATGATTTTTTACTTATATATATATATCTAACGACAAAACATTTTCATTTTATTAATTTATGTTCTAAACAAAAATATTTTTATCAGTATTCATTGAAGAGATGTATTTATAACAAACGATAAGGAATGTTATTTTGCACTCGTTAATATCTGCGTATTTATCATGTGTATAGATCGGTTAAAACCCCAAAACGAATGTTACGCAATGGAAATCTAGGCGATAGCAATACATCGGAATGCCCTCACGGTCATCGCGATGTAAAAATCACATCTGTATACCTGAAAGTGAGGTTAATGTACACAGATGTATTTTCTTCCGAGACAAGTTCGTGCGTGGATAATGAATAAATGACAGGGAATTCAACGTCACCGTAATAACTATTATATTGTAGTGATACAAATCAGTATACTCTGGTTTGTTGTTATATATCATATTAATGTTTATATATAACAGTTACATGTATAAAATATAATTTTCATCCATTTGTATATCATTCTATTTTACTTTTCTAATAATAATAGTGCAGTGCAAGTGCATGGTGGACACTCTTCTGTAATAATATGATTTTTCTAATAGATTGGATTTGAGCAGGCATTCATATTTTCCCGCAAAACGTTCTTGAGATATTCTTCCGTATGCGTTAATACAATTTTTCTGTACGTGTGCATAGATATTATCAATGATTTATTACTTACATATATATACATATATATATTTCTAACGACAAAACATTTTCATATTATTAATTTATGTTCTAAACAAGAATATTTTATGAGTATTCATTTAAGAAATGATTCATAATTTATAACAAGCGATAAGGAATGTTATTTTGCACTCGATAATGTCCGCGTATTTATAGATCGGTTACCAGTCAAACACGAAAGTAACGTAAGTAGAAATTTCTTCGGCAACAATACATCGGAATGCCCTCACGGTCATCGCGATGTAATAACACAATTCATCACAACGTATTTAAAATCAAATATTAACAATAGTAGTTGTACTTTGATTTTTTAATTTTCCATAATTACATTGTTTCTGTACTTCCTATAATCATGATAATCTTACGGAATTAAAAACGAGAAAAAAAAGGAAAACACGATTTTAAAGGCTTCATTCTCTTTATCTAAACAAACAGTATCCTCCAAAAAATGTGGCTGCTGGCATCATCGGATTGTCATCTTAAAAGTGAAAGTGTCGAATTCCGCTGTCACAGGAGATGCTATTATATTTATCTAAGAATATGTTATTTTTGAAACGTTTGAGTCTTATACAGTTTTTTTGGTTTTTTCAACATATATCATAAAAATTGGCTGCTGAAAAAAGTGGCTGCTATCTTGATTGGCTGCTAAAAGTGGCTGCCAGCTTGAGTCTGGTAAATATAAAGTAATACAAAATTGTATACACCGCCGGGAATAACACTTTTAAATCAATTATTGTTTGCTTAACGTCCATTGGCAGATATTGCATACACATTTAGAACAAGAACAAATTATCAATTAATACAATAGGGGTTTTGCACGATTGGTCAATCAGGGTGCAGACGATATTTGGACTGAGACTGAGAAATGACGGTAGGTTGAAAAGGGTCAGAATTGTTTTCTTGTCAAAGGGACCCTTCAGAGAGTTATTGCAAGTTTTCTTTAAAGTGAAGAGAGCGTAGCACTAACCCAACACAAGGCATCGCATTTAACGTCCCCATTTAGACCGGACGTGACTGGATATTTATAAACAGCAAAACATACCCACCAGTTTAGCGAGGGATTTACTGTCGGACGACAAAAGAAGCCTTTGGATGACCGTATTTTTGTACAGGCCCAGTACACCCTTAAATTTAAATGGAATAGTCATTACTTAATGATATTTCGATATTACACGATATGGTTTCGTATTGACTTGATATAGTTTTGTCATTACTCAATATGGTTTTGTCATTACTCGATGTGGTTTCACCATTATTTAATGTGGTTGTGTCATTAGTCAATGTGGTTTTAACATTACTTGATGTGAATGTGACTTAACGTTATGTAGTTGTTTCATTACATGATGTAGTTTTGTTATTTCGTAATGATGATTTGCCTATTCTTTATATGGTTTTAACATTACGCAATGATGTTTCAAAATTTGACGATTTTACACTACATGATGTGTTTGTTTCATTATTTGATGTGGTCCTGTCATTCTTTGATGTGGTTATCCCATTACTTGATGAGGTAAAACCACGTGACCAATTCGGAAAAAATATGTTCTATTTTTAAACAGATTTCAATATATCGTTTGTTTAATGTGCTTTGGATGGGTATCGCTATCCATTGAGTTAAAGTTCAAATTAAAGTTCTAGTGGTTGTTCAGAGTTATTTGGTATGAAAAGGGAACGGCAGATAATAATAAAAAAAAGTATTAAGAAGTTTATAGTATTTCGGACATAATTGGGATATCCCCAAACCACTTGGTCCTGTTATTTTTAACCTAAGTTCTCAAACGGAAGCAGTATTTTGTAATACATTTGTAAATATTCCACGGAACCCTGTGTCTCGCCTGATATTGCTGCTGTAAGTGTAAAAGCGTCATGTTGATCGGCTGTACATTTATCTATACATTTATCGGTTAAAAAAAAAAAAAAAAATTTTCTGTAGATGCTTTTTCTTGAAATTGAGGAATAACTCCTATACAAGTTTTAAAACACTTCATGGAGGTTTACAAATTTATCATGTCAAAACAGTTTACATGTAATTCGGTTTTATTTAACTAAAACAAAACTGTATGGTTTTCAACAATGAGCAAAACCCATACCCTATAGTAAGCTATAAAAGGTCCTGAAATGAAAAATGTAAAAAACTAGAAACCTAACGATCTATAGATAGATAGATAGATAAGTAGATACTTTATTCTCTGAAAACTAAATACAAGTTTACAGAGAAACATACAATATAAATACAGATACAATAGTCGAGGTAAACAAATCCAGTATGATGTTCTAAAAGTAATATACATGGCATACATGTTTAGTAACATGTATAATGAAAGGTTAAACTCAATAGAAATAAAAAATGGAGATGGAGACGCCGACGCCACTATCGACGACGAAATATAGGTTTGTTGTGTCTCACTGCCGCTACATTGATGTCGCAATCTCGACACAAATCAAAAGACTTTAACTTTATTGTTAACAAATGAAACACTTCAAATCAACTCACACTAAAGTTACAGGAAACGGGGAGGGGCTCGGACTAAGCGACAAAGCATCAATACTATAAAACAAGAATTCTCCGAATTTGTTTTAGCGTAAATGATCATTTGAACTTATACGAATATCAATCTTTTATTTGTAATCAATTGAATTCCTGATCTACCTCGCACTAATTGAAAAATAAACTTTTGGAATATCTGTTTCATATGTGACGACGGACATGTTCCAGTGGTCGTAACCATTAAACCGTTATCTTTTCCTTGAATGTAAACTACCAAATAAAACAAAATCATTGGGTTTGTACTTTCTCGAATAACACGACGGGTGCCTTTCTGGAGCATCCGAGATCACCCCGATGGATTTATGTTACCCAGTCATACCGATCTATTGAAACAGCCAAATGAAACTGTTTTGTATGCCACCGCAACTGAAAGTTGGGGCATATTTTACCCTATCCTCCGTCCGTCCGTCCGTCTGTCCGTCCCATTATGGGTATATAGTTATTCCGCATAACTCCTCCTACAGTTTGAATCCTAGGAAGTTTTCTCTTTACTGTCTGTTTGTACATATATTGAAGGTGTGCATGTGGTCAGGGTTTTATTTTATTGTCTTTTGCTCTTTTGGGAGATAAATGAACATTTTTTGTCATTTTTGGGGTATAAGCGGTTAAATGAGTTGAGTGCGGGGGCATCACTTTGTCTAGTTTACATTTTTTTCTCGTGTTGTGCTGTTACACAACTGTAACAGTCCGATGTAAGGTTAGGATTTAGCGCTCACATACATGTTAAACTCCGCCACGTGCACTTTCTTTATGTACCTGCCCCAAGTCAGGAGCATGAAGTTCAATTGTTGTCGTTGTATAAATGTGTGTCAATTCTTTTTGTAGATTGTTTAATTATAAATAAGACCGTTTGTTTTTCGTTTGAATTTTTTCACATGTTGCATAGTGGCCTTTTGTAGCTGACTATACGGTGTGTTGAAGGCTGTACGGTTGCCTATATATGATTTCTTACATCCACTGCATTTAAACTCTGATGGATAGTTGTCTCATTGTCAATCACACCACATCTAACTTTATTTCAACTTCTATGTTGCGTTTTGTATACTGTAACATTGTTTATCTTTTGTACGCATACCCGGAGCCCTCTTTTCGGAACTTTAACATTAAACTTTATTGATTTTAAACATAATGTATTTCGCCGCCTCAAAATCTAATGGATTGTGTCACTGCATTTTCTTTAAACCAAATGAGTAACGTAACGCCATTTCCATAAGTTAAGTACTTTTTTGAAAGCACTGTTGGCCAAAACATTTTGTTTTGGTATACGCGCCTTGAAAATGTTATTCAGTGTAATTGTTAAAGGTCAACGAACAGTTGTCTCATTGAAATCATATCAAGTCTCATAATTTTTGTAAAGCACGACTAAAAGGGTACAGAGAAGTATCCACTTTTCCTTGTAATAGTTTTCGTCGCAGAAGCGATACCGGAGAGTTGATGAATCTTACTAAATGTTGAATATTCAAGAGTTTAATTAATATACTTCACAAAATGCAGTTCATCATAATTTTGATACACTTTTCCATTTTGTAATCATTTCGAAGAATTTGTATTCAAGGATATCCGAAAACAATTGAAACAATTTATATATGATAGAAACAATACTTCCGATAAAAGTTTTATTTAAATAAACACTCAAAGCTACAACAATATCAGAAATAGTAAGGGGCGGGGGTAAGATCAGCGTAAAGGGAGATAAGTCTGTAAATCAACCGGAATGTTTCTCCAGTCTTTTAAAGCATTCATACGAAACACAACTAAAGAGCTTAAAGAAACAACAGACACGGCTTCCTCCGCCCTTTTTTAGACTTGTACATCGAATTTGACATAAGCGGTCATCTCAGTACAAGAATCTATGACAAACGAGACGATTTTAATTTTGAAATTATAAATTTCCCCCACCTTAGCAGCAATACCAACTTCACCTGCATATGGGATATTTATTTCCCAACTCATTTGGTATTCAAGAGCTTGCAGCTGCTACTCAGACTTTATAAAACGTCACCAGTGTTTGAGCATGTGTTGACCGTGTTTTATACTTTCAGATTACACTCCTGTCAAATTCCTTATGGGTGTCGTTGTATAAAACTTGTTTTTATACATTCAGTTTACGCTCCTGTCAGATTCCTTCTGAGTGTCGTTGTATGAAACTTGTTTTTATACTTTCAGTTTACACTCCTGTCTGATTCCTTCTGAGTGTCGTTGTATAAAACTTGTTTTTATACTTTCAGTTTACACTCCTGTCAGATTCCTTCTGAGTGTCGTTGTATAAATAGATATAAGAAGATGTGGTATGAGTGCCAATGAGACAACTCTCCATCCAAGTCAAAATTTATAAATGTAAACCATTATAGGTCAAAGTACGGTCTTCAACACGGAGCCTAGGCTCACACCGAACAGTAAGCTATAAAGGGCCCCAAAAATTACTAGTGTAAAACCATTCAAACGGGAAAACCAACGGTCTAATCTATATAAAAACGAGAACCGAGAAACACTTATGAACCACATCAACAAACGACAACTACTGAACATCAGATTCCTGACTTAGGACAGGTGCAAACAAATGCAGCGGGTTTAAACGTTTTAATGGTACCAAACCTTCACCCTTTTTCTGAAACAATAGTGTAACATTACAACATAGAAAGACACACTATAAAATATCAACTGAAATAGCTTAACTCAATCAAAGGACATAGTAACACCATTGAACATACACTGAACAAATAAATTTGACCTATGATACAATGTAAATTCAAAATAAATAAACTAAGGAAGAATAATAAAAGTAACATGTAATATCGGTATGAAATGTTAAACAATTTAAGAAAAACAATATGCTCGAACAAAATATCAGCCATTTGCAATAACTTTAAACACAGGTAAATAAAATAATTTTGTTCTTAGGTATACGTATACAGTTACAATAGAGAAAGGAAATATTTTAACAAAATAAATAATTTTGATGTTCATAGTACGAAGTGGAAATTTATATTAGTACCAAACACTTATAAAAGCTAGTATATAGACCAGATATAACCCTGAATAACATTAAATAACAAAAAAAGCATTACAATTAGTATCAACAGGTCAAATAAACAAGAAAGTACGATTTGAGAGTACTCGCAGTTACTGACAGCTAGTTAAAAGCCAATTAATAATAAAAATCATGCATCAGAGACTAAAATCAACTAAAACACATCCCAGGGATTTAGTATTTTAACGTCATGGACAGTCAAAGAAGACATGACTAGTGCAATGCCAAAAATAAATGTATCGACAGACAGTAGGATAGTTATAAAACTTGTTTTTATACTTTCAGTTTACACTCCTGTCTGATTCCTTGTGAGTGTCGTTGTATAAAACTTGTTTTATACTTTCAGTTTACACTCCTGTCAGATTCCTTCTGAGTGTCGTTGTATAAAACTTGTTTTTATACTTTCAGTTTACGCATCAGTCGCACTCCTCCTGGGTATCATTGTGACCGTTGTTTTATTTAAATGTTACTATAGAAAACGACGATCGCTGTAAGTATAAACATTTAGTTTCAATAAAGCTTCTTTTGCATTTCATATACTGAGTACAATAAGATTCTTTTGATTGACCTATCTACATTCATGTGAGTGAGGAAAGCAATATTATATGAGTTGCCTGTTCACATTTTAATTTTTCAACGTCTACTTTTAAAGATTTTTAATTGGCCATACTCGTGTTATTTCTCTAAATAATGAAAATGTCTTTTGTTGAAATACCGTTAGCGTTCATTATTTTTTTGAGTCATTACAGGAAACCCAGAGAACGAGAAGAGAGCTTCCATCATGACAACGCCGTGTACTGGGACCATGATGCAGCATTCCAATTGGACGGAATGGTGGAACTCAGAGAACAGAGAAGAACAGAAGGCAAGTTACATAATAGTTTATGAACACTATGTAATTATAAATACCATTACAGAGGAAACAATACTCTAACTTATGAGTTTGAATGTCCCTTTGGTATCTTTCGCCTCTCCTAATATTAAAGACAGAGATAAAAGGCAATGGATGCAGGTCAGTTTAGAAAACCTTTAAAATCGTGTTAAACAATCCCGGTGCTCTCGTCAGTTCGATGAAAAAAGGGTAAAAAATGGCATTCAAATTATGGTGACACTTTCCACTTCAGTTTGATTTATGCAATACTAGTGGATCAATTTGAAATCGATGTTACATTATGGGAATTTAGCTGCTGTGGGTGTTCTGGTTAGTCAAGGCGGCATTTAAGATTAGTCCAGACTGCGTAACGTTATTAAAGAGTTTCTAAACTATCTTTTAAAACTATTGGCTCAATTTGTTTTTGGAAAACATATTTCTATGATTTTTATTTGATTAATTCTTTCCCAACCAGTTGATTATTTTTGTTACAATTGACTTGGGTATTAATTGATCGCGGTTCTTCGTTGGCCTAAATTCAACTTAGTCGTTAAATATTTTTGCTTTTCTCTGATTTTGCTACACTAAGAAAAGGGTATCCATGCTTGATGACACCATATATAAAGAACACAATCTTTTAGCAGATCATCAGTATAGAAATATGCCATCATATCGTCTGCAGATCAAAAGAGTGAAACAGAGTCAACTGCCGTATATCATGATATACGATATTTCTCCACTCTCGACAGTAACATTTCACAATGTAACTGTCATGGGTGGAGACATATCGTTTCACACTCGAGTCTGTGGTATAATGTACATAAGATCATAGACAGGTCAACTTATTTGTATGAAGCTTTAAATGAAGGCAACAGTAGTATACCGCTGTTCAATAGTCATCAATCGATTTAACTGAAACAAATCCGGGTCACAAACCAAAACCGAGGGAAACACATCAACTATAAGATGAAAACAACGAAACAACATAAACACTGAACTGCTACAAAAAACAAACGCCAACATACATAGAAAGAGACTATTTGATAACAACTGCCATATTCCTGACTTGGTACAGGACATTTTAAGAAAAAATGGTGGGTTGAACCTGGTTTTGAATTTTTTTAAAGGTGATGTTTACTGAGCCCTCTATTATTTTCATGTCAATACAAAAAAAAACAGTGTTTTATACCTTAGTTGAGGCAGCTAGGTTACAAAAAGCCACTAAATTGTTTAAAAGAATATAACATATATCTTAATCTTATCCAAATATCATTTTAATTACAGCTGTATTCATTACCGATAGCAGACATCGAGGTATACAGACAGACATAGGTGGAGATTGCATACATAATTTCGAAAGGTACAATTATTGGTTTGAATAAAAGTATGTTTTGTGTAAACGACAACCCAACCGAAAAATAATCAAAAGACATATAAATAATGAACAGTAAAATGTCTTCCATAATCATGATACTATGGCTACCTCTAAATAATACCGAGTCCATAAAAGTTTGAAATAAATTAAACAGAAATTGAGATTTGACTTAAGACAATACTACCGAGGTTCTACTCAACCCTCTACATTAACTATGTGTTTCACTTTGAACAAGTGTCATGTCATAGAATTCATGCCAATGACACAGGTGAATTGTAATGAACTAAATCAGGATTTTTTTTGCAACAAAGACAGATGTTTTTTTATGTCATCTTAGTGAAAATGCTTAGCCATATCCGACAAGTGTAAATTTCCTTTGAATAGCATGTATCATGAGTGTTTAAACATATTTGTTGCAAACATAATATAGTTTGGAAACGGTTATTTGATATAAAGGATGTAATGTGCAGCTACATCAGTGAGTGACAAGTGACAGGCAACGGTACATGTAGTTTATTGATGTTTAAATCGTTAATTAATTAAGAATAAAGTCATCAAGATAAAAATAAAACCTTCGGGAACAAATTGAACTCCAAACGATGCAAAGTAGGGTGTGCCGATATGGTGTTACGCATGTATCCAAAGTAGGGTGTGCCGATATGGTACGCATGCATCCAAAGTAGGGTGTGCCGATATGGTACGCATGCATCCAAAGTAGGGTGTGCCGATATGGTACGCATATATCCAAAGTAGGGTGTGCCGATAGGGTACGCATGTATCCAAAGTAGGGTGTGCCGAAAGGGTATGAATGTATTCAAAGTAGGGTGTGCCGATATGGTATCCCCCACCATGCGAATCAACACTCAACTGAAACGTATCAATATGAAATAGGACATAATCGGTAAATTTACAGACCAAACGACTATTCTGTTTTATCTATGACCGCGAAAGCATTTCGCTCAAAGCTTTTGAATATGGGAAAAATGTCATATATAGAAATATATATTAAGAAGTTAGCTTCTAGAATTAGGAACCATTGGTGTGTATTTGATGCTTTGAGCTTGAATACTCGGATAACTTGACTTATATAAATATGTGTGTTTTTTATTGTAAAATTAGTAAATGAAAAGATTGATAAAACAAACGATACACAACAAAATATGTTTTCTTCTAGATCTATATTGAAAAATAGACAACATAGTAATATGAATTCATTTTCAGGACCTACCAGCAGGACGAACTAGATAATATGTCTCTACCACCATTGCCCCCTCCACCACCACCGCCAATCGAGGATCCGTTACCACATGCCATGGCACCAAACCCACCTAGTCGCAGATCCAAAGACGACTGTATTAGAACTGTACCAAGCTACCGGAAATCAAACATACCTAGTACCTTACAGAAAACATGGATTGCCAACAGTGAAGATAAATTAGCCACAAGCGATCATTTTAAAGAACTTCTAGATGAAGCCTTCAAAGACCAAAACTCCCCACTTCATCAGAGGGAAAGTCATTATATGTCTGTTCCAAGTGTTGTTTTAATTCCAAATCCAGAGGAAGGCCCACCATGTTGTCACGACATCCGTCATTCTTACATTAACATTAAAAAACTGGACGGAAACACGATGTCCGAAAATAGTCTAAATAATTCTCAACAGATTCTCGTGGACTATGAAAACACAAGGGTTTGGGTAAAATCAAAGGAAAGTGATCTTAGTGACGACGAATCACATGTTGACTTCCGTGACGCAAACTTCCAAGACTGCGTACGAAATACTTTACATAGAAAAGAAATTAAATCGCGTAACATACCGGAAGTAGACGACCAATACTCCTCTTTTGCTACTCTGTCGGCACCAAAAAAGCCAGAGAGACCACGAACTGGTTACGTCGTTATGGAGTTGACAGAGGAAGTGATGTCATTCCTGAAAGTAAAGGAGAATAAACTTGGGAAACATTTAACTTTGTCTCACGAAAACCTTCCGTCTGAAATCTATTATGACGACCGCCTGAAAAATGGATATATATCGATGACTGAGAATTAAAAATCAACTGCAAGTTACACTAAGAATACTACATATTTGACTTTGTGTAAACATTGATAAGATATATATGTCGTGTACAAGTTGCAATTTTGTACATGTTATAACATGTACAAAAATGTTGTACATGTTATAACTTGTACAATGCAAAAATACAAGTTATAACATGTACAAAAGTATCTAATGCATGTTATGACATGTACAAAATATTGATTAAAAATGGTTTTAACTCGTACAAAATTTGAAAATAAAGATATGTTTCTATTATTACAACACATGTTATTAACCTCAATAATATTTTCATAATTTTTTTTTTATCGTTAATTTTTTGATACAGTTAATGACCAGATGTATAGTTTTTATTATTACTTAATACCTATTAAAACACACATGTAGCCAACAAACATTATTCAGTATTCTCACCTGATGAATTATAATTGTAATTTTCCACTCAGAAGGCAATAGTAAAACACTATTTACATCAGTGGTGCTCAAGGCCAAAAATGTTGAAAGAGCAGATTCAATAATTCCAAAGTTATTTATGATTTAGCATGGTCCAATGAAAACCATATTCTCTCTATGGCTTTTATAGAGTATGCATAGGAGACCTTGCTTTAATTTTCGCATGTTTAAAAAATAGGGGGGGTATAATTCAAAATTTTAAGGGATTTTCTTTAAAATTTCAGATGAACCTGATTTATCTACTTTATTGCTATTGAGGGTCATACGGCTGTAGGCCATGTTGAACTGCATAAAACATACAATGACCTGAAAACCCATTATGGCAACATAAGTCGTGAAGCAATAAAACATTTCTGAAACTTTGTGACCACTGTGTGTTCTAAAGAAAAAAGAAACGTTCTGAGCTTTTTATTGTTGTTCTTTATTATTCAATAAATTTCAAATGTATATCCTGCTTTTTTTAAATTTATTTCCAAATTTTGTACAAGTTAAAACCAATTTTAAGCAATATTATGTACATGTTATAACATAAACGATGTACTTTTGTACATGTTATAACTTGTTTTTTTGCATTGTACAATTAATAACATGCATATGTACAATATTTCTGTACATATTATGTACATGTACAAAATCGCAACTTATACACGACATATACATTTTGATATCGGTAACACATGTACGGCTTACTTTTTCTTTGAGAACACGTGAGTAAGGAGTGGAGCTTAAAATTTGCCCTTTCTCTCAAACATTTTGTATTTCTATGGTATCTTCTTAATCTATGCCGAAACACACAAATCCGATCTTATTCCAATTTTGCACAATTTTTGATACGCTTTCTTTCATATCTTATCCCCTTGTTATCTTCTTCTTTCATAAAATTGAGAGGATATTTCGTATCATTTCTTAACTATATTCACATACAATCGATTTGTTTTTTATAACTTTGATGTTGTGTATACAATCGGATGACTAAAGTCTTAGTTATATAAGGAAAAAGATTTTGATGTCAGTAACGAACATGTCTTATTGTGTGACATGAAAGGTACCATACAAGACAAATCCACTTACTAAACAATAGATTTGCCTTTCCTTCTGTTGTGTATTGTCCCATTTTAAACTTTATAGTTGTATACATTAGTGATTTTTCGGTAGTTTAGACGTTTCCGCTATCAATGGAAACTTTATAAAAATGTTTTAAATCCTGACTGTTGGACAACCTCTGGCACTAACAATCTACCAGCACAGGCATCAACCCAGTGCTGAAAAGAGTCGTAGCGTCCGAAACACTTGTCTATATATACCTTCATTAGGAACGCTCAAAGCCAAAAACATTTGAAAGCCAAGTATGTATTAGTCATGTTAGTGGCGAAACAAGGACTACTGGACCAATGCTACCATTTTGGACTATTGTGCATGTTCTATTTTTTTTTATATTTAGATGAGTAGTTAAAATTAAACGTACCCTTATTCATTTGCAAAAAGAACCGTCACTAATTAAGATGATCCCTTATTTTATAATTTTTCATTGTTTTGTCATTTATATAATGTAATATAACTGAGTATAGATGTATATAATATAACTGTGTATAGATGTATAGAATTAAGTGTTTGTAAAGAGAAACCTTAATAAAAAATAAAACATTCACAAAAGGTATAAATGATTATGTTTAATACAATTACGTTTGCAGTGCATAGCTATAGATTAAAGGATAAGAGATAAAAAAAAACACACAATCTTGTATGATGACCCAGTGCTGAAGAAGGTATTATGGTAAACAAATAGTGTCTGGAAGAAATGGTTATAATGTTCAAGAAGGGTTTTGCTAAACACAAATACATTTTATTTTTTTAATTTGAAAAAGGAGTTTTCTTAAACAAAAATCCTGCTATTCATTATATTAATTTATGCGACTGTCATACAAGTGAGAGGTTTAGCTAGCTATAAAACCAGGTTTAATCCACCATTTTCTACATAAGGAAATGCCTGTACCAAGTCAGGAATATGACAGTTGTTTTCCATTCATTATATGTGTTTGAGCTTTTGATTTTGCCATTTTATAAAGGACTGTCCGTTTTGAATTTCCCTTGGAGTTCGGTATTTTTGTTATTTTACTTTTTAAGATCACCTTCATAAGTGTTAACTAATACAGTAAGTCTGTTTCTCAACTAACGAGAAACTGCTTTGCGGTCTTAAGCATTTACATACCATAAAAGTTGTCTGGCATGTAGCATAAATAGGACTGTGTTCTATTCTCTTTTGTGAAATTTGTGCAGTTTTGATTTTCATTGCAGATGGTACACGCATAGCAGGAGCCGCATATGTCGTCGATGCAATCGTTCTAGTTCAGATTTCTTTCAGTTCTTTAAACCTGGTGTTTGTGAGGATGTTCGGGATTTGAGCAACAGTTAACTACTGTTGTCACTAACTTTACCCTTTAACGTCTTGAAGGGAGTTTATTTTTTTTATATTTACATTAGATGTATGTTTCATTATTATACGTTATTTTGATTGGCTAACAGCAATCTCGCGTCATTCTTCATTTCAAAATGAATTATGAATTTCATGAATTGTAACATACATGATGACACGTTTCCACAATAAAGTGCACAGGTAAATAAAAGAAAAAAATGATAGTAATCGTGTTTGCATGATCATAGCGAAAAAATGTAATTATAAGTATTGAATGCTTCTTTTAGTAATTTCATAGGGTTGTAAAAAGCGTTGACCGTGCGTACATTTTTAGAATGAAGCGCTTCCGCGCTTTATACAAAATGTACTTCGGTCAACGCTTTTACACCCCAATGAATTTACAAAAAGAAGCATTCATTTCTTAAAATGAACAACTTTACGTTCTCCTTTGTGAATATTAAGTGCAGGTACCTGTGATGATCACAAACAATTTCTATGCACTGGACGCTACAAAAGCAAGTATTGCTCAAGTGATATCTATTCTGAAATTGTGATTTTACAATTTATAAACTTAATTTGGTTGCTCATATGCTCTTTACGAAGTGCAGAATATACCATCTGAAACTCCATTCAATTTTACTCGGCTCGTCTATGTTTATTCATTCACTCTACAATTGTTGGACAATATTTGATAAAACATTTGACTTCATACAGGAGCTTCTCGTGAAGAATGAAATGAAACTAGCATTATCATTTAACATCACGTTCTGTTATACTGATGATGTCAACTTACTGAATAATTCAGTTTAGTGATTATGTTGAACGCCTCTGTCTTATCGACCACAGATAGTCAAGTCTGTCTCATATCTTGACTTGTAATTAGATATAGGCAATGAGGGTTGGTTGAGGACAAAACTTTAAGACAAAAATGATATCAGCTTCCATATTGTGAAATTTTCATTTCTATGTTGCAAGATTCCAGCAGCTCCTGCATAGGGAGTATATATTTCCCAGTTGATACAATATCAAAGTTGAAGTCGTTATTACGGACACCATCACTAGTTGGTTGACATTTATGGAATATCTGTGTCACATATAACCATGGATATGTTCCAAATGTAGTAACTAAAATTCCGTCCTCCTTTTATTGTCACATTAACCTATTATGTCTGTTTGGGTTGCTATCCCAATTTGTCAATATGACGGAACTATAAACAACTGTCTTACAAGTGGGAGGTGTAGCTAGCTATAAAACCAGGTGTAACCCACCATTTTCTTCGGAAAATTCCTGTACCAAGTCAGGAATATGGAAGTTGTTTTTCAATTGTTCGGTAGGTTGATAGCGTTTGATTTTGTCAGATTTAATGGACTTCCCCTTTTTGAGTTTGTCTTGGATTTATATTTTTATTATACTTTTTTCCCCTATTGTGGCAGGCCCAGATAAAACTTATCACCAAAGTTGTAGTTTTCATTAGCAACATGACAAGCGCCGCTAGTGTAGCAGGATCTGCTGACCATTCCGGAAACTGTGAAGTGGGTTCGTGTTTCTCAGTCTTTAGTTTCCTATGTAGTGTTTTGTAGACGTGTTTGTCTTTTCGTCGACTTTCGTTTTCAGCTCGTTGTCAGTTTCTTTTCCACTAATAGGTTTTGAATGTCCCCTTCGGGTATCTTCCATTAATTCAATTTGCCGCTGCACATTCAATAGCCATCCATCATCATCATCCTTAAGAAGAGAACATTGTTATTTTCATTCACTTTATGTTCAATCAACTTGGTTGCTTTTAATGAAATTACTGACATGTTGTATTTATAAACCCGCACTACGGTCAAATGTAGGTCAACAAGAACAAACAATAAATAAAATAAAAGCTCAAAATCTGCATGGAAGACTGTGAAAATGGAACAAAATACTATTAATATAAATTGCATTTTCTATGTCCTCTGTTATTTTTTTTCTTTTTTAAAGTTTGTTATGTATGTACTGATTATCAGGTTGTCTGTATATTAATATTGTAAAATATCAGCTGCGAATCACAATATGAATCTTTTTGTCGAGTGAGCGCAGCGAACGAGTTCAAGATGGCTTCATATTGTGTCGAGGAGCTGATATTTTACAAATATAAATATGATAAAAATCTGATAAGCGATTTATCGGATTGAATTTGTGTATTTTGCATGAAAGAAAGTGTTTGTCTTGTTTCACCAGCAAACCAGAAGATGACTTGAGAAGTTCAGATCAAACTTATCAACGTCGGTTCATCCATTATGACGTCGGTGATATGTCCGGGTCAAACTTATTTAGGCCGGGTTAACGTATTTGACGTCACAAAGCCGTGATATGCAATTTTATGAGAGCTGAGCAGAGTGATACAGACAATTAGAACACCGATAAAATAGAAATATTGAGGCACAAAGTATGTCAATCATAGAGAATGTCATATGTCATATGTTACTTATCATAGCACAATTATTTATCCAAATAAAGAAAAACCTGCAAGGACAAAAAATTGTTATTTGAATGCAAGTTAAAGTCGTAATCATTAAAAACGAAGGCCAATTCAACCAGAACAATTTTAAATATTATCTGCATTTATTTTACATTTATTAACAGACCTTAATATAAAATCTAAACAACTTCCATTTTGCCTGCTTTACACCTAATTTTCTGTTTAGCAACGGTGGTCATTTTGGTTTATCTACGGTTACTGAAAATAAAAATTTGAAACTACACAGCATATAATGAATGTAAATAACTTTGTTTTCAACTGGCCCGGTAATTGCAGAATTTTTTGAAAAAGTTAACCCACAAACAAAAATTAAGGAGTTACTAGAGGACGAAAGCCAAGTGATAACAATAGCACACCAAAAAGTGAATCTGATGTTTGTTTTCGATATACAATTGTGTTGATATTTCTTTATCCTTTTATGTTAAACAATTTATTTATAACTTTGATAAGCTTGTTGGTTTTATCATTGATGAACAATTCGCCTCCCCCTTTTAAAAAATCCTGGATCCGCACCTGCTATTTATGTGAATTCAGTGATAAATTCTCTTGTGATTTGAATTATTCATGACCAATAAATAAGCAAATGGATTTTATGCTTATTAGTTGTTTTAGCTTCGATATTTACTGAACAAAACTATATTGGAGGAAGATGAACAACCAGAAGGTTTAATCTTACTGTTGAATTAGTTTCACTTTTGTTCACTTACTTTGTCATGGCATTGTCAGTTTGTTTTTGATTTATTAGTTTGAATATCTCTTTAGTATCTTACGCCACTCTTTCACTACTACGCACTAATAAAATTCATATCTGACTGTAAAAAAGTTATCAAAGATTCAAGGCTCATAATTTTGTATGCCAGATGCGCGTTTCATCTACAAAAGAATCATCAGTGACGCTCGAATCAAAAAAGTTTAAAGGACAAAGTTGAAGAGCGTTGAGGGCCAAAATTCCAAAGGGTTTTGCCAAATACAGCTGAGGTAATATATTCCTGGGTAGAACATCTTTAGTATATTGAACAGTGCAGTTATGAAAACAGTTAATTTACAAATGTGACCGTTACAATACCAATGATGATTCGTGTCATAAATGAATGTGTCTTGCTTACATTGATTGTGTTATTTTTGTTAATAAATACAGTGAAATGCTTTGTGGCCTATTTTTCATCTGAATTTGATATGAATTATTTATAGTGATTTTCGGACAAAAGTTAAATGAATTGTATATGAAAAGAAAAGATTTATCAATTGCAGAATTAATCTTATTTTGTTTGTGGTGATGTATGTTTTTCTTAGTTTTCTGTGTATTGTTCTGATGATAGTCATTGTCTATTGTTATGGCTTTTTGCCATGGTCAAGTCTCTGATAATGGTTCCAGATTTCTTCCTTAAATTTTCATCTTTTTAAAATCAATATTAAAGAAAGAACAAAAATGTGAGATTATTTATTTTGATTTCAGGAAAATATTCATATATTCATATAGTTATATGTATCAGAATGCGAGGTTTTCGTTATTGCGATACTCACTCAGTGGCATTATTGCTTTAATAAAAATCATGCAATAATTTCCCAATTTACAGTATGTGTTCATGTTTGTTTTGGTAGATTGTTGTTTCATTGTCATGTATCCCACATCTCCTTTCATTCAAAAGGTCGGTAAATATACTGAGAGGCAGTTTCTACATCCATCATTATTATAAGCAAACCCAGAAAAAGTGCTTCAGACACATAATTCATTACATGTTATTTTCATTTTTTTAATTATTTGTAGCAATAAAAGAGATCTAATTTAGTGACAATTTCTTCTATTTCCTCAATATTGACACAGATAGACGACTTCACACGAAAATCTATGATAAACGGGACGATTTCAACTTCCAAATTATCAATTTCCCATTTCTCAGCAGTAATATACCCGCTGCCCCTTCGTATGGTGTTTACATATCTCAGTTGATACGTTATGCTCGTGCATGTTCACACTACACGGACTTCATATACAGGAGTGTGCTCCTAACGCAGAAACTGCTCCAACAAAGTTATGAGGAGGACAGATTAAAAATGACACTCCGTAAATTTTATGGACACCATCACAAATTGGTTGATTCATACGATTTGTCTTTGTCCAAACTAACAAAGGACATTTTTACCACGTGTTAGATTGTGTTTTGTCATTACGTCGTCTGATCTTTTAAGTACCGAACGTGACTTATTCCCGATTGTGACAGTTTTGCTGAGTGTGAATTCGCATTGCTATAAGACGTGTCACGGTATTTTTCTATCCAAAATCCATGTATTTAGTTTTGATGTTATATTTGTTATTCTCATCGGATTTTGTCAAATGTCTTACCGTTTGTAGTTGTAAATCTTTTTTTTCTTTTTCTGTTCTATTAGTGTGTTACGGTAAAGATAATTAATCACCCAGTTCATTTATAAGATTTTAGTTTGGGTCAACTAAATTTATACGATGTAATTGGTTTACAGATTTAGAAGAAATACCGACATAGCTTGATAATACAATTAATTATCTAATTACTACCACCATTTTATATTAATAAGCATTGTAATTTTCATTGTTATTAATACATGTTATATCAGTATTACAAACCTAATCTTGAACTCTATCCTATTTTTTGGAAATTTATAGAAATTTAAATGTGACGTCACATTGTGCGTCGATTTCTTCGGCTAACATATAAACGTTGTTCGGCTGTGCCTTTTTTATGTGCTGATTTAGGTTTTTTACTTATTCGTTTTTATTCTGTAGTTAGTCACCACATCGGTGTTAACATGTATATCTATTATATAGTCATTTTTATAAATTTACTGTTTACAAAAGTATGAATTTTTCTAAATACTAAGGATTTTCTTATCCCAGACATATAACATAAGCTGTATTTGGCACAACTTTTTGGAACTTTTGGTCCTCAATGGTTTTCAACTTTGTACTTGTTTTGGCTTTCGAACTTTTTTGATCTGAGCATCACTGATGGGTCTTATGTAGACGAAACGCATGTCTGGCGTATTAAATTATAAGCCTGGTACCTTTTGATAGATATTATTTGTGCATGTCTCTGTCATGTATGTTCTCCCATTTATTTGTATTGTAGTCCTGTCATGTAATCTTGTCATTTTAATGTTATATTTAACATTGCCATAAAAGCGGGAGGTTTGGCTAGCCACAAAACCAGGTTCAACCCACCATTTTTTCTTAAAATGTCCTGTACCAAGTCAGGAAAATGGCCATTGATATATTATAGTTCGTTTCTGTGTGTGTTGCATTTTAGTGTTGAGTTTCTGTTGTGTCGTTGTTCTCTTATATTTGATGCGTTTCCCTCAGTTTTAGTTTGTAACCCAGATTTGTTTTTTTCTCAATCGATTTATGAATTTCGAATAGCGGTATACTACTGTTGCCTTTATTTCTTGTTTAACACTCAGTGGCAAATATTGTATGCATATTCAGGACCAGAACAAAACAAAACAATTAAAGGAAAGTTCTGAATGGTAGGTTGATCAGCATGGAAATTCTGACTGCTAGGGTAGATTGAAGGTATGTTGGATATGGTCAGAAATTTTGTCTTCCAACAGGCCACCTACAACCATCTTGAAGTGAAGTTGCAAGGGTTCCTAAATGTGCAGAAAGCAAGCCACTTTCCCTAAATGAGGCATCAATTTTTACGTCCCATTTATGAAAAGAGCTTCAGAACCATGAAATTTATAACATGTTGTTTTCATTTTTTATGACCGTATGCGGTGGATTATTTATACATCCAACAGCCAAATTAGCAAGGTTGTTATTGCAGGATGGGAGAAAATCTGGGATGATGATATTTTCCGTTCTGATTTACTAAAACATGAAATATTATTTATTTCTGTTTATTACATCTCCATGTACATTTATGAATGATACAATAACTAACCTCATTAACAAGTATGCATAAATTATTATCACATTTAACAATTACATAACACTCACAAAATTAATTTTAATTAAAACTTAAAAATAAGTGAATTTACTGTAGGCAACTAAAGAAATATAAAAAAAATTCTGCTGTTTAAAGTTAGTTTAAAAACAATGATTTTATTGATATTTACTAAATTTAAATAATTCATAGATGGCATATTGCATAACCAACATGTTTTTACTTAGATCAAGCCAATTTCCATTCATTTTAAAAGAATTTTTCCAAACTAGAGCTTCTATAAGCATTTTTTCTTTTTTCACTCATAATTCAAGAAAAATATTTTGTCACATCTGACAGAATTTTTCTGAATAATGTTGGAATTTTTGATAGGCATTTGAAAGAAAATATCTAAATAAAATAAAAAAGAAATATTATGGCAAAAAAAAAGAAAGAAATATTATATTATTAAATTTACATAAAATTATTCTGCCAAACTTGTGTGGGAAAATATAAGGAAAACTTAATATTAAAAAATAATTTTCATTTTACAGACAACTTACATATGGTAACTACAGATTAAAAAATTACAAAAGTTATCAATCTTTAAGATACAAACAGGGATTTCAAAGCAATTATCATAAATACATATAATATTTTACAAAATCTGCCAATTCGTTTCATACATTTAATACTGTTTCAAAGCAGCTTTATAAATGAAACAATTACTTGATCAACATACATTGATCAACATATAAATACATTGATCAATATACCAGACAGTTTATATCTATATTGAAAACAAAATAATTCAATTTTTGTTTGTCAATTTTGATTTTCTTTTGCACAAGAACAAGTTATATCTTAGTTATTTAAAAAGCATAAATTAAATATCCTCGGAAAAAACAAGTAACAGGATATATTCCTCAGCATGATAATTTAATATCTACAATTACAATTGTATTGATCCATCACATCATAGTTCATTAATGCTTTTTCACCAATCTGTAATAAAATCTATAAATTGGCAGGAACACCAGCCTGAAAATAACAATAGATGCATATGAATTTATATTTCATTCTTCAATTTGTTAACAATAACATAATATCATATAAATTATTAAGATTTGAAATTCAGTCAAACGGTGAAATATTGGCAGAAAAATGTTTTAACCATTACCAATATTGTAGTGCTAATAATACACTCACTTGTAATTCAAAGTATTTAAAAACAGGAAGTAGGTGTCTGACAAATTCAATAAAGAGCTGAGAAATGAGCACATGATATGCCTGTTGTCCTTTTAATTCGTCTTTATGCTTTAAAGGGGCATTAGCTACGAGATATATAAAAAAAAAATATGATTTTTTTTTTTTCAATCATTAATGAAAGTGAAATAGTGATATACTAATTCGCTTTTGGCAGCCAATTTTGTTCAGTTTTGTCAAAATAAGCAAAGAAACATCACTAATGAATTATTCACTTGTAAGTGAATAATTTGACCTCATTAAATCTGTATTCAAGTGAACTTCAATTGAACCCCTTAGCTAGAGATGGATTATGCATGAATTAGGCATGTTCAGCTATTAACAAGAAAAGAATGTCAACATTGGAAGTTAAATAAACAAGGGTAAACCATTTGATTGACGGATTTGATCTACAAAAACTCATTCTTATACAGGTAAAAATTATTATTAACATATTATTTAAACCTATAATATGAAATCAAACAGACATAGAAAAAATTGCACGAGTTCGCTATCTATTTATATCTATGTTTATGTTTATATCGGGTTATATGACCGTCGGCAGTCTTCAGAGGTCACCTTGATGGTTAATTAGATGGCATCTAGACTAAAATACACACGAAATGCTGATACATATTATCGAGTCTGTGCATCGTAAATTGTTTATTTTAGACTTTTTATTATTTTGATATATGTTTTAGCATGTTACAAATCAAATATGAGAATTTGAGTCAAATCGGTAAACATGAGTTTGACAGCTAATGCCCCATTAAATGAATTCATATGATCAACTAGAAATACTGTGAGCACTGCTCAAATAGACACCTTAGTTCTGGGAAATGTGTTAAGAAAGTATTAAGTTCATTCAACATATAGAATAATTCATAGTATGGGCAAACATGATGTAGGTGACTGACAGATCCGAAAAGTGCTCAAAAGTGCTCAAATGTCAACTCATCCCTGATCACTGTCCTGATGCTGACTACATATCAAGTTCTGTTCAGTAATACATGAGAAAAAAGTGACAAAATTATTGTAGGACAAAAACATAATTGGAAAACTCAAGAGTATCAATAAACTCAAAGTAAATATCAACTCTTTATTGTCAAACTTAATGTCACTCTATTCAGAGGGAAGTGTCACGAAAATATGTGTTGGGTGAACAGACTGATGGACCAGCTGAATACTATATAGTTCCACTCTACAAGGTATCATCAAACAGGTTACATAGTCTAGTGTTAACTGTAAATGACCTAGGATAATATTTTAGCCAGAAAGCTTGATAAAATTATCAAATAGTGAATTGCAAGTTAAACATATATATACAAGGTAAACAGGAAATTGAGAAGTGAGGGATATTCTGTAGCTAATACAGATACTGCTGAAATCAAGTATAAAGAAAGTGTGACAGGTGGTTATTGAGGAATAAGTGACAATTTTTTTATTTAGCTGTCTTTTTATTTAGCTGTCTTATGTTACTCACAGTATGAAGAAAGACATTTGTTTATTTTTTAGCTTTACAAGACTGTAATTCTACTCCAAATTCTGATTCTTAGGATCTAATTTTGACATTTTTGTAGTACTATGAATTTATCATTATTAAATAATTTGTCTATATGATGGTAATTCATCATTTCAAAATCTAAATGATTGTGGAAAGTTTTATTACTGACACACCTTTTTGACATAAATTTAATCAAACTAAAACAGACTTCTCTTCTAAGTCCACTCAACTGTTTTGCCCTCTTTTTACACTAATTTAATTTAACTAGGTTAAACTGTCCTTTCCAGTCCACTCACCTATTGTGCCCTTTTTTTTACATTAATCTTATCAAATATGGTGAAAACTGTCCCTTCCTAGTTCACTAACCTGTTTTGCCCTCTTTTTAGCATTAATTTTATCCAATAATTGTTTAATCATTTGTCCGTATTCTGGATCAGCCTGTCCAAAGTTGTTGATTACTCGTTTCTGTAGAAATTCTGATGCATTACTAACATGGCCAGCAATATTTTCTGCCAGTCTTTGTCTTTCTGCTGGCTTCAGTACCTTTAAAATAAATAAAAAGACCACATCACTTATTAATCCAGACTTAACTAATCGATCAGATCGGTAATCGAACACTAATCGATCATATTTGATCAGTACTTATATACTTTTGAGTATTTTATGGAATATATTTTAAGGAACCACCTGATATGGTTAGCCGTCCACAAGCTGAATGTTATAACATAGTTTAAAATACTGTAAAAAATATGTTTTTATATCTTATTGTGTTGATATTAAACAGAATTATGTAAAATGTCTTTTTATGCTTCAAATGTACCACGAATGTGGCAGAAAGAGGTCATTTATATCTTTCTTGAATAATGATTTCTCAATAATAATACAATCACTAATCTATCAATTATCAATCACTAATCCATCACTAATCAGTCTTAAATCGATCAGTAATCTAATCGATCACTAATCGATCAAACTCCTGAGAGAGTTTGATCGATTACTGATTGATGACTCCAAGTCATCAATCGAGTACTGATCAAATATGATCGATTAGTGTTCGATTACCGATCTGATCGATTAGTTAAGTCTGGATTAATTTACCAAACACAATCTTGTTTATGGCAACCTTATTTCACAATTTTAATTAATGGCTGCTTTAAGTTCAGCAGCAAATATTCTTTGCATTAAGATCAGCAGTAAATAATCTGTGCATTAAGTCCAGCAGTAACTATTGTGTGCATACATTCCAGCAGCAAATACTATGTGCATATTCAGGATGATGATACAGAAGACACAAGCTTGTATTTAAGTAGCTTTCTTGATTAAGAAAATAACCACTGTCAGCCATTTTATAATGTTCAACACCCAAGGAAAATCTATGTTTTATAGACACCAGAAATCAAATCGCTGTTACACTTTGCCATATTAAAATATTCATCATTACGAAGGAAAATCTATGTTTTATAGACACCAGAAATCAAATCGCTGTTACACTTTGCCATATTAAAATATTTATCATTACGAAGGAAAATCTATGTTTTATAGACACCAGAAATCAAATCGCTGTTACACTTTGCCATATTAAAATATTTATCATTACGAAGGAAAATCTATGTTTTATAGACACCAGAAATCAAATCGCTGTTACACTTTGCCATATTAAAATATTCATCATTACGAAGGAAAATCTAAATTCTTATAGAATATAACTCCCAATCACTTTAGGTTGTATTATAATGTTTGTTATCACAAGTCATTCCTTATCATTTGCAAAATGAAAACATTCATGAGGTTTATTGATAAATGAACATATATAAAATAAAATTGAATGACAGATGATGTCTATCAAAACACAAAAAGGACAATATATTTTTAAGACAACCTCACTGTTTATGGTAACACTAACTGGTTCTGCCTTCTCAAATATTGATTGGTATTATTGCAAAATGACTACCATTTTGTCAACAATAGTATGAGTGCATTCACAGGAATTGTTGTTTTGACCTATTTATTTAAAAGTATTTGTGTACATAGAATAGAATGATGCCAAACCAGGAACCTCTAATCCAGTGGTGTTGTCTGTCATACTTTTTTTTGGTTCATTGTTGAAGCATATCATTTTCTCTATTTAAATGTTTCACACTTTATCATATCAGGGCCTTTAACAGCTTACTATATGGTATGGGTTTACTTACTGTTACAGGATGTAAGGTCATTTGTTTTTGTTCACAACTTGGATCTTTTGTCTATGAATAGTTGTTTCATTGGGAATTATACAACGTCTCCTAAGTTTTATATGATATATTTGTTACTGAACATGAGGCAAAATTATTCTAATTCTAATTTAACTTTAGTGCTTTAGCATTTCATTTAATGAAAGCCTGATTGAAGAAAATTCTTGTGATCTTTAATTCACTAAAAAAAGAAGGTGGGGACAATGAACAGTCAAATCCATAGGTCCAATAAAAACATCACCATGGATACCTACCTTTCTCCAGAATACACCAACTTGTGAATAGTTGTCATCATCAGCTGTATTGTAACGTTTGACATCACCACTAATGCTGAAGTTAGACTCTAAGTACTGAGGATTATCCTGTGGTCCAGTAAAACTGTTGGGGAAGTAGTTAGGTGCTCCAGCTATGGAGATAAATAATTAAACATTTAAAAGACCAAATTAAGTTATACAATATATAGCAAGAACACCTCTACCAGTTAAACTAAATTATTTTATGAAAATACAAATATTTGAGAAGCATCAGATGATCACAGATATCACAGATATCATATTGAGAAATATTGTCTGTATTAGCAAAATATAAAGACATGGCCTGAAAAGCAGGAGTAATGACATCTATACTACGATGCTTATTTAGCCCTTTCTAACCGATAATTCTCATGATTTTCTGACTTCGTAAATGTATTAATGAAAGCAATCCAAGTTTTGACAAAGTTAGAGCCATTTTACTTATTTTTCTACTCCTGTGCCAGTGAATTAGTTGGTCAACTTAAATTATTTCTAACTCTGACGCATTCAACTAACTTTTATTTGAGAACCTGCATAAGTGTTACTTAAAGGGGTATTGAAATGGCTTTAGTAACTAAAGCTTAGTGACCAATGTGAGAATAACTAGTCATTAACTGACCAATTAAAACAAGTTTGTTTCAGGCAAAATGGTAGGTCAGAGGTTGTTACCTTGGTTTTCATCAACACACTGTGGACCATCTCTCTGGTAATTTTTGACTCTAGCATTAAATGGACAATTGACTGGTATCTGGAGGTAGTTACTACCAAGTCTGTGTCTGTGTGTGTCAGAGTAGGAGAATAATCTTCCCTGAAAACAAAAACAATAGATGACTACTGAGTCTGTAAACTAAGACAAAGCAACATTTGTATCAATTGTAAGCTATCAGAGGTTATTGGTGATCTACAAACATGTATTAAATGTATCCAACTGTTTATCTTGAGTTCTTTACCTCAAATATTACGTCTTAAACTGTAAGGACAATAATCTTGGGTATTTCTCCTAATTTAATGTAATTTATTGTATTCAATTAATATTTTGCCTGCTGCTCAACAGATAGAAATGTCAGATTAATAAATAATATTTCAGGCATGCTGCATATAAACAATGAGACCATATTTCAAAGTATGAGTTCTAACAGCTCTAAGTTTTTTCACCTACGTTTTTTTATGATCCAGACAAAATTTTCCATTCTGTGTTTATTTTGTAGATGTATCCTTATTTACTATATCATGTATATAGTCCCACCAATTTAATTTTAAATCCATATTGGATCATAGAAAAATGGGTTTGAACCGACGTCCAAAAGATCCATGATTCTGTAATGAGGAATATCCAAATTGCATCCATGATTAAGTTCACATCCTTAAAAACCAAATAACACATGTTTTTTTTTTCATTTCTTCAAATATTTAGAACAATTTGACATTTGTCCATGCTTTCTATTAATTTTTTTAAGAAATGGATGCATGTTACATATTCAATTTTCTCATTTTTAAAAGATGAATTTTTGAGAACTTTGCATGCGACGTTATCATAGATTTACTTTTTCCAGTTAATGCTTCATCTGTTGATATAAACTGTGAACGTTTTGTGTATATTCAAATATATTTCCCTATTTTGAAAGACATGTATAATTTCAAATCATAAAAAATACAATTTGTTTAGTCTCATAGAAGAAAACTTGTAAGATTTCAGCAGCTATTTTTGTTGAATAGGTGCAATTTGGATACCCGGTGCAATTTGGGTACTGTGACCTTACAAATCATAAAACAATTCTTCACCAAAAAAAAGTATAACAAAACTTGAGTTACCCAAGGTAAATTAGTTACCAGAGGTATTATATTGTTTATTACACAGAAGTCAGTTACCCAAGGTTTTATATTGTTTATTTTGTTCATTGCACCAGTGAGTTACCAGAGGTATTATACTATTTATTGCACTAGTGAGTACCAGAGGTAATTAGCTGTAACATTTTATCTGGACTGGCTTCTACAGAGGTGTATTTAGGGGTGTCCATGGTGCCCGGTCCCCTCTTATGGAGGTACTTTATGGTACCGGTAAATGCACTCTTTTTACCTGTTCCACTCTAAACTTAGTCTAGTTTGGGGTAGTTTGAACTACCTGAGGTAATTACCTGTAACATTTTATCTGGACTGGCTTCTATTCCTGGAATCATATGAACTAGAGAAGTTACACAGATGATCTACCTGAGGTAATTACCTGTAACATTTTATCTGGACTGGTTTCTATTCCTGGAATCATATGAACTAGAGAAGTTACACAGATGAGCTACCTGAGGTGATTACCTGTAACATTTTATCTGGACTGGCTTCTATTCCTGGAATCATATGAACTAGAGAAGTTACACAGATGATCTACCTGAGGTAATTACCTGTAACATTTTATCTGGACTGGCTTCTATTCCTGGAATCATATGAACTAGAGAAGTTACACAGATGAGCTACCTGAGGTAATTACCTGTAACATTTTATCTGGACTGGCTTCTATTCCTGGAATCATATGAACTAGAGAAGTTACACAGATGAGCTACCTGAGGTAATTACCTGTAACATTTTATCTGGACTGGCTTCTATTCCTGGAATCATATGAACTAGAGAAGTTACACAGATGAGCTACCTGAGGTAATTACCTGTAACATTTTATCTGGACTGGCTTCTATTCCTGGAATCATATGAACTAGAGAAGTTACACAGATGATCTACCTGAGGTAATTACCTGTAACATTTTATCTGGACTGGCTTCTATTCCTGGAATCATATGAACAAGAGAAGTTACACAGATGAGCTACCTGAGGTAATTACCTGTAACATTTTATCTGGACTGGCTTCTATTCCTGGAATCATATGAACAGGAGAGAAGGCAATTTGTTCTACTTCAGCGAAGTAATTCTTTGGATTCCTGTTCAAAACCATTCTACCAACTGGGATCAATGGAAACTC
This sequence comes from Mytilus coruscus, assembly GCA_017311375.1. Taxonomy (NCBI): domain Eukaryota; kingdom Metazoa; phylum Mollusca; class Bivalvia; order Mytilida; family Mytilidae; genus Mytilus; species Mytilus coruscus. The sequence continues at coordinate 86,637,949 of CM029603.1, forward strand.
TCCTTGAGGCCAAATCTGTTAACATTAATAATTATAATTCAAATAAGATCAGGGATATATAGATGCTGTAAAGATCAACAGCTACAATTAATCATAAGGAAGAATAGTTGTAAAGATCAACAGCTACAATTAATCATTAGGAAGAATAGCTGTAAAGATCAACAGCTACAATTAATCATTAGGAAGAATAGCTGTAAAGATCAACAGCTACAATTAATCATTAGGAAGAATAGCTGTAAAGATCAACAGCTACAATTAATCATTAGGAAGAATAGCTGTAAAGATCAACAACTACAATTAATCATTAGGAAGAATAGCTGTTGATGCAACAATTAATCATTAGGAAGAATAGCTGTAAAGATCAACAGCTACAATTAATCATTAGGAAGAATAGCTGTAAAGATCAACAGCTACAATTAATCATTAGGAAGAATAGCTGTAAAGATCAACAACTACAATTAATCATTAGGAAGAATAGCTGTAAAGATCAACAGCTACAATTAATCATTAGGAAGAATAGTTGTAAAGATCAACAGCTACAATTAATCATTAGGAAGAACAGCTGTAAAGATCAACAGCTACAATTAATCATTAGGAAGAATAGTTGTAAAGATCAACAGCTACAATTAATCATTAGGAAGAATAGCTGTAAGATCAACAACTACAATTAATCATTAGGAAGAATAGCTGTTGATGCTACATTTAATCATTAGGAAGAATAGCTGTAAAGATCAACAGCTACAATTAATCATTAGGAAGAATAGCTGTAAAGATCAACAGCTACAATTAATCATTAGGAAGAATAGCTGTAAAGATCAACAACTACAATTAATCATTAGGAAGAATAGTTGTAAAGATCAACAGCTACAATTAATCATTAGGAAGAATAGTTGTAAAGATCAACAGCTACAATTAATCATTAGGAAGAACAGCTGTAAAGATCAACAGCTACAATTAATCATTAGGAAGAATAGCTGTAAAGATCAACAGCTACAATTAATCATGAGGAAGAATAGCTGTAAAGATCAACAGCTACAATTAATCATTAGGAAGAATAGTTGTAAAGATCAACAGCTACAATTAATCATTAGGAAGAACAGCTGTAAAGATCAACAGCTACAATTAATCATCAGGAAGAATAGCTGTAAAGATCAACAGCTACAATTAATCATTAGGAAGAATAGCTGTAAAGATCAACAGCTACAATTAATCATTAGGAAGAATAGCTGTAAAGATCAACAGCTACAATTAATCATTAGGAAGAATAGCTGTAAAGATCAACAGCTACAATTAATCATTAGGAAAAATAGCTGTAAAGATCAACAACTACAATTAATCATTAGGAAGAATAGCTGTAAAGATCAACAGCTACAATTAATCATCAGGAAGAATAGCTGTAAAGATCAACAGCTACAATTAATCATTAGGAAGAATAAAGTTCAAATTTGCCTAAGTTTGAATAAAATTTAAAACCTTTAACAACCTTATGTATTGCTCTATCATCTTTATTCACTTCAGGTAATGATTTTATGAACAAGAAAAGTATGCTTTAAAAGAATGATGTTGCATCCCCACATGAGTAACTTTAGTAAAAAAATTCCTTTTACTGAACTAATCAAAACTGACTTTTACTGAACTAATCAAAACTGACTTTTACTGAACTAATCAAAACTGACTTTTAAACTATGACGAGATTTCTACAGAGAAGCTAATGTCTTCTACCAATACATTGGAATTTCCCAATCGTTTATGTTTCAAACTGACATAATTTCCTTGAAAGTAATTAATCAAGTCTGATTTTCAAGTTGAACCATGCTGCCATCTCATCCTAAATATCGCTGATGTAAATCATTGACAGCTGACATTCCATCTCATCCTAAATATTGCTGATGTAAATCATTAAATATCGCTGATGTAAATCATTGACAGCTGACATTCCATCTCATCCTAAATATCGCTGATGTAAATCATTGACAGCTGACATTCCATCTCATCCTAAATATCGCTGATGTAAATCATTGACAGCTGACATTCCATCTCATCCTAAATATCGCTGATGTACAATCATTGACAGCTGACATTCCATCTCATCCTAAATATCGCTGATGTACATCATTGACAGCTGACATTCCATCTCATCCTAAATATCGCTGATGTACATCATTGACAGCTGACATTCCATCTCATCCTAAATATCGCTGATGTACATCATTGACAGCTGACATTCCATCTCATCCTAAATATCGCTGATGTACATCATTGACAGCTGACATTCCATCTCATCCTAAATATCGCTGATGTACATCATTGACAGCTGACATTCCATCTCATCCTAAATATCGCTGATGTACATCATTGACAGCTGACATTCCATCTCATCCTAAATATCGCTGATGTACATCATTGACAGCTGACATTCCATCTCATCCTAAATATCGCTGATGTACATCATTGACAGCTGACATTCCATCTCATCCTAAATATCGCTGATGTACATCATTGACAGCTGACATTCCATCTCATCCTAAATATCGCTGATGTACATCATTGACAGCTGACATTCCATCTCATCCTAAATATCGCTGATGTACATCATTGACAGCTGACATTCCATCTCATCCTAAATATCGCTGATGTACATCATTGACAGCTGACATTCCATCTCATCCTAAATATCGCTGATGTACATCATTGACAGCTGACATTCCATCTCATCCTAAATATCGCTGATGTACATCATTGACAGCTGACATTCCATCTCATCCTAAATATCGCTGATGTACATCATTGACAGCTGACATTCCATCTCATCCTAAATATCGCTGATGTAAATCATTGACAGCTGACATTCCATCTCATCCTAAATATCGCTGATGTAAATCATTGACAGCTGACATTCCATCTCATCCTAAATATCGCTGATGTAAATCATTGACAGCTGACATTCCATCTCATCCTAAATATCGCTGATGTAAATCATTGACAGCTGACATTCCATCTCATCCTAAATATCGCTGATGTAAATCATTGACAGCTGACATTCCATCTCATCCTAAATATCGCTGATGTAAATCATTGACAGCTGACATACCATCTCATCCTAAATATCGCTGATGTAAATCATTGACAGCTGACATTCCATCTCATCCTAAATATTGCTGATGTAAATCATTGACATATATTTCATTCAACTCCAATGTGAATTATACAGGGACAAGAGTATTAACAAGGTTGACTTTTAATACTATTTGCATTTCTAAGACTCATCGTTCCCCAAAATTTTTATGATCAGCGCCAATTTTCAAATCTTACAGAAATATTGCTCATGTAAACCTTTGACAAAAATTTCATTCAACTTCCTTGAGAAAAAGTATGAGAGTGCTTGTAATGTTGTTTTATTATATATTCTATCACCAAAAAATATTAATTCAGCCGTATTTTTCAATCCTCCGACTATAGCTCATTTAAACCTATGACACGAATTTCAGTAAACTTCCATGAAAAATGTTATATTACGTGACCCCTTAGGTCAGCTGACTTAGGCATTACATGAAATGCAAAAAGACATTTAATGGTCAATGATTTCTAAAGTAAAGTTTATCTTAGTAAAATTAAAAGGGTTATCATTTATTTTTGTATATTAAGTAAGTCGTTGTAAGAATCAGGCAATTTAGAAAAATTCAAAACATGGCCAAAAAAACCCACAAACCAAACCATTCTATTTTGAAGTTACACTCATCCTGAGTTAGAAATAGTAGGTCTTTCATTTCTGCATGTCTGGTAATTTGAGAAAACTCTAAATAACTTTTAGTTAAATTACAAAGTTATCTCCCCTTAATTGTTATTTTCTAGTGCATTTAAACCAAATTATATCTTGAGTTAACAAAACAGGTAAAGGAAACAAATGTTATATTTGTGCACCATAATACAATTTGATCATAAATTAATATCAATTTGAGTGGGTTTTTGTGGTCATGTTTTCACCACTGCCTGATTGGCACTTTAAAAAATCAAATGGATGTATAGATTGGTTTCGAATGATGTCGTTTGAGTTACTTCCTGTGGCTGCAGTTTCTTTGAGGTATATATATGCATGATGGAATTTGTGCACATAGACCTCCAATATGGTGACAAAAGGGAAGTAACTTTTGCTTAAATTGTGTCAACTTGTACAAATGTTAGATCAAAAGCTTATCTGAATATTTCTGCATTTCTGAATTACCTTGGTAAGATCAAAAGGATTATATCTGAAATTTTCTGCCTCTTCAAATGTCATTATCTGGACGTTCAGTGACCATGAAGGGAAATTCCCTTCCGAGATGGCGTTGTATAAATCACGGATGGCATAATCTGGATCAGTTGAAGACAGCTTGTCTGCTTGCTCAGCACTCAGACATTTGATGCCTTGGTCAGTCTGAAATGAAAAAAAAACCATTTCCATGATCATGATGATTATAGTAAAACAATTGTTTCTCACCTGCAATTGCTGCTGTGTTAAAGTGTAATGTTGACCTAAAAGGTGAGTCCATTTATCAGTAAAACACAGAATTTAAAAAAAAAAAATCAAACTCTTTTAAATGTTATTTCTTGGTCTTGAAGATTAGCACCTGTCCAAATTTCATAAAATTCCATGAAGATTGGACAAAGTTATTGATGTCTTAAAAAAACTTTATCCATAGATTGAACCTAAATATTGACACCACTGACGGAATCTAGGATTGCTATGTCGCAGGCTCCACAAAAAGTAGTTCAATTAAACATATTTTCAATCTGTTTATTGAATGCATTACTTTATTTTTAAATGTTCTAATTTAAATAATTGAGTATAACAAGAGTCAGGTCAACACCTCTCATGGGGAAAAGAAATCAGGAAAATTGGCAGGTCTACTGACTATAGCATCTGACTCTTACAAATACTGTGCGGAAAAGTCATGTAAAATTTATCATAGTATGAATCAATAATCATGGAATTAACTTTACCTTGAAGTGGAATTAACTGTACCTTGAAGTGGAATTAACTTTACCTTGAAGTGGAATTAACTTTACCTTGAAGTGGAATTAACTTTACCTTGAAGTGGAATTAACTTTACCTTGAAGTGAAGTGGAATTAACTTTACCTTGAAGTGGAATTAACTTTACCTTGAAGTGGAATTTACAGTAGTATGCCTGTCCATCCTTATTTACTGTCTTAAATGTGTGACTACCATAACCATTCATACGTCTGTATCCATCAGGGGTTCCACGGTCAGAGAACAGGAACGACACCTGGTGGGTTGTCTCTGGTCGAAGTGTAATGAAATCCCAGAACATGTCTGGATCCTTTAAAAAATATATTATAAAATTAACAAAAAATCATGAATTAATTAACGTTTTTTTTTAATTTACTTCCTTCTGATCCATGTTAATCATTTATCTAGCCGTGTTTGTTTCAATAATTCCTAATGAAAGTCTATCCAGTAAAGTGCTTGAAAATACAGGAAGTATGGTACTGTGGACTCATTGTTATTTGGGAGATACCAATTTTCATTGATTTCGTTGGTAAATGTGGACCACAAATTTTAATACTCAATGAAGTACAAATTTTCTTAAGGTTTGTGTGCAGAGTTTTGTTAAACCTTGAAATCAAATATCCAAATATACAAATTTTCCTAAATCAATGAAAATTGGTACCCATGAAAATAAATAAATCAACAGAATCTATGGATTTGTACTTAAGTCCAACAATTCTTAATAGATTGTTAGGTTAATATAAGTACTATTGAAAAGAAAATTGTGATAAAATTCACATTGAAATATATCATTGTTAATTTGTATAAAATCATTGAATATATGGAAATAGCAACATTGGAAAATTGAATATCAAATCTGTTGAGTTTTTAAGGGATAAAAATATAAAACAACTCATAATAAAATTATTTTACTGATCAATCAATCTAGTTGCATAATTCTTTGTTGTAAGTTTTTTTTATTTTGAACACATTTAATCAATATTGAGTCTCAATACCAATGTTTATATATCTTACAACTAGCATAAGTAATCACACAGTACCACACATTTTTACCATTGTTAATTATATTTAATATCAATGGATATTTTCGACTGTAAAATCTAAGACAGACAACAGCAAGTTTTCAAATGTATTAGCATATTCATATTATAATCAAATTGCTATCAATCCTGATACCGTAATTAAATTTATAAATAGTCAGAAAGTTTATCTGTGGTTATTCTGGTAGGTAAATTGAGGAGATTACGCCTCAAAATATGTCATGCTGTTCCATCAAAAATCACTATAAAAAGTGTATTAGATTTTTTTATAATCCTCAGAGAGTTTCCTGAAAATCTATCTCATATGGTTTTTTTTTCAATTTCATTTCTTATAAAAAATACATTGATTTATAATAATGATTCATTAAGATCTGGTGTATAATATATATGCTTTACCTTTAGGTGAGTTTCTGGGTTTCTCTTCTGTGTATGTATGAAGCTTGGAAACTGCAAATTTAAAATATAACGTAAGCAATAAATCAACAAAATTGTAAATATGGAAAAGGGCAAAGATTGGTTCAGAAAGAAATTGAAATTGTCAGAAATTATGACTGATTTTGACATTATTATCTATGTAACATTGTTGACACAGATATATGCCTTGCAAGCTGTACAGCAAAATCCAAAACATTTATTGATAAATGGCTATACTAACATGACTAATGCATGTGTAAAGGAGTGGATATTTGTTAAAGCAATTTGTTTGTACTTCTTGATTATCAATCATCAATATGATTTAAATTCAGTACAGCATAAACAACATTATAGACCTCACAACCTCAGTATCCCTGAAAATCATATAAATGTATTCATAATATTAATTATAATCAAATTTCAAAAAGCAATGGTCTATTGTAAGATCTTCATAAACATATTAAAAACATTTAAGCAATGTAAATCTTCTACTTTCAATGTAGAATGACTGGGAGGTTGATTCTTAAATTTATAAGCTTAAAATTGAAATGAAGAGATGAAAAATATTCCCAAATTTTGAATTAATTTGCATCTCAACTTTGCATGCATAGAGACAAGTACCGAGATAAATACTTCAACAAAAAATTATTTCGTTGTTAGCACTTTGTTATTAAAGTTCAATCTTGTCCCAAAAATCTACAAGTATTCAGAAACAAGATAATTTTTTTGCAAAATTACAATTTCCTAAAAAATTCCATAATACAAATTGCCATAATTGAACTACTAGAATATATTCAAACAAATTTATCAAAATAAATCTGTAAATCAATTTCACAGTCTCAATTATATTCATTCTAATTGTTTGATCTGTTCCATTAAAATCATTGAAGGTCATTGTCATACACTGACCAGTAGTTGTTTATATTCCAATTCTTTGTTCTTCCAATAGTCTCATTTGAAATGGCCTCTCATCACCTTACTTTATAAATGAAGAAATTAGCTGTATTTTTACAGAAGTTATACTTTCAACATATTCTAAAATTTATAAACCATTTGCCCATGAATCATGGATAATTTAGGCTAAAATGACTATTGTATACCAGCATAGGATCTCTAATGAAGAAGATTGGAGTATTGTTCCCCACCAGATCCCAGTTACCATCTTCAGTATACATCTTTACAGCAAATCCTCTGGGATCCCTGGCAGAGTCAGCAGAACCACTTTCTCCACCTAAAAATAAAAACAGTGTGTGATGGGAGATAACTCTTGTTCTCAATTTTTCATTTTGACTCAATATAAAATTATCTGAAATTCATTTAAAATAAATCTGAAAATATCATTTTAAATGTAAAATTATCTCTCAGTTCTCCAAATCATTAAAAAAAATAAAATCAGTAAGAAAAATAAACCTGATAAATAAATATAAACAGTCAAATAACTTGAAGAAATCCTAACTGAATATGGGAGATAACTCTGTATAAAATAATGTAGCAATGTGACATTTAATAATTACATGTATGAATGCATCTTATTCTATTAATATATAGTTCTTCTTTTGTTTGGCAAACAAAGCCATGTTCTAATTTCAATTAGAACATGTGGTGTACATGATTGACATGACTCAAAATTAGAATTACATCAGTGGTATTACAAACAAGGCAAGAGATCAAAATAGATGTTTGTGTTGGTGTTGGTCGCTAGTAAATTAAATAAAATCCTTCTAAAATAAGATTACATATATATATATATATATATCTGTTTATTTTATAATTGTGATATGGTTGGTTCTCTTGAACTTTTTGGATTTAAAATTGTTGCCTTTAGAACATGTTTTAAAGATCTGGAATTTTCCTATTCCCATGCTCTATACTCATTTTAACATGGGTAGGTATTCTATTTGTCAATATCTTAATACCAAGCGTTAACCAGACCTGTGTAAAATGTTGACAAATATAATGCCTACCCATGTAAAATTAGCATAGATATAGGTTCAAGTCTGTCATATTTGTTTTCCGTTAATTGTTTTGTTATAAATTAGGCCTTTAGTTTTCTCGAATTGTTTTATATTTTTCATGTCGGGGCTTTTATAGCTGACTATACAGTATGGGTTTTTCTCATTGTTGAAGGTCGTACGGTTGCCTATAATTGCTTACATCCACTTTATTTGAACTTTGGTGGATAGTTGTCTCATTGGCAATCATACCTCATCTCCTTATTTTTGTCGAGCCTGCGACTTTTTGTCGCAGAAAGCTCGACTTAGGGATAGAGATCCGGCGGCGGTGGCGGCGTTAGCTCACTTCTTAAAAGCTTTATATTTTAGAAGGTGGAAGACCTGCTTCATACTTTGTATATAGATGCCTCATGTTACGAAGTTTCTGTCTGTCACATGTCCATGGTCCTTGACCTCATTTTCATGGTTCAGTGACTACTTGAAAAAAAAGTTAAGATTTTTTGTAATGTTAATTTCTCTCTTATTATGAGTAATATGATAACTATATTTGGTATGTGCGTACCTTGCAAGGTCCTCTTGCCCGTCAGACAGTTTTCACTTGACCTCAACCTCATTTCATGGATCAGTGAACAAAATTAAGTTTTGGTGGTTAAGTCCATATCTCAGATACTATAAGCAATAGGTCTAGTATATTCGGTGTATGGAAGGAATGTAAGGTGTACGTGTCCCACTGGCAGGTGTCATCTGCCCTTGACCTCATTTTCATGGTTCAGTGGTTATAGTTAAGTTTTTGTGTTTTGGTCTGTTTTTCTTATACTGTATGCAATAGGTCTACTATATTTGGTGAATGGAATGATTGTAAGGTGTACATGTCTAGCTGGCAGGTGTCATCTGACCTTGACCTTATTTTCATGGTTCACTGGTCAAAGTTAAGTTTTTGAGTTTTGGTATTTTTTTCTAATACTATATGCAATTGGTCAACTATATTTGGTGCATAGAAATATTTTATGATGTACATGTCAGTCTCGCAGGTTTTATTTGACCTTGACCTCATTTTCACAGTTCATTGCTCAGTGTTAAGTTTTGTGTTTTGGTCTGTTTTTCTTAAACTATTAGCAATAGGTCAAATATATTTGTTGTATGGAAGAATTGTAAGCTGTACATGTCTGACTGGCATGGTTCATCTGACCTTGACCTCATTTTCATGGTTCATTGGTCAATATCTAGTTTTCATGGTTAAGTCTGTTTCTTAGAAACTATAAGCAATAGGTCAACTATATTTAGTGTATTGAATGATTGTGAGGTTTACATGTATTTCTTGTTTGGTTTATATGACCTTGACATCATTTTCTTGGATCATGTTAAGTTTATGTGATAGTTGTAGTAAAGCTTTCTATTTAGGACTATCAACATATCAATGATTAGTAAAGAAGGCGAGACATTTCAGCATGTGCACTCTTGTTATATAGAGCATGGGATGAAAGAATTATTTCTTCAACAGAACCTTTTATACCATTTTAACTAATAGCAGGGGGGTTCTATTGACTAAAAGTTGCCATATTAACTGTGTGAACTAATCAATCAAAAAAATCAATCATAAAAATTAGCAACACATGGTGTAACACGCAGACTAAATACACTTACCAACTGTTGAGAATCTAACTCCTAAAGGTGTCTTTTTACCAACAAATTCAAATGGCTTTGCCTTACAGTACTTCGAGATATCATGTGTGCACTCAAAGTATCCAAATGCTCCTGTAAAATAAGTCATAATATGTTGTAAAGAGGGTTCTCAGTCATAATATGTTGTAAACAAGGTTCTCACTAACACTCATCAAATAAAATACAAAGTTGAAGAGCACTGAGGAGTTTTTTGGAACATGTGGTCATGAATTTGGTCAGTTTTGTCTGACTTTATGTTTCATGTCTCATCGGTTCAATTTTTATAATGAAAGAAAAATAACAGCATACTGTGGATTCATTTATATTTTGGGGTATCAATTTTCATGGACAACATGATGGATTGAGGAACAATTGTATTTTCATGGCCGTTTGATTTTTTCTGGTTTTTCAATGAATCCACAGTCTCCAATCTAGAAGCCAAGTAAATATAACTTAATAACATTTAGAAACATGAAAATGACATGAGCTGTAGTGTTTAACAAAATTTTGTGTGCCTAATTCTAACCAAAAACATGAATTATGATATACAATTAATGTACACGAAAATGTTAATAATATATTTTTTTATCAATAAGAATGACAAGATGTATATGACCATGATAAATGGGAGCTTTAACAATAGTCATGTTAAACATGTTAAATTAGTTTACCTTTTTTAGCAATTACGTAATTGTAATAAATTGTGTAAAGTGTTATGTAAATGCATGTATGATTAATACATTTACTTTGAAACCATTAATGGTAGAATGAAATCTACATTGTAATATTTTAAGATTGGTCACAAACCGATGGCTACTAAACAAATGAACATAGATATAAGAAGATGTGGTATGAGTGCCAATGAGACAACTCTCCATCCAAGTCAAAATTTATAAATGTAAACCATTATAAGTCAAAGTACGGTCTTCAACACGGAGCCTAGGCTCACACCGAACAGTAAGCTATAAAGGGCCCCAAAAATGAATGTTTATATGATGATTTACAATCTCATAATTTAGATTATGTCAAAGCTCTTACTGTATACAATGGTGTGTATAGTAATACATGCAGTATGCATAAATTTTAGTAATTGCAGAATAGATTTGAAGCTCTGTGTTGAAGGCTGTACTTTGACCTACAATTGTTTATGTTTTACACATTGAGACTTGGAAGGAGAGTTGTCTCACTGGCACTCATGACACATCTTATTATATCTATTGAAAGATGTACATACATGTATTAGTATTTTAAAATATTTATAATGTTTATTGTGTTTGAGTATATCATTCAATCATAGATTCCTACTAATACTATAATGTATGTACCAGCTCCTTTGGCATGTACAACTCTTTCTGGTATTCTTTCTCGGTTGAAATGGGCCATTTCATCTGTGAAGACAAAGTCTTGTAAAAGAACTGGACCTCTTGGTCCAACTGTCAATGTGGCTGTTTTGGTGCCAACAGGGACACCTGTTCCAGTTGTCAAGACATCAGGTTTCTGAAAGTAAAAGTTTTTTTGCCTCATCTCTGTAAAAACATGATATAAATGTACTGAATTCTAGAAAATTTCACAAATCATAGATTGCTTATTCTTTATTGCACAGTAGTTATTAATAAAAATTCTGAACAAAAACAGTACAAGTGCTGAATGATGTACAAGGCTAAATCATAATGACCAACACATTTTGTAAACATAGAAACAGACCTTTTAGCACCATGATTGAGGCAATTTAGTCGTTTGCATTATTATCAAATTAATCATGTTAATTGTTGACTATTTTTTAACTCTCGCTGTGGAAACAATATTTTAATATCACACAACAGAAAGCATGCTCAAGTGGTTCCATCACATTTGATGCCATGGATCAAAAGTAATTATTTGAAAATATGGCCGAAAAAAAAATTGTATATACCAAACTCTTGTTGTCTTTTTATGGAGGAGTTTCATTTGTTGACCTGAGGTCAATTGGTGTAAAGACAAAGACATAGAAAACTATGTTTTAGTTCCACATATACATATGTACAATTAATATTGTATCACATGTACATGTTGTTTTACAAAAACATATTTATAAACATAATTCTGAATGTCTTGTGCAACATTGTTTCTAACAATCATTTTGATTGGATATCTGATAGCGTCACAAATTTTCATGGCATCAATTCACAATTGATGATATGAAAATGTACCCATAAGCTCAGAATCTTATAGCAGATTTTAAATGTATGATTTGACGTTGTTTTCTGTCAGTTTCATTAGAATGGAGATAAAATATTGTATTTTAAGCTATGACCGCATCAACTAGTGATTCAATGATTGCAAATACCTGTTTACTGGCTCAGTTTACGCTTCACCAGAAAACTTATTTTGGGCCAATTAAATCACCTATTCATCATGTTCATGCCGTCAGAGATTAAAATACAATACAGTTATCTCCTAAGTACGGTGAGCTCTACACCTAATATAAACATATAAATCAAATCATTGTGCACATATAAAACATTCAAATGAATAAAGTTGTGCAACAATCAAAATAACAGATTTCTAAAATCTAAAATAGAAATATTTGACAAGATTTTTGACAACAATCAGCAGATTATGTGGTAAATGTCATCAAACTTTCTGTTCTTGATGTCATTCATGAATATAAACATTGTGACATAAGAAATGCATAGTAAATGAACTTGAAAGTTGTGTATTTTTATGTAATGTAAAAAGTGCAGTGTACAGTGTCAAAGCAAAAATTTAAAATAGCCTTCCAAGACGTCATAATTATTTGGACTACTATATGTCCTGCCACTGGCACTGCTAATTAACAGTTCCAAAGCAGACCCCAATCATCACAGTAAATTACATGTAAAAAATAGAGCATACCGTCTGTGATTCTTTAAAATTGAGAAGTTGGTTGGTTGCTTTGTCTCTGTTTGCCATTTTGTTAACCTGTCAAGTGAGTTCCAGTTAAAAACACTGCACGAAGTCCAAACAGTACTTGTGTAATTTCTAGGCCACTTTAGGTCAAGGTCAAAAGATAAATTTTGTCGCGTTCAATTTGCCATTTATTATTTTAACAGGTAAATATGCCATTCATATCAAACATTGTTTATAGATTATAATCTTACTGTTATGATATAGTAATTTGATGATATATTTCGGTTAATTTGAAAAGAACAAAAAATAAACAAAAAACTTAAAGTTTCTACAGTAACACGTAAACTAATCAAACATTCCATAGACAACTTCCGGTGACCGAAAAAGAAAGTTAATCAATAACTTTTGAGTCGGTTTTGACGATTAAACAGAGGGTCTCCAAAATGGGGAGAACGGCGACACTCGCCACATGCACATTGAATCAATGGGCAATGGACTTTGAAGGGAATTTGTCAAGAATAATAGAAAGTATATATTATATTAAAAAAAGGGTTGATCATGAAAGTTCTGTTCATTTCTCCTTGAACAAAATAGGCAGATTTTCTACCTCTTGTCAGTCTTGAAAACAGAATGAACGCTATAAAATATCAAAGTGACATATCTTTTTTAAGTTTGATAAGTTCTTCCTAGGTTACATTAAAATATCTTAAGCAGACATCAACTTTGCTAGTGTAAATACGCTGTTGCCAATGTTGAGTTTGTGCCTGCCAAGTGGTTAAGACCGATGGCTACAGTGCTGAAGGTCCTGATTTCAATTCTCACTCGTGATGCTAAAAACAGGTCAGGAATAACCACCAATTGGTGGATTATACCTCAATCATGTCAATTGACGTATAATCCACCAATTGACATATATTGGAATGGACCAATTGATGTATAATGCAAGTTTTTTTGTAATAAAATGCTAGTGTGAGATAGGAGCATCATTTTGCAACTTTCAACCTGTTTTATTACCATTATTGAGTCCTCCCAAAGTTTCAGTTTTGTCAAAGTGTGCTGCATCTCTTGAGAATGCATGTGTACAACAGTTCTTTGTTAGTCTAGTATGTTTTTTAGTTTTAGTTCATTTATCTGTTTTGGAGTTTAGCGTGACATCCATTTTCACTGAACTAGCACACAATTTTAGTTAGGGGCCAGCTGAGGACCATTTGGGTGCAGGATTTTCTCGCTGCATTGAAGACCCATTGGTGGCCTTCGGCTGTTGTCTGCTCTTTGGTTGGGTTGTTGTCTCTTTGACATATTCCCCATTTCCATTCTCAATTTTATTTTGTTGAAACATCTGTACTATTGACCATGATTGACAGTGATTTTCCTGCCTTTATTTTAGGTCCGAATATCGGCCCCGTTCCCAATCAGAAAATACCTAAAATTTTTCCCAATTGAACCTGTAAAATTCCCAATTCAATTAAGTTGTAGTGGAAAGGTAATTGATAATTTGTAGTGGAAAGGTAATTGATAATTTTTATTGTTCGTATGATTTGGTTCAAAATATAGGTTGTTGTACTGTTCCCGGTGTAATCATGTTGAATATAGACAGGTAACTATTATATTTCGACCGTAAACCAGTTTTAACAATGGGTAGGCTTAGTTCAGCATTTGGATGACATCTGGTGGTTAACGGTAAGAACATGGAATGATATGATGTGATGATGCTGTGTTATTATCTGAAAAACATAGTAAATACATTCCTACATGAAAAACTAAAAGGTTTTCATTATTTTCTGACACATAAATGTTTTTATGACAGGCAATGTCATACTGAGCAAAGATTTGCCAGTTTGGTTTATTTATTTTGCTGTGAATCTAGCATGCCCAAACAGACAACATGTCCTCTCATTATTCAAAATATTATGTTCGCAAATGAAAGAAAGGCAAAGATGCCACTGACGGTAGAAACTTGTTGAGCTTTAAAAATCCAAATTAGTTCTGAAGATACTACACTGGGACTGATATATATTTTGAACGAAAATGTTTCTACTTTTACGGATGTAGAACAGGATGAAGCCGTGGTTGTGGCGGATAAAGGCACATAAGCAATCACCACAAACCCAAGTACTAACACTATAAACAAATTGTTTCTACCCAAACATCTGAGCATAATTCACTTGAAATGAACTCTGCTCATGTACAAAGATAGACTGACCGTCAATCCCACTCTGAGTGCGACCATAATCAGTGACAGTTGTCGACTCTAACTCAGAAATAAGCACTGAAAACATTATACTATGCCATATAAGTGTCGGTTAGAGAAATCTTACTGACAAGAAAACTTGCAATAAATCTCAGGGTTGTATGACTGAGTTGATATGTTTGAAAATTGGAATTTTGAAATAATAAATAACATGTAGAAATTGTGACTTGGATGGAGAGTTGTCTCATGGGCACTCATACCACATCTTCTTATATCTACATCCTTAAAATATGTTGGAACACAATGATCTATTTTTCCCAATTCATACGTTATACGACACATTTTTCCCAATTGCCTAGGGCCCAGGCCCCATTTGAAAAAGGGTAGGAAAATCACTGATTGACTTTTAATAATGAAAGTCAAGTATTAACAAAGAGCTCCATTCACCTGTGGAGTTGTACTCATAATCACATGACTGTAGACAGTATTGATGTCCATTGATAGGTGATTAGTGGTAAATTTGCCAATCAAGAATTGACAAGATAACAATAGAAGAAACTGCAAAAACAATTATTGATTAGATGCAATATGTTACGTCACTATACTAAACTAGGAATGTTTGACATGTTTTCATACAATAATATGGTTTAAAGAAAACAATGCTCCATTTTGGTTGAATAATTTGCTTAGAAAAACAAAGAATTATACGTCAATTGGTCTATACCATTATATGTCAATTGATGGATTATACGTCAATTGAGGTATAATCCACCAATTCGTGGTTATTCCTGACCTGAAAAATATCAGTACATCAGAAGGGTGATTTTCACCCTCTCTCACACATCTCTGGTACCCAGACCGGATTTTAAACTAGAATGGGTACTTTTGGGGCCTCGGTTGTCAAAAGTTGCTTTGACATGGAGATCAATCTGCTGATATCTCATCAGTTTGTCTGTTCCTTTCGAGCAGCCCGGTGGTTCTCTCCGAGTACTTTGGTTTCCTCCACCATAATAACAAATTCTGCCCAGTGTCCTAACACTCCCTGGTCTTTGGGTGGGGATTGTCCTTGTAAATATGTTAGTGACACATCTCCATTTATCCCGATAGGAAGTGTACACAGATTCCACTGTACCCTGGCAGCTCTCGAGGGGTGCTCCGTAAACAGAGGGATCTACGTACATACATACATACATACATACATACATTTGTACATACATGTTGGCGGTATCTCAGAAATCTCATTTGAAAACCTCATTATACAACTTTTACTATTTTGAAATGCTTACAAAGACTTGAACTTAGGATTATGCATTATTTTAACATGTAGATATCCAGGACCTGTTTTATGATGGTACACCACCATTGTAAACTTATCAAAAGCATTGTCAAATGATCCCCGCCATTAAAATGTAAAAATAACTGTGCTATGGTTGATCATAAAGGGTACTCATACAGAAGGTGAAGTCAAAATCTGATTGTGTTAGCAATTATAATCCATTGCATGTAACTGCATAACCCCTACATGTCCTATTATATCATAATCCAAAGGATCTTCCTGATTACAGTTTTAAAATCCTGTGGGATATCTGACTAATGACCACTTGAAGAGGTAGATCTACACACCTGACAGGAGGACAATTGATGAAGATAGGCCATTTATGCACTATTTTATCATGTTTATTAAGTTACACATAAAAAAAATTAAATCCAGTTACAACATGTACAAAGAAAAAGTTTAACATGTCAAACATTTTCTTTTATTGGCTTGCAATAATCATCTCTCTTTTTAGACAGGTACAAAATAAGATGTAATCAGAATATAATAAAATGAGTACAACAATTATTTATGATATTGACTCACTTTATCATGTTTATAAATACATGAATATTAACTGCAGTTTTATCATTTGAAGAAATTTCATATCATATTTCTTAATTCATTTCATAGTTTACAATCAAAATAATATATCTGGTTCACATTCAGAATCAAACATTGCATGTTGCATACTCTATTGCTTTGGAATTTAAAGTCATTAAAACCATTTCAAACCATTTCAGTTGTAAATGTTTTCCCTCCAAATCTTTATTCAATGTTTTTTTCAAAATGGGTGCAAAAAAAGTTGATGCTACAAGTTTTGGATCCCTGTTCCTGACTTCTGAATTTGACAGTGAAAAAAATATTTTTTCAAGTCCTTAACAATTATGACAATAACCAAAATCATGAAAATAGGGAGAAAACTACTTTTGAACATTGAGGAAAGGTTGTGGTCATTTTGGACTAAGGTGGGCCATGCAGGCTTGACATTGTACATGTTAAAACAAATAACAACAAAATAATGGTTACATCTATCATGTCTATATAACATGTATAACAAAACAAATATATTAAACAATATACATTATATATTAGTCTGTTCACTATTCCTTAAAACATGTTCAATGAAATAGAGGAATGAAATACAATGTACTTTCAATCCTGACACATGGGCTTTTATCCTGGTGAAAGTTCCTCCATCATAAAATTTTTGTCCATGGAGATCCTTGGAAATAGGCATTTGAAATTATGTGTGTTGCCTGTTTGCACTTTTCATTAATATTACTGTGAAAATGAGGGGAAGAGGACTAAGATCTATCTACATGTATGATTTAAATAGTTATCAGCTAGATATATAAATTAATGGGAAATCATGTTTTACAACATGACGATCTCCATCTTTGTAATGCCCAAGTGGAAAAGATGTATAAAATAATGATTTTGGATTCGCCAGTAAATTGATAATTATATTATTTTATTTATAGCTATTGAGGACTTCCTACTTATATTACATTAAACAAAAATGCTGAGAGGGGTCAGATTTGGGGCTTATTTAGTAACTTCGAACTAACGAATTTATTTTCCTAAGTCTTAATTTAAATGTTGATATTTCCAGGTATTCAAAAGGCCAAAGAGCTTGGTGCAACTTACAGATTAGGACCTGAACTGGAGATAACGTAAGTATCGTATGATACAGAAGAATTTCAAGTTGTTTTTACAAAAAATATATGACCATTGACCCAGAAGTTTACCACCAGGTAATTGAACCTATTTACAGTGATAGTAATACCCACGTTAGACCAAAATCAATACTTCTACAACATTTAAGCCCCCATAAGAGCAAATACATGTAATAACACGTTTAGTGTACAAGAAAGGGTGTACTGGTCCAGTACTGGTAATAGTAATTTTCAAACATTGACTGATTTCTCACATACATTTTAACAAGAATTCCTTTTGAAAATATTCTTTTGAAATAATTTTTTTTTACCAAAAGTAAGGGTTTAGAACCACAGACTTGTATTTGTCTTATAAACACTGAACAGTGGTTTCCAAGTGTAGGTACAAGGACAAATGACTGTCATCAATCTATCAACAAAATAATAGAAGTTGAATTTTTATCTGAACATGTTTTAGTTTGCTATTTTATGGCAAGAAAGGAAGAAGAATTGTGTCAAATGAACCAAAACTATCATCAATCCAAATTCCTGTCTATAAATTTTTTAATATATGTCTTCTTATGTTGAATAAATTGGATCAAATTATCACTTTCAAAGACATTTTCAATCTTAACTATGCTATGTGCCTTTCTATGTTGTGATGTTACACTATTGTTTCAGAAAAAGGGTGAAGGTTTGGTACCATTAAAACGTTTAAGCCCGCTGCATTTGTTTGCACCTGTCCTAAGTCAGGAATCTGATGTTCAGTAGTTGTCGTTTGTTGATGTGGTTCATGAGTGTTTCTCGTTTCTCGTTTTTTATATAGATTAAACCGTTGGTTTTCCCGTTTGAATGGTTTTACACTAGTAATTTTTGTGGCCCTTTATAGCTTACTGTTCAGTGTGAGCCAAGGCTCCGTGCTGAAGACCGTACTTTGACCTATAATGGTTTAAATTTTGACTTGGATGGAGAGTTGTCTCATTGGCACTCATACCACATCTTCTTATATCTATTTAATATTACTTTGTCACTGAACAGAAAGTTTTTCAAGATCAAGGACATCATAAAGTTATGACATCATGTAACTGCTCATGTATCTTTAAAAGTTGAGAAATAGGGGGGAAAAATCAGCTTTTCATTGTCTTAATAATGTTAAATGGATCAAAGTAAACAAAGTTTTTAGTAAGGAAATAGAAATATTTATATAAAGATAATAGCATCAATTGTTTTTGTAGAGGATATGGATGTGCAGACCATTTTCTAGAGAGCGATACATTCTTACACTCGTGGCAGAGTTTGGGACAGATTCTCACTAATCCAGTTACCCAGGATATTCTTTGTGATGTTGGAATGTAAGGTTTTACACAAGGGTATCTTTGTGATGTTGGAATGTAAGGTTTTACACAAGAATATCTTTCAATGATGCTGTGGTGATCCATTATGTTTGAAAATCAGCCAATTGAGACAATCCAACTAAACAATTGATTGGAAAATTTCATAAATTTCTATGACGAGTTCGAAAATCAGTGCCAATTAATTTTTTTTTAAATAGTTATGTACCTTGGAAACATTAATTATATTGAAAATTGCATTGTTAGCTCTCTCATGTGAACAATTCTTGCCAGAAAATTATGAAACTTAAATCATAGGTTTATATTAGCAATATCTTTGATTAGATCAAGAATCAGTGCTGATCAATAATTTTTAACTTGTTGTGCACCTTGAAAATAACAATTATAATGGCAATAACATTGCATTTGCTCTGAAGTCATCATTTCTCTAAAATATTAATAAAATGATTTAAAGAACGAAAAAAAACGATGCTTGTCAATGTTGAATAAAACAGAGTGTGTGTACTCTTGCTATAAGTTTTAAATTTTACTTTGTTAGCACTTCAAATCTTGATTCTTTGGAAAGTTGGAAAAAAATATATCAACTGAAGAGGAAAGATTACAGTAAATTGTTGGTATTCTTGTTGACATTGGTCTTTTCCAATGTTGACTGTTGGAATACATTTCTCAAAAAGTGCATTGTAGTATTTTTTTTATGTACACCAAGAATATTATGTGTAGATCACAGACTTGACAGAATTTTTATAGGGTTACTAGGATAACAAATATCTATAAACGCAGAACAGCACATCAATATTCATGAATTTTCCAAAGTTTTGAATAGCAAAAATAGCTCTCTCTTTCTCTCCTGCAAATTCTTGTCAATAAAGTAACCAGAATTCATTAACTATTGACAATCTAGACATTCCCCTATTTTAATTTTCTTGGTGTATAGCTTTTTACAGATACATCTTTGATAAATCTGACAAATGCAAAAAATAATTTGCACTGAACAGGTTATCTATATATTTATATGCATTTTGTTTATTTTCAGGCCAGTGATGCATAAAAATATAGCTTACAACTGTCGTGTTTTCTTTCTGAACAAGTAAGTTATATATGAAGATGTGTGGTTTTTATGGTAGGGTTTTTTGATATTTGCTATATAGTTGCAAAATATATGTCGTTGCAAGAAAAAAAAGTGTGTTGGTTTATTTTACACAATTCTTTAGAATTAACTCGCATGTAAAATAGATATTGAAAACATTTACATGTGTACATCATTTGGTCTCTTGTGGATTGTTGTCACTTTGGCAATCATACCACATATCCTTATTTCATACTGAAGGTTTATGATAGTTTCAAGTGAATAATGTCAGTTGAATTAAGATTTAAACAAAATTTATTGATGTTGAAATGAGGTATATTATCAGGTTTTTTACATCAATTTATTGTTAGATAATAACTCCTTGTCACAATTTAAAGCTGTTTTGGACAAATGACTGCTGCAAATGAGCACAACATGTGGAGAGAGAGAAATCAAAGCACCACCAATTTATACATCTAAAGTACATTATCTGTTTATCTGTTTATTTCATTTATTTCAGTGTGTTTTTCTTGACCCAGTTATTTTAATAAGTTGCATATATCTTGCCGAAATAAGCATGATAATGTCTGGGTTCAAACTTATTTCATATTAAAATCTTTTCAGTGCTACAAAGTCTTAAAATTAGACAACAAAGAACAAGTGAAAATATTATAGATGCAGGAAATGGAATTATTTTTTCTTCGTTTTATCTGGTAAAGATCTTTATTCTTCCTTTTCCTTCACTATACAATCATTTTTCTGGTCAAGTGGGAACTTTTCTTCCTAAACTTGTGACAAAATTTAGAAAATCTAGAAATAAGCACCCACTTCCGTTTGGTATAATGATGTTAAATTTGATACCTCTTGTATAACATATTGCAAGTAACTTTTCTGCACTTAAGTTTCCAGATTATATTAACTGGTTTATTTACCAATACAATTAACATAATTTTGAAGGAGTTGCTTAAGTTGACAATTTGTGCAATTTCAGGACACAAATGTAATGTCTATTATCATACCTCCTTATTTTATTTGAAGGAAAGTTTTACTGATTCGACCGAAGATGGCACTGGCAAATGATGGCAATTACAGAGAACCAAGATGGTTTACAGCATGGGGTAAACAAAAACAAATAGAGGACTATTACCTCCCACGTATGATACAGGATATTACAGGTAATAGGGGAAAAATCAGCTTTTCATTGTCTTAATAATGTTAAATGGATCAAAGTAAACAAAGTTTTAGTAAGGAAATAGAAATATTTATATAAAGATAATAGCATCAATTGTTTTTGTAGAGGATATGGATGTGCAGACCATTTTCTAGAGAGCGATACATTCTTACACTCGTGGCAGAGTTTGGGACAGATTCTCACTAATCCAGTTACCCAGGATATTCTTTGTGATGTTGGAATGTAAGGTTTTACACAAGGGTATCTTTGTGATGTTGGAATGTAAGGTTTTACACAAGAATATCTTTCAATGATGCTGTGGTGATCCATTATGTTTGAAATCAGCCAATTGAGACAATCCAACTAAACAATTGATTGAAAAATTTCATAAATTTCTATGACGAGTTCGAAAATCAGTGCCAATTAATTTTTTTTTAAATAGTTATGTACCTTGGAAACATTAATTATATTGAAAATTGCATTGTTAGCTCTCTCATGTGAACAATTCTTGCCAGAAAATTATGAAACTTAAATCATAGGTTTATATTAGCAATATCTTTGATTAGATCAAGAATCAGTGCTGATCAATAATTTTTAACTTGTTGTGCACCTTGAAAATAACAATTATAATGGCAATAACATTGCATTTGCTCTGAAGTCATCATTTCTCTAAAATATTAATAAAAAGATTTAAAGAACGAAAAAACGATGCTTGTCAATGTTGAATAAAACAGAGTGTGTGTACTCTTGCTATAAGTTTTAAATTTTACTTTGTTAGCACTTCAAATCTTGATTCTTTGGAAAGTTGGAAAAAAATATATCAACTGAAGAGGAAAGATTACAGTAAATTGTTGGTATTCTTGTTGACATTGGTCTTTTCCAATGTTGACTGTTGGAATACATTTCTCAAAAAGTGCATTGTAGTATTTTTTATGTACACCAAGAATATTATGTGTAGATCACAGACTTGACAGAATTTTTATAGGGTTACTAGGATAACAAATATCTATAAAAGCAGAACAGCACATTAATATTCATGAATTTTCCAAAGTTTTGAATAGCAAAAATAGCTGTTTTGTCGTTTTATAGTGTAGTATGAGCTCTCTCTTTCTCTCCTGCAAATTCTTGTCAATAAAGTAACCAGAATTCATTAACTATTGACAATCTAGACATTCCCTATTTTAATTTTCTTGGTGTATAGCTTTTACAGATACATCTTTGATAAATCTGACAAATGCAAAAAATAATTTGCACTGAACAGGTTATCTATATATTTATATGCATTTTGTTTATTTTCAGGCCAGTGATGCATAAAAATATAGCTTACAACTGTCGTGTTTTCTTTCTGAACAAGTAAGTTATATATGAAGATGTGTGGTTTTATGGTAGGGTTTTTGATATTTGCTATATAGTTGCAAAATATATGTCGTTGCAAGAAAAAAAGTGTGTTGGTTTATTTTACACAATTCTTTAGAATTAACTGCATGTAAAATAGATATTGAAAACATTTACATGTGTACATCATTTGGTCTCTTGTGGATTGTTGTCACTTTGGCAATCATACCACATATCCTTATTTCATACTGAAGGTTTATGATAGTTTCAAGTGAATAATGTCAGTTGAATTAAGATTTAAACAAAATTTATTGATGTTGAAATGAGGTATATTATCAGGTTTTTACATCAATTTATTGTTAGATAATAACTCCTTGTCACAATTTAAAGCTGTTTTGGACAAATGACTGCTGCAAATGAGCACAACATGTGGAGAGAGAAATCAAAGCACCACCAATTTATACATCTAAAGTACATTATCTGTTTATCTGTTTATTTCATTTATTTCAGTGTGTTTTTCTTGACCCAGTTATTTTAATAAGTTGCATATATCTTGCCGAAATAAGCATGATAATGTCTGGGTTCAAACTTATTTCATATTAAAATCTTTTCAGTGCTACAAAGTCTTAAAATTAGACAACAAAGAACAAGTGAAAATATTATAGATGCAGGAAATGGAATTATTTTTTCTTCGTTTTTATCTGGTAAAAGATCTTTATTCTTCCCTTTTCCTTCACTATACAATCATTTTCTGGTCAAGTGGGAACTTTTCTTCCTAAACTTGTGACAAAATTTAGAAAATCTAGAAATAAGCACCCACTTCCGTTTGGTATAATGATGTTAAATTTGATACCTCTTGTATAACATATTGCAAGTAACTTTTCTGCACTTAAGTTTCCAGATTATATTAACTGGTTTATTTACCAATACAATTAACATAATTTTGAAGGAGTTGCTTAAGTTGACAATTTGTGCAATTTCAGGACACAAATGTAATGTCTATTATCATACCTCCTTATTTTATTTGAAGGAAAGTTTTACTGATTCGACCGAAGATGGCACTGGCAAATGATGGCAATTACAGAGAACCAAGATGGTTTACAGCATGGGGTAAACAAAAACAAATAGAGGACTATTACCTCCCACGTATGATACAGGATATTACAGGTCAGGTATGTATTTATATATAGACTGGGGTAAACATAAACAAATAGAGGACTATTACCTCCCATTATGATACAGGATATTACAGGTCAGGTATGTATCTATATATATGCCCTTATATTTTTCAATTATGGGTTGTTTGCCTGTGAGAGAGCTTTCACATGTTTATTATATCTTTGTTCTTTATTGTCAATTATATATTATGGTGTTTGGATGTATAAATACTCATCCACGCCTGCTATTTTTATTATTGCCCCCTGCTATGGTTTTACTAAGATTTCTTACAATCTCTGTTTTTGCCCTGTGTTTATTATATGTCAGTATTGTAATACTTAAGTCTTTACGTCGGGCCTTTTATAACAGTTTTTGTAAGAGTTCTTTTACTGCTTTGCCTATTATTTCCTATTCCATAATTGTGATCCTTATTCATTGTTACAACCTCCGGTCTTTTTATTTTCTTATACCCTATTCAATTATCATGATTTTACGTAATGGAAAGAAAATTATTAACAACACAACTAGGATATCCGCGTGCTTAAACAAACGTATTTGTAATGCCTCTACAGCCAGATTGTTTAACAAAATGCGGTGGGTATCCACAAATTTCCATGCAATGCCAAAAGTGACTAACCTGTTTTAGATTAACTTCACAAAATACTATGCGGTCAACAGTGAACAGTAGAGCTTTTTAGCTCTCCTTTTCCTGTGACATTACCTGAAAACTCAAAACCTTATATATGTGGTAACAGACCCAACCTAAATGTGGTATTCAATATGTGGGACAGGCAGGACGACGTGTTACAAAAGAAATCAAGAACACCTTTACCGCTTTAGAGACCTAAAAATTCAAAGTTTGATATATCAACATTTAGATAAGCATAATCACAATCTAAAATTTATTAAATTCCAACCACTTGAAACCGTTCAGAAACAACCAGGAGAATCACACAAGCAATTTGAAAATCACGTGAAATTCGCGAATTATTTTGGATAAAAGACTTCAAACTGCTTATCCTCTCGGTCTTAATGACAAAATATTAGGACAGGGAACATAACTAAAACTTCAATCAATGTCATTAATATTGTCGATAAACGACTTAGAAATAAAAGGTCTCATGGCAAGCATAAAACCGTAATCAACGTATTAAACATCGTATAAATTATACACTTGCTGATCTGTTATCTATAATAAAAAATAATGGCAGACATCAAGTATTATGCAAACTGGGTCAGATACCAATAAGTAAATTATATGCTATTTTTCTGGGTGTGATACAATTTCTTTTTAGCCCGATGTATGAATACACCCGTATTATTACAGCCTTTTGTCATCATAGGCTATTTCTAGTATCGATAGACCTGAAAATCATAAGCGGCATTTTCTTAAATTAAGATATATAAATAGAGTATTGATTTTATTAACTTATCTAGTATATTCAATGACTCTACCATCAAAGCCAAATACCTCCATATTTTGATAATATAGAACCACCTATTATTCGTATTCTTATAAAAAACCCAGCAGAAGTTTGATTTTAATTATCGTCAGTTACATCAGGCGTCAATATAGTAAATAATGTTCCTTCCACTTGAGATTGTGAAACATCTAGTTTTAGATATGTTCCCTATGGTCATGTCCTTACAGGAGACCTCAACATCGTCGAAGACCGTGAGGTCATAACTTCGTCAGGTTATTAAAGGCTCTGTCTGTCTACTGTAAAATTGGTGTAAACGTGAAAATCTGATAAAAATCTCTAGACAGTTATTTGAATAAAATTATGAATACTGTTAATATTCGTATATCTCATTTTGAAAACAATTCTGAAATTAGTAATAGGGTCCATGATATTCCATTTCCAGAATAAAAATAAACTCAAGTACTCGCAAAGCGGTTTGTGTTCGTACCGGCAGATAAAGCAGCAAATAATGTAGTGGTGGTGTGACGCATATACTACACGGAAGTTCTCCAAAGCGAAATTACAAATTCATCTACATTCAGGTCCGTACGCTCCACAGAGAGTCAAATTGTAAACAAGCATATCACTGCCACTACCCAGCTTAAAGCCTCTTCCGAACATTTGAAAGTCCCTACTATGTACTGGTTACCTAAATTGCACAAAAACCATTTAAATTCCGTTTCATCTCCGCATCTAGTAAGTGTTCTACCCAATCTATCAGTTCTTCTAACTACCTCCTTACTACTATCAAAGAACTTGTTATTAAGTTTTGTAATAAAGCTTATGAAAATAATGGTATTAATTATTTTTGGAGTGTTCAAAATTCTTTAGAGGATTTAGATAAAACACATGCTTGTGATGGTCCTTTTAATTCTGTTGACAGTTATGATTTTTCTTCTCTCTATGCTACACTTCCACACAATCTTTATTTATATTTAATTAAATGGTCTTTTTAAAAATCTCATTGTAAATTCATTTGCTGTAACTCGTTTCAAGCCTTTTTCTGTAACGAAAAAGGAAAGTATGCTAGATACACTTACTGGAAATGTGAAGATATGATTGAAGCTTTAAATTTTCTCCTGGACAACATATATGTACGTTTCGGCGATAAAGTGTATCACAAGTAGTAGGTATTCCTATGGGCACTAACTGCGCCCTTTAATAGCAGATTTATTCCTGTATTGCTATGAATCTCAGTTTATGACCAAACTCAGTAAAGACACGTCATTGTTACATTTGGTTGATACATTCAACAATACCTTCCGTTATCTAGATGATATTTTTTCGTTAAATAATCCAGAGTTCTCTAAATATACAACCGAAATTTACCCAATAGAACTTACTTTAACTAAATCTAACATAAACAGCAGTAGTTGTCCTTTTCTGGACTTGGACATTTCAATCTCTAAAGGAAAACTCCATACGAAAATTTACGACGAAAGAGACGATTTTTCATTCCCTATTGTTAATTTTCCTTTTTTAGACGGCGATGTTCCTTTGGCTCCATCATACGGTGTGTATATATCCCAACTCGTTCGTTATGCCCGTGTGTGTAGTGATGTCATAGATTTTAACGAACGTAATCAATGCATCACTAGTAAATTATTAAGTCAGGGATTTCGTTACCATAAATTACGTAAAACTTTTGCTAAGTTCTTTCATAGATACAAAGATTTGATTAGTAAATTTGGCTGTACCTGTAGAAAACTGATTAAAACGGTATTTCACATCCTAAATTTTACGGTAATATTGTACTTAAAGCGCGGAAATCACTATATGATCCGTGTAAACTCATCGAACCTTTAAATAAACTTATTAGTTCAGGTTATCTTACCAATGTTGTAATTAGATCTTTGAATATAGTTTACATTGGCACTAATATCGATTTTGTCATCAGCAAATTAAAACATAACTAAATTTGTATTCTTTTCAAACGGGATGTTTAAAGACACACCCACGTTCATTTTGATCTATAAAGAGGTTAAACTCTAACTATCCTACTGTCTGTCGATACATTTATTTTGGCATTGCACTAGTCATGTCTTCTTTGACTGTCCATGACGTTAAAATACTAAATCCTGGGATGTGTTTTAGTTGATTTTAGTCTCTGATTCATGATTTTTATTATTAATTGTTTTGGCTTTTAACTAGCTGTCAGTAACTGCAGTACTCTCAAATCGTACTTTCTTGTTTATTTGACCGGTTGATACTAATTGTAATGCTTTTTTTTTGTTATTTAATGTTATTCAGGGTTATATCTGGTCTATATACCAGCTTTGATAAGTGTTTGGTACTAACATAAATTTCCACTTCGTACTATGAACATCAAAATTATTTATTTTGTTAAAATATTTCCTTTCTCTATTGTAACCGTATATGTATACCTAACAACAAAATTATTTTATTTACCTGTGTTTAAAGTTATTGCAAATGGCTAATATTTTGTTCGAGCATATTGTTTTTCTTAAATTGTTTAACATTTCATACCGATATAACATGTTACTTTTATTATTCTTCCCTTAGTTTATTTATTTTGAATTTACATTGTATCATAGGTCAAATTTATTTGTTCAGTGTATGTTCAATGGTGTTACTATGTCCTTTGATTGAGTTAAGCTATTTCAGTTGATATTTTATAGTGTGTCTTTCTATGTTGTGATGTTACACTATTGTTTCAGAAAAAGGTGAAGGTTTGGTACCATTAAAACGTTTAAACCCAAAACTGCATTTGTTTGCACCTGTCCTAAGTCAGGAATCTGATGTTCAGTAGTTGTCGTTTGTTGATGTGGTTCATAAGTGTTTCTCGTTTCTCGTTTTATATAGATTAGACCGTTGGTTTTCCCGTTTGAATGGTTTTACACTAGTAATTTTGGGGCCCTTTATAGCTTACTGTTCGGTGTGAGCCTAGGCTCCGTGTTGAAGACCGTACTTTGACCTATAATGGTTTACATTTATAAATTTTGACTTGGATGGAGAGTTGTCTCATTGGCACTCATACCACATCTTCTTATATCTATCAGGTATGTATCTATATATAGACTTAAGTGATAGGGCAAAACTTACTGTTGGGCATTTTATCTATATTTAGTAATAGAGGAACCTCCCATAGTATACAATACATGATATTACTGGTCAGGTGTGTATTTATAGAAAGTGATATAGAAGCCTCTCTCATTTAATACATTATATTACTGCTTAGGCATTTATCTATATTTATCTATATTTAAAATACTAATGGTCGAGTGTGCATCTATATATGTATAAATTCATTTAGAGAGATTTTACTAGTTTCTCTGAAAATAAAAATCACTACCAGTATTAAAAAATGGTGGAAGATAACATAGGGATATTCAAAACTCAGAAACTGTCAATACCATGGTAAAAAAAGAACTGCCAGTTATAAGTCTTACTGTGGATTCATTATTATTTGTTGGATACCAATTTTTCGTGGATTTTGTGGGTACAGGAGAACCACAAGATTAAATGTTCAACAATTACAAATTTTCTTAAGGCTCGCTTTGGTTGGTACATTCAACAATACCTTCCGTTATCTAGATGATATTTTTCGTTAAATAATCCAGAGTTCTCTAAGTATACTACCGAAATTTACCCAATAGAACTTACTTTAACTAAATCTAACATAAACAGCAGTAGTTGTCCTTTTCTGGACTTGGACATTTCAATCTCTAAAGGAAAACTCCATACGAAAATTTACGACAAAAGAGACGATTTTCATTCCCTATTGTTAATTTTCCTTTTTAGACGGCGATGTTCCTTTGGCTCCATCATACGGTGTGTATATATCCCAACTCGTTCGTTATGCCCGTGTGTGTAGTGATGTCATAGATTTTAACGAACGTAATCAATGCATCACTAGTAAATTATTAAGTCAGGGATTTCGTTACCATAAATTACGTAAAACTTTTGCTAAGTTCTTTCATAGATACAAAGATTTGATTAGTAAATTTGGCTGTACCTGTAGAAAACTGATTAAAACGGTATTTCACATCCTAAATTTTACGGTAATATTGTACTTAAAGCGAGGAAATCACTATATGATCCGTGTAAACTCATCGAACCTTTAAATAAACTTATTAGTTCAGGTTATCTTACCAATGTTGTAATTAGATCTTTGAATATAGTTTACATTGGCACTAATATCGATTTTGTCATCAGCAAATTAAAACATAACTAAATTTGTATTCTTTTCAAACGGGATGTTTAAAGACACACCCACGTTCATTTTGATCTATAAAGAGGTTAAACTCCTAAATATCCTACTGTCTGTCGATACATTTATTTTGGCATTGCACTAGTCATGTCTTCTTTGACTGTCCATGACGTTAAAATACTAAATCCCTGGGATGTGTTTTAGTTGATTTTAGTCTCTGAGGCATGATTTTTATTATTAATTGTTTTGGCTTTTAACTAGCTGTCAGTAACTGCAGTACTCTCAAATCGTACTTTCTTGTTTATTTGACCTGTTGATACTAATTGTAATGCTTTTTGTTATTTAATGTTATTCAGGGTTATATCTGGTCTATATACCAGCTTTGATAAGTGTTTGGTACTAATATAAATTTCCACTTCGTACTATGAACATCAAAATTATTTATTTTGTTAAAATATTTCCTTTCTCTATTGTAACTGTATACGTATACCTAACAACAAAATTATTTTATTTACCTGTGTTTAAAGTTATTGCAAATGGCTGATATTTTTGTTCGAGCATATTGTTTTTCTTAAATTGTTTAACATTTCATACCGATATAACATGTTACTTTTATTATTCTTCCTTAGTTTATTTATTTTGAATTTACATTGTATCATAGGTCAAATTTATTTGTTCAGTGTATGTTCAATGGTGTTAATATGTCCTTTGATTGAGTTAAGCTATTTCAGTTGATATTTTATAGTGTGTCTTTCTATGTTGTGATGTTACACTGTTGTTTCAGAAAAAGGGTGAAGGTTTGGTACCATTAAAACGTTTAAACCCGCTGCATTTGTTTGCACCTGTCCTAAGTCAGGAATCTGATGTTCAGTAGTTGTCGTTTGTTGATGTGGTTCATAAGTGTTTCTCGTTTCTTGTTTTTATATAGATTAGACCGTTGGTTTTCCCGTTTGAATGGTTTTACACTAGTAATTTTTGGGGCCCTTTATAGCTTACTGTTAGGTGTGAGCCTAGGCTCCGTGTTGAAGACCGTACTTTGACCTATAATGGTTTACATTTATAAATTTTGACTTGGATGGAGAGTTGTCTCATTGGCACTCATACCACATCTTCTTATATCTATATAGCCTGGGGTAAACATAAACAAATAGAGGACTATTACCTCCCACGTATGATACAGGATATTACAGATCAGGTATGTATCTATATATAGACTTTAGTGAGAGGGAAACTCCTATGTAGGATACAGGATATTACAGGTCAGGTATGTATCTATATATAGACTTTAGTGAGAGGGAAACTCCTATGTAGGATACAGGATATTACAGATCAGGTATGTATCTATATATAGACTTTAGTGAGAAGGAAACTCCTATGTAGGATACAGGATATTACAGATCAGGTATGTATCTATATATAGACTTTAGTGAGAGGGAAACTCCTATGTAGGATACAGGATATTACAGGTCAGGTATGTATCTATATATAGACTTTAGTGAGAGGGAAACTCCTATGTAGGATACAGGATATTACAGGTCAGGTATGTATCTATATATAGACTTTAGTGAGAGGGAAACTCCCATATATAATACAGGATATTACAGGTCAGGTATGTATCTATATATAGACTTAAGTGATAGGGCAAAACTTACTGTTGGGCATTTTATCTATATTTAGTAATAGAGGAACCTCCCCATAGTATACAATACAGGATATTACTGGTCAGGTGTGTATTTATAGAAAGTGATATAGAAGCCTCTCTCATTTAATACATTATATTACTGCTTAGGCATTTATCTATATTTATCTATATTTAAAATATTAATGGTCGAGTGTGCATCTATATATGTATAAATTCATTTAGAGAGATTTTACTAGTTTCTCTGAAAATAAAAAATCACTACCAGTATTAAAAAAATGGTGGAAGATAACATAGGGATATTCAAAACTCGAGAAACTGTCAATACCATGGTAAAAAAAAGAACTGCCAGTTATAAGTCTTACTGTGGATTCATTATTATTTGTTGGATACCAATTTTTCGTGGATTTTGTGGGTACAGGAGAACCACAAGATTAAATGTTCAACGAATTACAAATTTTCTTAAGGCTCGCATGAAGACTTCGGCAAAACTACGAAATTAAATATCCACGAACATGTAAGTTTTCCTTAATCCACAAAAATTGGTAACCACGAAAATAAATGAATCCACAGTACTCTGTGATGTAACAATCAAGAAAATAGGGAAGGTTTTTTTTGTTATGACAATTGAACATATTCCTGGTCATCTGTGACATAACATTCAACCAACTCCTGATGGTGACTTTTAAGTGTCAAAAGGGTGCATTCCCCTTTGTTAAATCTTTCTATATTGATCAATAAAAACATTAATGTGGGAGCATTTTCTGAAAGCCCCACACATCAAGAACCTTTCAGTACCAATTGGTGAGGCTGCAGTGTTACCCCTATTAACTTTTGCTGTTTTTTTATTTTCATGGTTATCCAGAAAACTGTACCCATTGGTGATGCTGTGGTGTTAACCATATTAAACTTCTTTATTTTTCAGAAAACTTTACCCATTGGTGATGCTATGATGTTAACCATTTTAACTTTCTTCATTTTTATACGACCGCAAAAAAATTTTTGTGGTCGTATATTGGTATGACGTTGTCGCCGTCGTCCAAAGACGCATTGGTTTTCGCACTCTAACTTTAGTTTAAGTGAATGGATCTCTATGAAATTTTACCATAAGGTTTAATATCACAAAAGGAAGGTTGGGATTGATTTTGGGGTTATGGTACCAACAGTTAAGGAATTAGGGGCCAAAAGGGCCAAAATAAGCATTTTGTAACTTCCAGACATAACTTGTGTGTTAGTGTATGGATCTCTCTGACATTGTACCACAAGGTTCCATATCACAAAGGGAATGCTGGGATTGATTTTGGGGTAATTGCCTCCAAATTTTAGGAATTAGGGGCCAAAAAGGGCAAAAACAAGCATTTTCTAGTTTCATGACAATAACTTGTGTGTAAGTGTATGGATCTTTCTGAAATTGTACTACAAGGTTCCATATCACAAAGGAAAGCTGGAATTGAGTTTGGGGTAATTGCCTGAAACGTTTAGGAATTAGGGGCCAAAAGGGCAAAAACAAGCATTTTTCTAGTTTCATGACAATAACTTGTGTGTAAGTGTATGGATCTTTCTGAAATTGTACTACAAGGTTCCATATCACAAAGGAAAGCTGGAATTGAGTTTGGGGTAATTGCCTGAAACATTTAGGAATTAGGGGCCAAAAGGGCCAAAAATAAGCATTTTCTAGTTTCAGACAATAAATTGTGTTCAAGTGTATGGATCTCTGAAATTGTACTGCAAGGTACCATACCTCAAAGGAAGGCTGGGATTGAGTTTGGGGTGATGAATCATAAGGGGTTCAAAAATTTGGGGGGTTTCTTTTTTTCCTTTTTTTCTTTAAAATTTTCCATTTTAAGTTGGTTATTTCTGATTTATATTTAAAAGCAAATAATAATGATATGGCAGGAGATACACACCTAACAGGATGTGTAAATTATTATATAATAAGTATTGTGCAATAGCAAGAAATTTTCAATTGCACAGTATTGCGCAATAGCAAGAAATCTTCAATTGCACAGTATTGCGCAATAGCAAGAAATATCCAATAGCACAATATTGCGCAATAGCAAGAAATTGTCAATTGTACAGAATTGCGCAATAGCAAGAAATATTCAATTGCACAGTATTGCGCAATTGCAAGAAATATTCAATTGCACAGTATTGTGCAAAAGAAGATACTTTGTATAAATTGCTTATTTCTTGACCAATTTCAATGGGGTTTTATTCTTGAACTCTTGGGGTTCTTTAATATGCTGAATCTAATCGTGTATTAAGTTTTGGATTTTGGGCCCGTTTTAAATTGGTCCACATTGAGGTCCAAAGGGTCCAAAATTAAACTTTGTTTGATTTCATCAAAATTGAATTATTGGGGTTCTTTGATATGCCGAATCTAACCGTGTATTAAGATTCTTAATTTTGGTCCCGTTTTCAAATTGGTCTACATTAAGGTCCAAAGGGTCCAAAATTAAACTTAGTTTGATTTTAACAAAATTGAATTCTTAGGGTTCTTTGATATGCTGAATCAAAATATGTATATAGATATTTGATTATGGGCCCAGTTTTCAAGTTGGTCCAAATCGGGTCCAAAATTAAACTTTGTTTGATTTCAACAAAATTGAATATATGGGGTTCTTTGATATGCTGAATCTAACCATGTATTTAGATTTTTGATTTTGGGCCCGTTATCAATTTTTTCCACATTGAGGTCAAAAGGGTCCAAAATTAAACTTTGTTTGATTTCATCAAAATTGAATTATTGGGGTTCTTTGATATGCCGAATCTAACCGTGTATTTAGATTCTTAATTTTGGTCCCATTTTCAAATTGGTCTACATTAAGGTCCAAAGGGTCCAAAATTAAACTTTGTTTGATTTTAACAAAATTGAATTCATAGGGTTCTTTGATATGCTGAATCTAAACATGTATTTAGATTTTTGATTATGGGCCCAGTTTTCAAGTTGGTCCAAATCGGGGTCCAAAATTAAACTTTGTTTGATTTCAACAAAATTGAATATATGGGGTTCTTTGATATGCTGAATCTAACCATGTATTTAGATTTTTGATTTTTGGGCCTGGTTATCAACTTTGTCCACATTGAGGTCAAAAGGGTCCAAAATTAAACTTTGTTTGATTTCATCAAAATTGAACTCTTGGGGTTCTTTGATATGCTGAATCTAACCATGTATTTAGATTTTGGATATTGGACCATAATAGGTGAATGTCCAATTTAAAATTTTTAAGTTCTTAGACCACATTCATTCTGTGTCAGAAACCTATGCTGTGTCAAATATTTTATCACAATCCAAATTCAGAACTGTATCAAGCTTGAATGTTGTGTCCATACTTGCCCCAACTATTCAGGGTTCGACCTCTGCGGTCGTATCAAGCTGCGCCCTGCGGAGCATTTTATTGTATTTTCCAGAAAACCTTGCCCATTAGTGATGCTGTGGTGTTAACCATATTTGATTTCTTTATTTTTATGGCCCCGCAACAAAGTTGTCGGGGCCATATAGTTTTACCCTTGTCCGTCATTCCGTCATTCCATCATTCCGCAACAAACCATTATACGGAGTTTTTTTCTAAACGCCTTCAGATATTGGGCTGATTTTTGGTATGTGAGTTAATCATGATGAGTTACAGATCAAGTTTAAATTTTGTTCCGCTCCGCTAATTTTTGCCGAAATTACGGGCTTTGGACTTTGAAAATAGTTGAAAATCACAGTTATACGGACTTTTTTTCTAATGCCTTCAGATATTGGGCTGATTTTTTGTATAAGAGTTAACCATGATGAGTTACAGATCAAGTTTAAGTTTCGTTCTGCTCTGCTAATTTTTGTCTAAATTACGGGCTTTGGACTTTGATTAATTGTTGAAAATCACAGTTATACGGACTTTTTTTCTAAACGCCTTCAGATGTTGGACTGATTTTTGGTATGTGAGTTAACCATGATGAGTTACAGATCAAGTTTAAGTTTAGTTCCGCTCCGCTAATTTTTGCCGAAATTAAGGGTTTTAGACTTTGAAAATTGTTGAAAATCACAGTTATACGGACTTTTTTCTGTACGCCTTCAGATTTTGCGCTGTTTTTTGATATGTGAGACTACCATGATGAGTTACAGATCAAGTTTATGTTTGGTTCCGCTATGCTGATTTTCATGTCGTTTCAACACATCTTGTTAGATCTGCAGTACATCCACTTCCTGTTTGCTGATAGTTTGAAATTTAATTACTCATTGATCAATGAAATTTTTCAGCAAACTAGTATTGGTCTTGAGAGCTGGATACTATCCATGCATGTTTGTGTCCACATGTGTTGTTGAAATTGCAGATTTTTCAACTTTTTGAGACGGGGCCATTCTTGTCGCTCCAACACATCTAGTCTAGAAAACTGTTCCTATTGGTGATGCTGTGCTGTTCACCATTTTAAATTTCTTTATTTTTGTATTTTCCAGAAAACTGTACCCATTGGTGATGCTGTGGTGTTAACCATTTCAAATTTCTTTATTTCTTTATTTTCCAGAAAACCGTACCCATTGGTGATGCAGTGATATCTACTATAGATACATGTATTGGATCAGAAATCTGTGAAGAATTGTGGACACCTGATGGGTAAATAGAAGGGCGAAGCATAACTGTAAAATAATTTTATGCTGAGGATTTATATATATATAGGACTCTGAACTGCGATGATACTCTGAACCGTGATGGTCACGCTGAAATGCGATGATTTGACTTTGAAATGTAACTAGCCATCATGCATTATATAGACCATCGCTGATCAGTGAAAGGACCATCACACTTTGGCAAAGACCAGTGCACTTCAGCGTAACCATCACACTACAGTGTCCCCATCGCACCTCCAAGTCCTACATATATTTATGGACTACAAATTTTCATCATTTTGTGGATATAAGAAAAAGAACAAATTTAAGAGCAGAGAGGAAATGAAATCAAAGGGGCAATACAAAATCATTAGTCCATGTTAAAAAAATACAAACAACAACAAAGCACTACACAGAAAACTAAAGATTGAGCAACACCAACCCAATCACAAACTGGGGTTAACTCAGGTGCTCAGGAATGGTACACAGAAAACTAAAGATTTCACAACACCAACCCAATCACAAACTGGGGGTTAACTCAGGAATGGTACACAGAAAACTAAAGATTGAGCAACACCAACCCAATCACAAGCTGGGGGTTAACTCAGGTGCTCAGGAATGGTTACACAGAAAACTAAAGATTGAGCAACACCAACCCAATCACAAGCTGGGGGTTAACTCAGGTGCTCAGGAATGGTTACACAGAAAATTAAAGATTGAGCAACACCAACCCAATCACAAGCTGGGGGTTAACTCAGGTGCTCAGGAATGGTACACAGAGAACTAAAGATTGAGCCACACCAAACCAATCACAAACTAGGGGTTATCTCAGGTGCTCAGGAATGGTACACAGAGAACTAAAGATTGAGCCACACCAACCCAATCACAAACTAGGGGTTATCTCAGGTGCTCAGGAATGGTACACAGAGAACTAAAGATTGAGCCACACCAATCCAATCACAAACTGGGGGTTATCTCAGGTGCTCAGGAATGGTACACAGAAAACTAAAGATTGAGCAACACCAACCCAATCACAAACTGGGGATTAACTCAGGTGCTCAGGAATGGTAATCAGTTCTTGCTTCACTTGATATGATCAACAAATTACAAATTTCTTATAGTCTAATATGCAGAATTTGTCAAACCCATGAAATCAATCCCTGAAAATAGTAAAATGCACATTAACTGTAAATTTTGTATAGTGTGCTTTAAACTTTATAGACTCTTCATAGTATCCTGAATTTTTAATAAGGATATTACAAGATGAAGTTATCTCTATTTAAAGGTTGACAATATTCTGCAATTGACTTCATATCGTTTCTGAAAATTGTCAAATAAAGCTGAATTTCACAGAAATGAGGACATTGTTACTTTTATACTTTATTGTAGTTATTTAACAGTCATATGGTTTGGTATACAGCTATAGTAAAGGTGCATTAATATTGACATGCTGGGATCTATATATCAAAAGATTTTTTGTATCTTTGAGTTTTTGTCTTATTGACATATCCCACCTTATCCTTTTATTCATGTAAAGCCTTTAGTATGATTGAGGAGAGTTTATTTATTTCAGGCACCACATTGATATGAGTTTAGACGGAGTTGAGATAATCGCCAATGGTAGTGGCAGCCATCATGAATTACGGAAAGGTTACGTCAGAGTTGATCTCATTAAATCAGCTACAATGAAGGTATTATTACTGAAAGGTTATGTCCAAGTCGATCTCATTAAATCAGCTACAATGAAGGTATTATTACTGAAATACTGAAAGGTGATGTCAGAGTTGATCTCATTAAATCTGCTACAATGAAGGTATTATTACTGAAAGGTTATGTCCAAGTCGATCTCATTAAATCAGCTACAATGAAGGTATTATTACTGAAAGGTGATGTCAGAGTTGATCTCATTAAATCTGCTACAATGAAGGTATTATTACTGAAAGGTGATGTCAGAGTTGATCTCATTAAATCTGCTACAATGAAGGTATTGTTAATTATTTACTGTTAAATACCATCCAAACCGTCCTACTATGCATATTATAACGAGTGGTCAACAACTGCACCGGAAGTCTTCATAAAGACTAAATATGTTTATAGTTGAAGTGTTCTGATTACTTCTGCTATAATGACAATATAGTTAACCAACTCTTGTGATCTTCATTTCCCATTCTCACCACAAAAACACAATATAACTAATGTAGAGATATTAATCAATGGCAAACAGTTGTAATAAATTACAGAAAAATTAGTGTGATTCTGATAAGTCTGCAACAGTGGTATTATGGTATGGATATGTTGTTCTGTAAATTAAATAATAATTAAGTAATAGTCACAGTAAATGATTATATTATGTTTATAGTGTTGATATGTTTTCTTTTGTCCAACCAGAATGGTTCTTACAGTGACAGATTATTTTTTTCTACTTATACCGTAGAGGTAAAAATAACTAATATGTCATGGTAACATATTATTTTTCTGTTTCCAGTGTGGAGGTATATATGTGTTTGCTAACCAGATTGGTTGTGACGGTGATAGGTTATATTATGACGGCTGTTCAATGATTGCCATTAATGGAAAGATTTGTTCCCAGGGGCCACAGTTTGGCTTACAGGAAGTGGTAAGTTGGACAAGATATAAAATAGTGACCAAAACGAAGAAAAACATTTAATAACACTTCAACCTGCAACATACATGTCAACCATCAAGAGCTGACAAAAGAATGATCTCTCCAAAGATTTCTTTGTAGAAGATTTTGTATAATACACGTATAAAAATCATCATTTTATAATTTTACAACATAAAATGGATTTACATAATTCAGATAAATTTATTCAATGATTTGAAAATATCAAATTGAATATTGTATAAATCAATACAGGTGCAATAAGAGTAGTTAAGTTTATATTAATTATTTTCACTTTTAAAAAGAAGACAAAGTAGGGGGAATACATCCATGAAATCAGGATATTTGCGGTATTTGAACCAACCACAAACAGCTTGCAAAACAAAGAAAGATAAAAAGTAAGACAGACAAACACAAATGAACAAGAATATGGCTTGATACCCGGAAATAGACTAGGTGCACACACACACACACACATGTTGGCTCAGTAACAAAGTATACTAGAAACACTCACTCGTGATTTGTGATTTTATCAATTGACATCAAATTCACTGTAACTATAGAAATAAACTTGATATTCTCATGAAGTATTGCTACAATAGGATGAAGGGTTTTCAAAATTCTTATTTTCATAGAAGTCTTTGGTACAATTTACTATGCTTACACAAGTTCTTTTGAAAAAAAATGTATTATATAATTTCTTGGATAACATTCATGATGTACACTCAGACCAAAAGTGGGGAAGTGAAAATTTTAAAAGTATTAAAGCAAACTATAAAAGTGGCATTAACAAAACAACCAACACTTTTTAAGGTCAATTTTGCCTTTGTAAGTTGCAAGCTTTAGTTGTAACACAAATATATAATTCAAGATTATGAAATTAGTACTCTCCAAAAAATACTGCTTTTAATTTGTATTGTTTAATGTAGTATGGTACAAAAAGTTTATTCTATAGTAATATTGTGTAAATGTGTTTAGGTAGTAAATGTAGCCACTGTTGATTTAGAAGATGTGAGAACTTACAGAAATGCCATCCGTAGCAGGAATGAATTGGTCAGTATTATTACGATAAATAAATGTATTCTCAATGTATCAAAAATTAGTTATACACATGTAGCTAAGATATGTGGTATAGAAATCCATCTATTGTTCTATATATAATACAACATTTCAGTAGAAATGTGTTTTTAAATTTTGCATGCTATAACACTTATGTGTACTTCTTTTTACTTGAAAGGCTTTTCTTAATTCTTTCTATATAAACTGATCATCTGAGCTACTTAAATGTTTGACTTGATTCTCTTTAAAGTAAATATTAACATTCTATTTTTTAAGGCAATTTTTTTAAAAACCTTTGCTTGATAGTTATTAAACGATGAAGTAAATTGTCTGGACATATCAACATTGTCTCCTGTCAGCTGTGAACAGAGGTAAAAGAGATCTGCAATTACTCAATTTGTTTTTGAGAGTTCTAGATACTTTCCCAGCCTAGATGACTTTGTTTTTATATGCTGAATAAAATGAATTTTTACTTTATTTCTTTTTCAGGGATCCAAATCCTATACCTATCCTAGAAGTCTTGTGTTTTTATGCTGTATGACATGACATTTTACTTTATTTCCTTTTCAGGGATCCAAATCCTTTACATATCCTAGAAGTCTTGTGTTTTTATGCTATATGACATGACATTTTACTTTATTTCTTTTTCAGGGATCCAAATCCTATGCCTATCCTAGAGTTCATTGTGATTTTGCTGTTTCCCATGATGACTCCTTTCAGCCAACTACTGACCCCATAGAATGGCAGTACCATACACCTGAAGAGGAGATTAGGTTAGGGATAGTCAATGTAAATAGATGTGGTAGGGTCCGAAAGGACTTC
Organism: Mytilus coruscus; assembly: GCA_017311375.1. Taxonomy (NCBI): domain Eukaryota; kingdom Metazoa; phylum Mollusca; class Bivalvia; order Mytilida; family Mytilidae; genus Mytilus; species Mytilus coruscus. The sequence goes on from CM029603.1 coordinate 86,678,508, forward strand.
CAACATCCCCCACGACCAGCATACTTTCTTTAAGTAATTTTTTTTTTTACATCAAATGGACAAAATATCATGAATGACCCACAACCCATGTCCACCAATAAGACTATTTTTGTGAATTAGAAAATGAGGAGGGTGCGATATTATTCTTGGACCAACAAAAAGCATTTGATAGGGCGGAGTGGGAATGGATAGATTTTTGTTTATTAAAATTTGGGTTTGGGGAAAAATTCAGGAGTTGGGTAAAAATGCTTTTCATTAACGCTAAAACGTGTATTCATACGAATGGGTTTACTTCTAGATTTGTAAGCATAACTCGTTCAGTTCGTCAAGGATGCCCAATTGCTCCTATGTTATATATTCTGCAAGCAGAACCACTTGCAGCATCAATTAGAAACAACCCTAATATAGAAGGAATAAAACTCCAAACTAGAACTGGGGACTATATTGAAACAAAGCTAAATATGTTTGCTGATGATACTCAACTCTTTAATAAAAGTAAGGAGTCTATCGAAGAAACATTTAAAACTTTAAAACTGTACGAAAACACTTCAGGAGCTAGAATGAATATGGAAAAGACTGTGGGTATGTATTTAGGCAAGTGGCGAAATAAAAAACCAAAATGTAACAAAATTAAATTGTCTAAGCGGCCTGTGAAAGCATTAGGGGTTCAACATGGGTATGGGGTGGACTTAGATCAAATTTGGTTAGAAAAAATAAATAAAATAAAAAGCTGTATGGAGGTTTGGAAATCAAGAGATCTCACATTTACGGGAAAAGTTTTAATTATTAAATCTTTTGTATTGTCTATGATTGGATACAAAATTGAAATGAGAGGTATTCCAGATATATACGAAAAATAAATAAATAATATTATATGGTCCTTTATATGGGACGGGGAAAAAAAACCAAATCGCAAGAACGGTGTGCTGTTTAACGAAAGAAAAAGGGGGGATAGGAATGATAAACTTAAGAGACTTTATTAAATCAAAACAGGTTAAAATTATGTACAGTATTGTAAACTCAAAAACACAAAAATGGAATGCAATAGGTAAATACTGGTTAACGTCACTAGACGAAAAATATGATACAGACTTTTTTATATGTTCTTGTTCAGACACTAGAGGTTTTAGTCAAATAAAAATGTCTAAATATTATAAAGAACTTTTAATTTCCTGGACTGACTTACAGAAAACCCAAAAATCTGTCACGAAAGAGGACCTTTTAGAAGAAAATATATTCGTCAATTGTAAATTCAAGTTCAAGGGTCATGCCTTATATTATGCAAATTTTGCCTCCAGTGGAATAAAAAAACTAAAAGATATATGGGACTTAAACAATGAATCCTTTAAAACTTCTTTTGAAATTTTTAACAACCTAAAAGATAAAAGGAACTGGATAGCACAATATAGCCACATTAAAGCTTCGTTAACGCCTCAACAAATTGACCTTTTAAAAACAGACCCCATCATGCAAAGTCATTCTGATAGACCTATGAAAATAATAAATTCTTGTCAAATTTAAAAAAATGGAGTTGTCGTTGATGCCAAAAAATTGTGCCTTAAAGATATTAGATACTTTTATGAGAATAATATAACTCCAAATAGTCAGTTTAAGTTAAATTTACATTTTGGGAAAGAACTACTATGTGGAGATATTTGGGACACTTTGAATAAGAATTTAGCAAATAGGAAAACGAAACAACTTCAATGGAATTTACTTCATAATATAATTTACACAGAAGAAAAATTACAAAAAATTAATCGATCAAACGGAAAGTGTCACTTTTGTAATGAAAAAGAATCACTGTTTCATCTTTTTATTTACTGTAAACTGGTGGAAGACGTTTGGCGGGAAATTTTTGAGAAAATATGGGAAGTTTGTTCAAAATTGAGTATCGAAAAATTACAACAATCGGACATGAGTATCATTTTGGGTGTCATAAATGCAGATACATCTTATTCTCAAATTTTAGATACGGTGCTTCTTATCACGAAATGGGTTATTTGGAAAACTAGAAACATCGCAAAATATCAAAAGAAAGGAATAAGTAAATCGATGATTTTCAATATGATAAAACATGAAATGCAATTTTTGTTCAAATCTCTTAAACCAAATACGAACAATGAAGCCTTTTCTACTATGTGCGACACTTTTTGTATATAAATATATATTTTTGTGTGGTCAGGCCAGTGTAATGACCTCTTCAATATTGAATAAATTATCATGCATTGCTCTCAACTCCCTTTATATACTATGTATTTTCTATTGTGTATGTAAATTATGTATAATTATGTATATTATATACTTGTAACAAGGACAGGTTGTATCAACAGGTACATATTATAAGCAAATATTTATTTACCATACCTTTGAAATAAATCCTTTTTGGGAAACAAAATCTTAAATTAAACTTTTATGAAAGAACTACATATTTCCATTAAGTTAATTTTTAACGAGTAGCACGTGGCAAAAGATCACTCGACCAGAAATTTAATGTAATAGAAATTAACATAACAAAAGAACGGTTTGAAGTGCTATAAAATTGAAACTGCCTAATAAATACAGGTAGCTCTTTTGAGAGAAAAAAATACCGATAGAATGAATACTTTATTCAAATGATTATATTTGGTGTGATGTTTAAATATATAGATAGATTATATTACATGTACATTTGTACAAAGAAAGATGATATTTATAAAGATAGATGTTAATTATTAATAATGGGAGGTTTTTTTTTCTCATTTGCTTTTCCCCGACATATGAGCCTGTAAAAATCGGGACCCCCTTAGTTGCTTCTCTGGGCAACTTAGGGTTGATGTAACAGGTGATTATTAATAAAATATGTTTAAAATTTAAAAAAAAAAAAAAAAAATAAGACTATCTTCCTACCCTTTCACATACATTTTAATGGAATAGCCTTATGTTTATATACACTACTGGATTCATTACAACTGAGAGAGATAACTGGTAGTAAATTCAGATTTATTTATATTTCATAGTAAGCTCTTGGATAGGTTTACGTTGTATAAAACTTACTGAAGCTAAAACCATATAATGTAGCCATTCAAGTAGAACATAAATAGATAAACCATTTTTTTTAAATAATGTTCCACTGTTTTTGAAATATTACTGTTAGTAATTCTTTTAATCACTACTTGGTAATCAGTTGTTAGTTTCTCTACACTAATCATTAAGTATTTCGTGATTTAATCAGATACTGATGATTATTCCAATATTCCAATCGTACCAATTTTTGTGTATTTCGTGGGTGAAGGTGAACCACAAATTTAATTTTCTATAGGCTTGAGTGCAGACTTTTCAAACCGTGAAATCAAATGTCCACAGAAATACAATCTTTCCTCAATCCACGAAAATTGATACTCACGAAAATAAATGAATCCACAGTAGGTAGTTAAAAAACCATGAGTTAAATAAAATAAGACATAATTTAGCCAAAAATAAAAACAACAGTCTAGAAAAAGAAAGATTTGACAACTTGAATACCTCTTAAACGTAGCTAAATTTTGGACTCATACCTAGTTGGTTAGTTATTGGGAGATCTAAAAATCTGATCTGTAGTCAGAGAGAATTCCATCTCTCCTTCAGTAAGATTATTTAATTATATTTTTGTATATTTACAGCTTGGGACCAGCCTGTTGGTTGTGGGACTACCTTAGAAGGAGTGGTCAGGGAGGATATTTTCTCCCCCTAAGTGGGGGTATTGATAGTTCTAGTACTGCCTGTATTGTTTCCAGTATGTGCCATCTCGTGATAGATGCTGTCAAGAAGGGAGGTAAGTACTGACTGTATTGTTTCCAGTATGTGTCATCTTGTGATAGATGCTGTCAAGAAGGGAGGTAAGTACTGCCTGTATTGTTTCCAGTATGTGTCGTCTTGTGATAGATGCTGTCAAGAAGGGAGGTTAGTCTTTGTAATCAAATTTTCAAATCTCCTGATGATCTTATTATTCTAAAGTTATAAGAACTTGAAGTGGAATGCTACTGATTTAAGAAGCAGGTGTTTGTTTCACAAACTTTCATTTTCAGACTAGATCTGATAAGCCGTTATTTTTATGCCCCCGCCATAGACGTCATTAAGTGTTATCCTTGACCGTCTGTCCGTCTTTCTGTCCGTCTGTCCCATATTCATTTGTTTAGAGCTTGAGCGGGGGCATTCGTGTCCTCTGACACATTCTTTATTTATAAAATTTATGATACACCTCATCCTTTCTTTTCCATCCAATGCAAAAATTAAAGTTGCAAGCAACTGATAGAAGGACAATAATGACCTTCTTTGTACTTCATACTATAGTTTAGAATAATTTACATGTTTTCCTATTTCAAGGTATGCAAAGAGTTTTCTCTAATCAAATATAACAAGAGTTGTCTCCCATATACCATTAGTTATTTGTATTTGTATTTTTTGTTTGTCTAAGTTAAATTTTGTGGTAAAATTTAAACAAGGAACACTGTGAAAACTCTTATGAACATGTCCTACATAGTGATATTTCACCAATTTAAAATATATAATAAATTATGCTGTATCTATATTACAGATACTAAGGTGTTATCAGATGTGAGGAAAGTTGTAGGTGATCCATCTTATATACCCACAGATGATAAAGAGCTGGCTGGTCTAGTGTTTACAACATGTTACATGGGCTCAGAAAACAGCTCTAAAGAAACGCAGTCTAGAGCTGCTGAATTAGCTCAACAGATTGGCAGGTTTGACATTTAAACTCTAGAGCAAACAGTTTCAATATATAAAAATAGATTTTAGATGGAACAGATTGGACAAAATGTTTTGGGAAATTATTTGTTAAACAACTTAGTTTGAGAACTGAGTCTTTTTTACATGATACCTTGAGCACAAATAATCTGATTTCAAAATTTTTGCAAAGAATTCCACTCAAGCCAGTGCTAGGGGCCGTCTTAAACTTGCAGTGAGGTGAGAGTTTTTTTGCTCTGTGTTGAAGGCCTCACTGTGACTTTGAGATGAAGAACAGCAATAAAGTGCTGTTCCTTTGCTTTTTGTGTGTTCTTTGCTGTGCAAGTACTGATTTTATGTCATGGATGGATACCCCATATCCTTTGTTTTTCTATCACATATATAAAGATTTTCAAAGATTTTTGAAAAGGGAATTTATAGGGTTTAAGGAAAATGTTTTTGTATGTTGGTTGAAAAACACAAACTTTTGGAATTTGAGTCTTATTTACACAATAACTTGAGGAAAAATAAAACCAATGTCAAACTTAAGTGCATAATGGGTACAGATTACAGATCTTGGATAAGTGTTGAGCTGCAAGAAACATGACAAATGATTTCGGAAAAATGTTTGTTATATTGTTATAAAAGGAATTTTGAGAATCACGAGCAAATATCAGTATTTATGATTAGCTCATTCATGCACCAGGTGGTACATTATTTTATTTCAGCTTCTATTTGTCACATGAATAAAAGGCAACAAAGCACTTAATGAAAGGTTACAATACAATCTGAGATCAAGATTCAGCCATTGTTGTCTGCTTTACATAAAATTGCTGTATGATTTCACTTTTTTCTTCAGCTTCATGCTGTAGTTCAAATATTGGATATAAAATAAGAAGATGTGGTATGACTGCCAATGAGACAACATTCCACAAGAGACCAAATGACATGGAAATTAACAACTATAGGTTACTGTTTTGACAGTTTTAGAGTTAAGGGACTGTAACCATTTATATTATAAAGGCAATTTTTCAAATATCTTGCACTAACTCACATATGCCTCGATTGATTTCTTAAAACTTAACATTATTGTTGGGATTGATTAAAGGAAACTTCCTTTTTGTTGTTCCAGCATTTTAGACTTTTAAAAATTGTTAGATTTAAGTATATTTTTCACATGCTGTACCTCAACTTGAGTTGGCTTGGATTGATTTATTGGAAACTCACAAATAATTGTTGGAACATAACACACCCTTTGATTTAAACAAAAAGTGATAAATAAAAGGCATTTTTGAAATGTCATACACTAGCTGTGGTATTATTGGATCAAATTACAACAAACACGACACTGTTGTTGGGATTGGTGAAAAAGACTCAATTTTGATTTTTAAAATGTTCTGGTTTGTCATTCTAGAGTAAAGGGACTTTTAACAGTCATATTTGACACGATATTTATACGTCTTAGAGTATCTTCATACATGTTTTTCTATAGAGCCATTTATTTCCCTCTAATTAAATGCCATCTAAATATCCCATTTATTTTTGCAACAATTTCAATATGCACAGTAAGGGTGTATCATGCACCCTTGGTGCAGCTACTTATTATAGATTCCATTTATCCATAAAGATAGATATAGCAATTTTGACAGTATTAACTCCTTTTTATTATTTCAGCTTCCATTTATCAATAAAGATAGATATAGCAGTAGCTGCCATATTAACAGTATTTACCACAGCACTGAAGTTGATTCCCAAGTTTAAAGCCAATGGTGGAAGTCTGAGAGAAAATCTGGCTTTACAAAATATACAGGTATATATACAGACAAGAAAAAGGGAGACAATGCAATGCCAATGTGGAAATAATAACCAAAGAACTTTTTTCCTTAGCATTGATTGATTGATTGATTGGTTGTTATTTAATGCCACTTTCAACACTATTGTGCTATTTCGTGGCGGTCAGTTTTTATATGACCGCAAAAAAATTTTGCGGTCGTATATTGGTATGACGTTGGCGTCGTCGTCGTCGTCCGAAGACACATTGGTTTTCGCACTCTAACTTTAGTTTAAGTGAATGGATCTCTAGGAAATTTTACCATAAGGTTCAATACCACAAAAGGAAGGTTGGGATTGATTTTGGGGGTTATGGTACCAACAGTTAAGGAATTAGGGGCCAAAAATAAGCATTTTTGTAACTTCCAGACAATTACTTGTGTGTAAGTGTATGGATCTCTCTGACATTGTTCCACAAGGTTCCATATCACAAAGGGAATGCTGGGATTGATTTTGGGGGTAATTGCCTCAAAATTTTAGGAATTAGGGGCCAAAAAAGGGACAAAATATAAGCATTTTTCTAGTTTCAGGACAATAACTTGTGTGTAAGTGTATGGATCTTTCTGAAATTGTACTACAAGGTTCCATATCACAAAGGGAAAGCTGGAATTGAGTTTGGGGGTAATTGCCCTAAACGTTTAGGAATTAGGGGCCAAAAAGGGGCCAAAAATAAGCATTTTTCTAGTTTCCAGACAATAACTTGTGTTCAAGTGTATGGATCTCTCTGAAATGGTACTGCAAGGTACCATACCTCAAAGGAAGGCTGGGATTGAGTTTGGGGTGATGAATCATAAGGGGTTCAAAAATTTGGGGGATTTTTTTTCCTTTTTTTCCTTTTTCCTTTTTTTTTCTTTAAAATTTTCCATTTTAAGTTGGTTATTTCTGATTTATATTTAAAAGCAAATAATAATGATATGGCAGGAGATACACACCAAACAGGATGTGTAAATTATTATATAATAAGTATTGTGCAATAGCAAGAAATTTTCAATTGCACAGTATTGCGCAAAAGCAAGAAATCTTCAATTGCACAGTATTGCGCAATAGCAAGAAATATCCAATAGCACAATATTGCACAATAGCAAGAAATTGTCAATTGTACAGTATTGCGCAATAGCAAGAAATATTCAATTGCACAGTATTGCGTAATTGCAAGAAATATTCAATTGCACAGTATTGTGCAAAAGAAGATACTTTGTATAAATTGATTATTTCTTGACCAATTTCAATGGGGTTTTATTCTTGAATTCTTGGGGTTCTTTAATATGCTGAATCTAACCTTGTATTAAGTTTTTGGATTTTGGGCCCCGTTTTTAAATTGGTCCACATTGAGGTCCAAAGGGTCCAAAATTAAACTTTGTTTGATTTTAACAAAAATTGAATTCTTAGGGTTCTTTGATATGTTGAATCTAAACATGTATTTAGATTTTTGATTATGGGCCCAGTTTTCAAGTTGGTCCAAATCGGAGTCCAAAATTAAACTTTGTTTGATTTCAACAAAAATTGAATATATGGGGTTCTTTGATTTGCTGAATCTAACCATGTATTTAGATTCTTAGTTTTTGGTCCCGTTTTCAAATTGGTCTACATTAAGGTCCAAAGGGTCCAAAATTAAACTTAGTTTGATTTTAACAAAAAATTGAATTCTTAGGGTTTTTTGATATGCTGAATCTAAACATGTATTTAGATTTTTGATTATGGGCCCAGTTTTGAAGTTGGTCCAAATCGGGTCCAAAATTAAACTTTGTTTGATTTCAACAAAATTGAATATATGGGGTTCTTTGATATGCTGAATCTAACCATGTATTTAGATTTTTGATTTTTGGGCCCGTTATCAACTTTGTCCACATTGAGGTCAAAAGGGTCCAAAATTAAACTTTGTTTGATTTCATCAAAATTGAACTCTTGGGGTTCTTTGATATGCTGAATCTAACCATGTATTTAGATTTTGGTTATTGGACCATAATAGGTGAATGTCCAATTTAAAATTTTTAAGTTCTTAGACAACATTCATTCTGTGTCAGAAACCTATGCTGTGTCAAATATTTAATCACAATCCAAATTCAGAGCTGTATCAAGCTTGAATGTTGTGTCCATACTTGCCCCAACTGTTCAGGGTTCGACCTCTGCGGTCATATCAAGCTGCGCCCTGTGGAGCATTTTATTATTGGTTGAGGAAGCTGGAGTGCCCGGAGAGAACCACTACCTTCGGTAGGAAAACTAACAATCCTAGTCAATTAAGATTGGAGTCTAGTGCACATGCCCCGTGCGGGATTTGAACTCACAACCTCAGTGTTGACTGGCTAGTGATACAGTAGTTCGACTACTTAGACCACTCAGCCACCGATGCCCCTCCTTAGCTTGATGAAGAGCAATAAAAAACAAGTTTTCATCTGAGATGTTATAGTTATCTAGTGATTACATGAAATATTTGTCTCCTGTAATCCACCATATATTCCAAATTTCCATGTAAAGGCCCCAGAACAGTTATTTTGTAATGCATTTCTTTATATCAAAATTATAGAATATTTCATCAGCTCTAACTCAAAATATGACCAATTTTATGTAGAAGGGGGCATGAATGCAGTTTGACAGCTTCAGACATGCTAATTTTTATACGCCCTTCATAGACGGTACATATTATGATATGCTTTTAATGATCATGTCACTTTTATGACCAGAAATGTGTGGCTGTTAAAGGTAAAAGGTTGGGTCAAAAAGATCGCGAATTATGTTAAAATGACCGTCTCTTAAGAAAGCCTTGAAAACTAAAAAGTAGATGACCGTTTCATGCTTTGCCCAGCCGGCTTTTACCGGACATTATACAAATGTCCGGAATATATGACTGTTTTGGAAGCCTTGTACCAAAGGTCCATCCGTCCATCAACACTTCGTTCAATAACTCAAATATCCTTAGACCAATTTTTGCTAATTTTAACACAACATTAGGATTGAAGGAAGCAAGTTCCCTTTTACTTTTGAAAAATGTTCTCTATTGTTGATCAGGAGTTACTGGACTTTAACCATCAGATTTTTCACATATTTCACACTAACCCCAGTATGCCTAGTTTGGTTCCCTCAAAACTTTACATTATTGTTGGGTTTGATAAAAGAAAGATCCCTTTGAATTTTCTGGTAAAATTTCACCTAAAATATTCTTATGTCAAATTTTATTCCATTTTGATGCATAGAAAAGCTTGAAAACATTTGAAGTTAATGTTTGACACCAGAACAAGACTTATGACGTGCAAAAACAAATACAATGTTTCACAGAATTTTCTTTTTTACACATAGATAATTTTTACCGTAAGAGAACTCTTATGAATTGGATATTGCCTGATATCATCTCTCGTTATTTAATTTCAATAATAATGATAATATAAAACTTACCAAAGTCTCTTTTATTTTTATATTGAATTAGATAACTCAAGCAATATCCAATTCTCATTCATTAGAAACCTCTAATTATTGATATATAAGCTACATCTTCCTTTACAGTATATAATGGTTAATTGACTTATAAACTATCAAATTAATTTGTCCATTGATTGTTTCAGGCCAGAGTAAGAATGGTGTTAGCCTACCTATTTGCCCAGTTATGTTTGTGGACCAGAGGGAGATCTGGTGGACTGCTGGTTCTGGGCTCTGCTAATGTAGACGAATGGTAAGTTTTAGTCCATGGGGACTAGGGTTAGGAGACCAGAGGAAGATCTGGAGGACTGCTGGTTCTGGGCTCTGCTAATATAGATGAATGGTAAGTTTTAGTCCACGAGGACTAGGGTTAGGAGACCAGTGGGAGATCTGGAGGACTTCTGGTTCTGGGCTCTGCTAATGTAGACAAATAGTAAGTTTTAGTCCATGGGGACTAGGGTTAGGAGACCAGAGGGAGATCTGGTGGACTGCTGGTTCTGGGCTCTGATTATGTAGACTAATGGTAAGTTTTAGTCCATGGGGACTAGGGTTAGGGAGTACTTTTTCATAGAATGCTAAGTTATATTGATAGAGGCTAGGGTATAGGGGCACATAAGTAATTAGTCCAGCAGCACCTTGATTAGGAGCCACCATATAACAGAATGGTTTAAACTCATCTGAGAATAAATGTTCATTTGAAAAACAATATAAAGCTATTACCATGATTACCTTTGTCAGTAAGAATATTTGGCTCATTTTAAAATTTCTGTTGGTTTCCTTAGTAAAACTCTGTAGGGCCCTTTAGTAAATCTGATATTTTATTTTCAGTTTACATGAATTAATATGCATATATCAACTCTGTATGGTAGCATTATTAAATGTGATATTTTATTTTCAGTTTACGTGGGTATATGACTAAGTATGATTGTTCCAGTGCAGATATTAACCCTATAGGTGGCATCAGTAAATCTGACTTACGGAGATTTATATTGTATTGTAGAAATAGATTTGGATTTTCTGCCTTAGAAAAGTAAGTCATTTTAAAATATTTTATTTCACCTCTACCATGTCTACACATTTTGTGATTTGATAGAATATGTTATTCTTAATGACTTGGTTTTGCCGTGATAAGGGATACACGATATCCTGTAGAGTTACTGTTTTTGCATAAAATGATAAGAAATTGCTCTTATAACATTTATTAAAAAGTTTATCTTTATACTGTGGATTAGTTATTTTCGTGGGTACCAATTTTTCGTGGATTGAGATGTATTTTTGAATAATTGTATTTTAAATATTGAATATTTAGTTTGCTGTATTTTTAAATTATTGTATGGTTTTATAGGATTTATAATGCCCGCCTACTGCAGAATTAGAACCTTTGAAAGATGGACAGCACCTGGCACAAACAGATGAGGTAAGATTGTCTAAAGGTTGTTTACAAATGAATGATGTAAAACAAAATATAACAGAAATTACTAAACATATTGGACAGTGCAACAGATCACACCAACCACTAACACCTAACTCATCTGAAAAGAAATGCATGGTTCAGATAGCTTGACAATACAGGCACAAAATAAAGTGGTGTTTAAAACCAGTTTCATATGCAACCCCTCCCCCAACCCCAACAAACAATAACAAAAAAACGCCCAGTGCAGCCTCCAGAGGGTGATTCTCCTAACTTGAACAAAGGAATAAAAAATGGCACAATATTTGGAAGCTGGGTTAAAATGTGCTCTCTATACAGGAAGCAAGCTAAGGTAGTTACAGCTGTTGGTTGAATACTGCCTGTCAAGAAAAACAACATTCTAACAGGGTTCATGAAGTATACGTCTTGATTCCCAGTAATCTTGACTGGCAAACATTTGCAATAAATTGATGTCTCTGAAATGTGGTATGTGTGTAACAGTGTTCTGACTACCAAAATTTCATCAGATCTGTCACTTTAACATTTTGTGTCTGATTGTCTGACTGTTTATTACATACATAAAAGGTTGTTGTGATACATTGTTGATTCTTCAGGTATTTCGTCAAATCCCCAGACATCAGTTTAGAGTTTATGCCTTTGATATTGTCACCTGGATTTGTAATTTTTAGAACCAGTTGAAGTAATTAACAATGACAGACCACAAATTTTTGAAAGACCGGCAAAAATTTGCAACCTGTTAGTCCTTGATCTGACAAAAAACTTAAGTTTTGGGAATTCTGGTCTAAAATGATTAATATGTTGTATAATTTCACCAATTGACTTAATGACTTCATGGCATTACAAGCTGTGAAAAGAACATTTTTAAACTAGAGTAGTAATAAAAGAGATATGAGGTATATGTCAAAGTGACAACAACCTCAGCAAGACATAAAGACATCCAGAGGTTAACATACAGTCTTCAACAGTTGATAAGTGTTGGTACAGCATGTCTTATGATTGATTGATTGTTGATTGCTTAACATCCAGTGGCAAATATTTCATGCATGTACAGGACAAGAACAAATTAACAATAAATACTATAGATATATCCTGTAACAGAGGCTTTCCTGGATGGAGGTCAGGAAATTTAAACTGCCACTGGCAAACTGTGTGTATTGGATAGGGACAGTAATTTTGCCTTACATCAGGTCACCTATGAGCCCTTCAATGAGTTGTTGCAAGGGTTCTCAATGTGCAGAGAGCGTGGTAGTCTCTTTACAAGAGGCATCAAATTTAACCACCTCATTCTGACCAGACGTGGCTGGGTACTTGTTCATCCCACACAGCTAAATGGAAGCTGAGGGTTTTACTGCTGTTTGGAGGAAGGCCAAAGGTGACCATATTTCTATTCCCCAGTCACCCTTGGGGCCAGCATGTCTAACAATTCGCATCAAATCAAGATAGATTGTGAAGATAAATTTAAACAGTGACCAATAATGTTTTATTCAGGTATGTAGATAGTAATAGACCAATAATTAGTTCTGCAAATTTGAGAAATTCTGCCATATATTTTTTTTTTAGACCAATTTAGCATCTATAATTTACCTAGTACTCAATGCTTATATTTCTTCTTTCAGGATGATATGGGAATGACTTATGATGAGTTGTCGTTGTATGGTAGATTGAGAAAACAGAGTTATTGTGGACCCTTTAGTATGTTCTGTAAACTGGTCCATATCTGGAGTGACAAGTTTTCTCCTGGCCAGGTAAGTTCACAGACAGGGAAACAGTTATAGTGGACCCTTTAGTTTGTTCTGTAAACTGGTCCTTATCTGGAGTGACAAGTTTTCTCGTTGCCAGTTAAGTTTACAGACAGGGAAACAGTTATTGTGGAACCTGTAGTTTGGTCTAAACTTTTCCATATTCTTTCTTGACCAGACTTTTTTCTTGTGTGAGTGAATTGATCCAGTTTGTCATTTGTTAACTACAGAAAATAGGTTTTTAGTCCCCTACCGACGAAGTCGAAGGGGACTTTAGGTTTGCACTCTGTCTGTCTGTCTGTCTGTCCATCCGTCAGTCCGGCAATTCAGTTTTCCATTTTTTTCTTTATGCTTGAAGATATTGATTTGATATTTGGTGTATTGTTTTATCATGACAAGTTACAGATCAAGTTTGAATTTTGTTCCGGTCTGACGATTTTGTGCAGAGTTATGGTCCTTGAACTTAGAAAATTCACTCAAATAATCAGTTTTCCACACTTTTTTGTCACGCTTGAAGATATTGATTTGATGATTGGTATATAGTTTTATCATGACAAGTTACAGATCAAGTTCGAATTTTGGTCCGGTCTAATGATTTTGTGCAGAGTTATGGTCCTTGGACTTAGAAAATTCACTCAAATAATCAATTTTCCACATTTTTTTCGTCATGCTTGAAGATATTGACTTGATATTTGTTATATAGTTGACACCATGACAAGTTATAGATCAAGTTAGCATTTTGTTCCAGTACAATGAATTTTTAACCAGTAGGGGACGATGTATTGCCAGGCAATACTCACAGAATGCTTGTTATATGTTAGTTTACGGGACGTATTATAGTCTACTGTTGTCCGTCCATCCGTCGTCAACACTTCGGACAATAAATCAAAAACGCTCACACTAATTTTCATGAAACTTTGTTTATATCTGTTGGTGTAAGCTCCCTCTCGATTTTTGTAAATTTTAGATTTTACATTTCCGAGTTATGGTATTTAATTCATAAAATAATGGGTGATTTTCCAGTTTTCTGACTATAACTCAAAAATGCTTTGAACAATTTTCATGAAACTGGTGAAATGTTTATATATATTGACATTAGTTCCCTTCGTTTTTTAATGATTTCTGATATTATGTTTTGGAGTATTGGGACTTTATTCATAAAAAAGGGGGGATTTTCCAGTTTTCAAACAATAACTCTTAAATACTTTGAGCAGTTTTCATGAAACTTGGTGGCCTGCTTATATCAAAATAAGCAACCTAACTGAGCTTTCTCATCAAATACTTTGAACTTTACAAAATCTTCTCCTCTGAAACTACTGGGCCAAATTTAACAAACTTGACAATCATTGGTATCTAGTTTAAAAATTGTGTCCTGACCTGCCAAACCAACCAAGATGGCCGCCATATAGAACTAGGGGTAAAATGTAAAATAACTCTGAAACCAAAGCATTTAGAGCAAATCTGACATGGGGTAAAATTGTTTATTAGGTCAAGATCTATCTGCCCTGAAATTTTCAGATGAATCAGAGAACCTGTTGTTGGGTTGCTGCCACTAAATTGGTAATTTTAAGAAAATTTTGAAGCTTTTGGTTTTATCTTGAATATTATTATAGATAGAGATAAACTGTAAACAGCAATAATGTTCAGCAAAGTAAGATCTACAAATAAGTCAACTTGACCAAAATGGTCAGTTGACCCTTAAGGAGTTATTGCCCTTTATAGTCAATTTTAACCATTTTTGTAAATTTTGTAATCTTTACAAAATCTTCTCCTCTGAAACTACTGGGCCAAATTTAACCAAACTTGGCCACAATCATCATTGGGGTATCTAGTTTAAAATTGTGTCCGTGACCTGCCAAACCAACCAAGATGGCTTAAAAATAGAACATAGGGTAAAATGTATATTTTGGCTTATAACTCTGACCAAAGCATTTAGAGCAAATCTGACATGGAGAAAAATTGTTTATTAGGTCAAGATCTATCTGCCCTGCAATTTTCAGATGAATCGGAGAACCTGTTGTTGGGTTGCTGCCACTAAATTGGTAATTTTAAGAAAATTTTGAAGCTTTTGGTTATTATCTTGAATATAGAAGAGATAAACTGTAAACAGCAATAATGTTCAGCAAAGTAAGATCTACAAATAAGTCAACTTGACCAAAATGGTCAGTTGACCCTTAAGGAGTTTTGCCCTTTATAGTCAATTTTAAACCATTTTTGTAAATTTTGTAATCTTTTCATCATTAAATTATCTAGTTTAAAATTTGTCTGGTGACCTGCCAAACCAACCAAGATGGCCGCCAACATAGGGTAAAATGTATAAACTTGAGGCATTTAGAGCAAATCTGACAGGGTAAAATTGTTTATTAGGTCAAGATCTATCTGCCCTGAAATTTTCAGATGAATCGGAGAACCTGTTGTTGGGTTGCTGCCACTAAATTGGTAATTTTAAGAAAATTTTGAAGCTTTTGGTTATTATCTTGAATATTATTATAGATAGAGATAAACTGTAAACAGCAATAATGTTCAGCAAAGTAAGATCTACAAATAAGTCAACTTGACCAAAATTCAGTTGACCCCTTAAAGTTATTGCCTTTATAGTCAATTTTAACCATTTTTGTAAATTTTGTGATCTTTACAAAAATCTTCTCCTCTGAAACTACTAAGACAAAATTAACCAAACTTGTCCACAATCATCATTAGGGTATATAGTTTAAAAATGTGTCCGATGACCCGCCCATGAACCAAGATGGCCGACATGGTTAAAAATAGTACATAGGGTAAAATGCAGTTTTGGCTCATATCTCTGAAACCAAAGCATTTAGAGCAAATCTGACGAGGATAAAATTGTTCATTAGGTCAAGATTTATCTGCCCTTAAATTTTCAGACCAATCAGGCAACACGTTGTTGGGTTGCTGCCCTGAATTAGTAATTTTAAGAAAATTTTGCAGCTTTTGGTTATTATCTTGAATATTATTATAGATAGAGATAAACTGTAAACAGCAATAATGTACAGCAAAGTAAGATCTACAAATAAGTCAACATGACCAAAATTGTCAATTGACCCCTGAAGGAGTTATTGCCCTTTATAGTCATTTTTACAATTTTCATAAATTTTGTAAATTTTGTAAATTTTACAAAATATTTTCCACTGTAACTACTGGGCCAAGTTCATTATAGATAGAGATAATTGGAAGCATCAAGAATGTTCAGTAAAGTAAGATCTACAAACACATCACCATCACCAAAACACAATTTTGTCATGAATCCATCTGTGTCCTTTGTTTAATATGCACATAGACCAAGGTGAGCGACACAGGCTCTTTAGAGCCTCTAGTTTTATAAATTTTGATATGACATTGCGGAGTTATGGAACTTTATTGGTTGAAAATCTTCGAAAACTTTGGACAGTTATAGAATTTTTTCTTTCAAAAATTTTGCCACTAACTTAGTTAAACTTGAGGTAGCCTTAATAATGCCAAATTATTCATGTTTTGTGTCAATTGGTACCACTGTGGGTGCATGTTGTTTTTTTTTTTTTTTTTTTTTTTGGGGTGGGGTGGGGTCAGAGGGGTCTATTTGAGGAGTGCTCACAGTATTTTAGCTCATCATATGAATTCATTTAAAGCATAAAGATGAGCTAAAAGGGCGACAGGCGTATCATGTGCTCATGGCGCAGCTCTTTATTGTCCATACTATCTATGTGTTGAAAAACTGCTAATCTGTTAATTATATTGATTTGACTGTTTTACACTTAAAAGTAACTGTTTCTAGGCTTTTTTCCATGATAGAGACAGGCCAGGTTAAACTTTAAGTCAGCAGGTCAAAACATTGTCATGTCATTTAAAGCTATAGATTTTACTGCATAAACACTTTCAAACTCCAAAATCCATGAAATAATGATTTGTTTAATAAAATTACCTTTTGGATAGTCAGGACTAGCTGAGTAGCTCTTCTTACGTATGAAAAATTATGACACTTGGTATTAACTACATTAGTATTTAGATTAGACATTACAATTTATTTTACAACATTGTAACTTAATTTTTAGATTGCAGAGAAAGTGAAGTTTTTTTTCCGTCATTATGCCATCAACAGACATAAGATGACAGTTGTGACACCAGCATATCACACAGAAACCTATAGTCCAGATGACAACAGATTTGATCATCGGCAGTTTCTTTATAATGCAAAGTGGCCTTGGCAGTTCAAATACATAGATTTACAGGTATGTGTTTTATGTTGTCTTGACAACCCAAGACCAAGAAACAAGGTATCTTCAGTGCTGATGATACCAGATCAATGATAGCTTATGTTCTTGCATTGAGGTGAAAGTGTTTTCTCTATGTTGAAATTTTATTTTGACTTTGAAATGAAGAACAGCAATAAAAGTGCTGTTCCTTTGCTGTTCCTTTCCATGTATATTTATTTTGTGTCATGAACCGTTTCATTACATGCAGGGCTTCCAAAATTATTTTTAGCCAGCCGGACATTTTATATATTATCCCGATTTTAATCCCTTAAGACTAAATAAACAAAAGGCAATTATGGTAATCAGTTGCCGAGTTGGCCATCCCAATGATTGACATTAAAAAAACGATATTAAACTTTCTTTGATTCAAATTCGAAGTTCTGACGTAAACTGTTAAATTGGCAGTGCATCATTCGAAGTGTGCAACATCAGCGTACTTATATCTGCCTTAGACTCTTTATTTGTGCAAAATAACGTCAAAAACTTTACTTTCGTTTTTAAATCTAATACCGGATGTTATCTTGACAATGGTAAAACATGGACCAGAGACGGATACGTAAATTCCGTGTACGTTTGCAAAGCATGAATGAGTGTAAGTAGCTCTTTCTACGTTATTTCTTCAAGAAAATATTCGAAATAAACGTGAGATAAAGGTATCAATGACAATTTAAGCATTTTTTGAAGAAATTAGGATGCATAATTAAATTTCACACCTGCGCACATGCACACACGTGTACTAGTTCAAACAGAGACATGTCTCTGGTTCAAACAACGTGGTTATGACGATTTTTCATTTTCACCTTTTTAATTTTTTCATCAAATCATATTTGTAAACGTATTTCTGATAATTTAAATCTTTTTGACTAAATTAATTAGATGCAAACCGCTGAAATGTAAGAAAATAACTTTGAATAGACCGATCAATGTCCGGTTCAAAATAGTTTACCTGTCACCTGAACAGGTAAATTTCAGCTGTTCGACAACTAATTAGCCTTGATTAAAATGAGAAGGTATTAAAGTAGGGGTTGTTTTGATAGTACTTAATGATCATGTCACTTTTATGACCGGAAATGTGTGGCTGTTAAAGGCAAAATGTTGGGTCAAAAAGATTGCGAATTATGTTAAAATGACCGTCTCTTAAGAAAGCCTTGAAAACTAAAAAGTAGATGACCGTTTCATGCTTTGCCCAGCCGGACTTTTACCGGACATTATACAAATGTCCGGAATATATGACCGTTTTGGAAGCCTTGATTACATGCATTCGACAAACAAATTCAAAACTGAGCTTTGTGTCTGTCCCAATGTCAGGAACCTGTAGTTCAGTGGTTGTTGGTTCATGTCTGTCATATTTGGTTTTTTTTTGTAAATTGTTTTTGATTCAGCCATGCTGGATCTATGCGATCACTCTAGTTTTGGAGATGGTGCAGAATACTAAGTTGAAGACATATCATGAAAATATGATGTGTTTTTATGACTTGCAGAAACTTTTTACACCATTTTAATCATCAACTGCCAACTTTTGACATGTTATTTGCCCTTAAATTAAGAAAAGATTGGTTGAACAACCCTTTTATTTTAGATATACACTTGCATATAGTTCCTTTGTAAATCAAAATGTAGAATGATTTACTATTTATGAATTAATTTGAAAAAGTATTTGTCGATCAATTGAATCAGTTGATAAGAATTTTGAAAGTATTATATTAGTATCTTATGTTTGTGTAAGTTATTGTTCAATGAAATTTGGGTCAACATGTGTATTAATATATCTAAGTTGCTTCCCACACTTTTTATACGACCGCAAAAAATTTTTTTGCGGTCGTATATTGGTATGACGTTGGCGTCGTCGTCATCCAGCGTCATCGTCGTCCGAAGACACATTGGTTTTCGCATAATAACTTTAGTTTAAGTAAATGGATCTCTATGAAATTTTACCATAAGGTTCAATACCACAAAAGGAAGGTTGGGATTGATTTTGGGGGTTATGGTACCAACAGTTAAGGAATTAGGGGCAAAAAATAAGCATTTTTGTAACTTCCAGACAATAACTTGTGTGTTAGTGTATGGATCTCTCTGACATTGTACCACAAGGTTCCATATCACAAAGGGATTGCTGGGATTGATTTTTCGGGGTAATTGCCTCAAAAATTTTAGGAATTAGGGGCCAAAAAAGGGCTAAAAATAAGCATTTTTCTAGTTTCCAGACAATAACTTGTGTTCAAGTGTATGAATCTCTCTGAAATTGTACTGCAAGGTACCATACCACAAAGGAAAGGCTGGGATTGATTTTGGGGGTAATTGCCTCAAAATATTAGGAATTAGGGGCAAAAAAGGGGCAAAAAACAAGCATTTTTCTAGTTTCAGGACAATAACTTGTGTGTAAGTGTATGGATCTTTATGAAATTGTACTACAAGGTTCCATATCACAAAGGAAAGCTGGGTTTGAGTTTGGGGTAATTGCCCTAAATGTTTAGGAATTTGGGGCTAAAAGGGCCAAAAACAAGCATTTTACAGTTTCAGACAATAACTTGTGTTCAAGTGTATGGATCTCTGAAATTGTACTGCAAGGTATCATACCATAAAGGGAAGGCTGGGATTGAGTTTGGGGGTGATGAATCATAAGGGGGTTCAAAAATTGGGTGGGGATTTTTCTTCCTTTTTTCCCTTTTTTTTTTTCTTTAAAATTTTCCATTTTAAGTTGGTTATTTTTTATTTATATATAAAAGCAAATAATAATGTTATGGTTTGATTTCATCAAAAATTGAAATATTGGGGTTCTTTGATATGCTGAATTTAACCGTGTATTTAGATTCTTAATTTTGGTCCCGTTTTCAAATTGGTCTACATTAAGGTCCAAAGGGTCCAAAATTAAACTTAGTTTGATTTTAACAAAAATTGAATTCTTGGGGTTCTTTGATATGCTGAATCTAACCGTGTATGTATTTAGATTTGGGATATTGGACCATAAGGTAAATTAAAAATTTTTAAGTTCTTAGACCACATTCATTCTGTGAGAAACCTATGCTGTGTCAAATATTTAATCACAATCCAAATTCAGAGCTGTATCAAGCTTGAATGTTGTGTCCATACTTGCCCCAACTGTTCAGGGTTCGACCTCTGCGGTCGTATCAAGCTGCGCCCAGCGGAGCATTTTATTTGAAATGGTATTACTCCAATTGTTTCCATAGGCAAGTAAGAGTCAGTATGATTATCAAATGATTTTCAAATAATTACACTCAAAGGTGTAAGTATTAATTGGAAACAACCACAGTTAATATCTCATGACCTGTTACATAATTAAATAGACACAATTTATTACACACCTAACTGAATACACACATTCTAGACCTCAATAGTAAACCTACAAATGTATTATTTATTTTGATCTACACTACATTAAAATATTCTGTTAATTTTGCTAGCTAGCTGAATGATTAATCAGATGTGGTTTTTTCTTCAAAGAAAAGACGAAAAATGAAAAAAATATGTATAAAAAATGCAAACAAATTTTATTTCATTTGTAAAATCAGTGTCATTATCATCTGACATAAGTCAATAATCAAGTTCTAATTAATTAGTTACAATTATCAGAAATTTGGTTGAAACAATAAACAAAATTGCATAACTCTTATCTGAGCATTTTCTGCAATAAAATTTATTTGTTTGTCCTACATTTATATCCCTTTATATTGCTATGTAACAGTAATTGGAAATATCTCAGCATTAGGTATTTGTACATTTAAATTTGAATACAGGAAATGTATTTTTTCTTAATGAAGAATGAACACCAATTTAGATAAAAAATAGTTATTATTTTTTTTTAATTTTTGTTGTTGAGAAAGTGCATTTCCAAGGCCTCTTTCTGGAAATTATTAAGCCAGTTATTATTAATGGCATATAAAAAAATATATTACTTGTTTGATGATTTCCCTTTCCATTCTTGTCAATACCATTAAATTGCAAATATTTATAAAAAAAAATCTGACGGAGTCTAAAATTGAAAAAAGCAATATATGAGGCTCCCCCAGGGTCAAAAACGACCTGCGACCTCCGGGCTTTTTAGAGGCGACTTCCCACCTGAGGGCCTTCTAAAAACGACCTGCGACCTGTAAAATTTGGAAACAAACGACCTCCGACTTCACCCACGCTAAAAATGACCTTGCCATTTTGGGCGCGATGGATACTGTTTTTCCGGCCATCTGTCACACTTTTGTCTACTTTATTATACTCCACTACATGCAGTAGAGAAGTATTACATGGTTGGGTATCCGTCCGTACTTCCATCTGTCTGACCGTCCCATGGTGGTATCCAGATGAAAACTTGAGAACGGATCAAAGATTTATTTCATTTGTTCCCAATTGTTTAGCACTATAAAGTACAAGTTAAGTTCGATTTTCATCTTAAATCAACATGCAGTTTTCAAATAATCAATTTTGAACTATTTGTGACCCTTTTTTGTATCTATATATAGTCGGTTAGAAGTCTTCGTTTCTTTGTTTCTAGAGCCTGATAAGCTATCAAATTGTCAAATTATGATCATTTTTGGACAATTTTTGTTTCTTAAAAAGATTTAAGTTGGTCTGGGTTATTGCTTCAAATACATTATGGACACTATGAGCGATGGTCATCACTAGAGCATAGGGCACTAGCTACTAGCGTCTCTGTGTGTGCTCCGAAGAGACAAATGTATCCAAGTAAGGTTGCTGATCAGTTTCATGTTTTATGTCCCGACAACATTGTTGCTGTAAATATAGTTTTTCGGTCTGTTCGTCCATCCGTTGGTTCGTCAGTTACACTTTGGTTTACCTTTGCGTTTAAGATGATTTCCTAAAAAGTTTAAAGTCAAATCTTCATGAAATTTTGTACTGTACTCTTTATTTATCATGATATGGACTAACAACTGTGCAAAAATGGGGGAGTTCCATCGAAAATGGAAATAAGTGCCGAGCGGGACACCCCTGTCTTCAAGACATTTCCTTGTTGCTATAGATCGTGTTCAAAGTATCTCAGTAGGTAAATCCAGCTCTACCTCCCGGTGATTTTATAAGAGTTCTGGGGACTTGCTCAATATGAATGTTGTGTTGGATTAGTGAAATACTGAATGTTTGGTTGGAACTACTGTTCTGAAAAATCGAAAAGTTCAAGTCCTGTTTTGGTCTCAATATGGAAAAGAATGGATATGGGTTAATGGCACGAAGAAATCACATATTGATCATTAAATGCCACACAAAAATAAATCTAGAGCTGACGACACGAACTTCAATAGAGCAGGAACTTCCCACTTACAGACAGCCATCTCTGGATGGCCTCAAACAAAACAAGAACAACCGAACCCAACGGCACAGCAAAATGTCCAAATATCTAGTTTAAAACTAAAAGGTTTAATCAGGAACATATATGTCCCTGGTTTAATAACACAAGAATCGACACAACAATGACTTAAATGGATCCTTTAAATATAAAAACGACTTCCAACCTCTATGTTGGAAAAAACGACCTGCGACCTGTACATTTCCCTTAAAAACGACCTCGCGACCTTGCGACGAATTTAAAAGCGACCTTGCGACCTGAGGGGGGTACCCTGTGGGAGCCCCATATATATATATCAATATTTGCATCAATATTGCGAAATTCCCTACTTTTGGACAATAACATAGAAATTTTACAGTAAGATTGGAAATGAAAAGAGAAAAAAATATTGAAAAAAGTATGGTCAGAAAGAATATCAGACTAGCTATGAATATGGTTGGATCACAACATCAACGATGCTGTTTTTTTTATAAATTAGGCCGTTAGTTTTCTCTATTGAATTGTTTCATATTTTTCATGTCGGGGCCTTTTATAGCCGACTATAAGGTTTTCACATTGTAAAAGGCCTAAGGTTGCCTTTAATTGCTTACATTTACTTCATTTTAACTTTGGTGGATAGTTGTCACATTGGCAATCATACCTCATCTCCTTATTTTTATATTGAGTTTATAGAACATATTTCGTGACTTTAGTCAAATACTTTTTGGAACATACAGAAACCTGTTTAAATTATGATAGACACATTGTCTTGGAACAACATAAGTTATATTATATATATATATGCAAACAACATAGATTGTGAAGCACAATAATGTAATAGATATTATATCAGAATACAGCAGCTTTTTGGTAATTAGAAGTTAAAGGCAGTTTAATAGAAATGAAAATACTGTTTTAGTTGAGACAATGTTCTGATTTGAAAGTGGAAAAAGTATATTTTATTAGAATCATATGTTAATATTCATACTGTATGATTTCTTATTTATATTTTCTATTTCTATGGTGATAATTTCCAGGAATGTGTGTATTTCCTTTTATATTATCTTAAACTACTTTATACCTAACACATGGTCATGAAAAAGAAGCTATTTTGTAATATATTTTCCACTGGAACAAACTTACGGAATAAGGGGTATATAATATTTGTTCCAACAGGAACAGATATAATGGCATTGTTTATAACAAAGTTTCCAGGAGAACTTCTGTAAGACGGAACAAATCTACATTGACACCTTGCCTGTCCCAAGTGAAATAGTTTGTTTAAATTGATATTTGATATTCCTTTAGGGAAACTTAGTGTTGATAGCAGATCTTTGATATTCCTTTAGGGAAACTAGTGCTGATAGCAGATCTTTGATATTCCTTCAGGGAAACTTAGTGCTGATAGCAGATCTTTGATATTCCTTTAGGGAAACTTAGTGCTGATAGCAGATCTTTGATATTCCTTTAGGGAAACTTAGTGCTGATAGCAGATCTTTGATATTCCTTTAGGAAACTTAGTGCTGATAGCAGATCTTTGATATTCCTTTAGGGAAACTTAGTGTTGATAGCAGATCTTTGATATTCCTTTAGGGAAACTAGTGTTGATAACAGATCTTTGATATTCCTTTAGGGAAACTAGTGTTGATAACAGATCTTTGATATTCCTTTAGGGAAACTAGTGCTGATAGCAGATCTTTGATATTCCTTTAGGGAAACTAGTGTTGATAGCAGATCTTTGATATTCCTTTAGGAAACTTAGTGTTGATAACAGATCTTTGATATTCCTTTAGGGAAACTTAGTGTTGATAACAGATCTTTGATATTCCTTTAGGGAAACTAGTGTTGATAACAGATCTTTGATATTCCTTTAGGGAAATTTAGTGCTGATAGCAGATCTTTGATATTCCTTTAAATGTATTCAAAACTTGTTTAGACTCAGGACAATTTAGCTCTCATGCTTGACAAACTGTATAAATATCTGTCTTTAAGATATTTATGGTTGTATTTTTGAATTATAGAATCTGTTTCATGATTGTATTTTCGGATTCTTTTCTTTGTTTCAGGCAAAGAAGCTGATGATTGTTTATGAGGAGAGGAAAAACCACCTGTCGGAGAATGCTAAGACCAATGATAGCAGGACATCACAGAACAGGAATATCTTTAACGATTCTGTTAACAGCATTGGAGGGTCAGATGTGGGTGTGGTAGTTGACATGGGGCCTGTTAACCCACATGATGTTTACATTGATGTCAATACTGGACATGAAGTGATGTACTCTGATAATGGTGTACCACTCTATGAAGATGGAACTCTTCTAATAGAACCACATGATGAAAATGAATTCATGTTAACTGCAGAGGAGGAGCAGATGACTGTTTCCATGGATACTGAAGATTTAAACAATGAATCTAGTGATAATCAGAGGTTGTGTCAGCATAAAGAGGATGACTCATTCTTAGAGGAAGATGACAGTTTTGTTGAGAAAGATGAAATGAGATCGAAGATTATTGAACTTAGCAATCAAAAGATGGATAATAGCACAAAGGTTGATAATTTACAAGTTATACAAAAGAAAGATTCAGATAAAGATAGGAAAGGAGAGTCTAAAGCGGGTCAAAGGTCAGTTCAGTCAGTGTCTAAAACAATCAAGACAGAAAAAGAATCAGCAGAAAATGTTGGGACAAAGTTAAATTATCAAAGAAGGAATCTACGACGGAAGAAACTGAAAGTTGATCATCGTAGAATGTCACATAAGCCACTTAGTCCTCTCAATAAATTAGCCAATCGTTTTAAAAGGCCACTGAAAAGGCCTCTGTTAGCTGCTCCTGCAAGACAGCCCTTGCTAAAATCTCCTCAGAAAAAAACACTGTTGACATCTCCTCCAACAACTCCTACAGAAAATGAACCAAAACAAGGTTTTTCTGGATCAAGAGATAACATGCCCTCCACTTCAACAGGACCACATGTGATTCAAACACCTAGGATTACTCCTTTACAAAGTAGACCAAACATTCAATCTAGTCATGCCGTTGGAAGGCCAATTATCACACCAAGTGTAGGGCCTGGTGTCAGAATCGGAAACCGAGTTTTGCTTAGGAACCAGTATAGTGGAACTCCCATACAACAGGGAATACAGGTAAATACAACAAGGATGGCTATAAATAACCCAAGTGTTAGGGCTGCCTTGATAAACAGGTCTGCAGCAGTCAGTGCTGCTGGTCTACAGGCTAAATTAGCACAACAGAGAGTGATAGCACAGACTCGACAGGGATTTACCACACAATCACAACAGTCTTATGCTGCACAGACCAGCCAAGGATATACTGCTCAGTCTCAACAGGCCTTTGCAACAGGATCACGATCTGGCTTTTCTGGGCACAGTCAGCAGAGTTTTGTTGCTCAGGCTCAACAAGGGTACGGAAGTTCATCGGGATATTCATCTCGTGTGATACAGCAGGCCCAGGTACAGAATACAACAGGCCTGATACAGAACACTGTTCAACAGACTGTTGTTGTACAACAGAATTCAGCCGGCCTACCACCAGGAAAATGGCCAGCACATACATTACTCACTGGAGATAATGTGTACAGGTCTCAGCGGTACAATCCTGTGATGAATCAGATGGCTGCTATGAGAGGGAGGAGATAAAATGCATCTGACATTAAAGAGGGGGAGGGAGAATGCATCTGCCAAGAGGGCATTGAGATATTTTTTAAAGAGCAAGGTCGTGTACAGCTGAGGCCACTTATCTTTTTTTCTTTCAAATTGTCAATTCTATACTGGCCATATTATTACAAAAAATGTTTAAATATCTGAAATATTTTAGCCAAAAACATTAGCTTCTGTAACAATAGAAGTAGTATACTAGGTGGTAGATTGAGATGGAGCATAGAGGAGTACCCTCTCCTTGATCAGAAAAATATCAGTTTTTGGCATACAAAAGAAATGGCATCTATATAGTCAGCAACCTTTTTATCATGTTTGACAATTATGCACTCATCCCCCTTTCTTCAATCTAACAACAAATGCACTGGCTGTTTGCAAAAAGAAAAAGGTTATGATAAGAGTTATATCTGATAAGATGTGATTATATTTTGCGTTTTATATGATGATAGTAGTGTGGGTGAGCTCATTGGAAAACTTATTTTCAGAGCATAGAAAGGCAGATATATTTGGACATATCTTATAGGTTTTTATGTTTTTAACCCACTCCAATGCCAGGGCTCACGCTACCAGGCGACTAGGGCGAAGAAGTCGCTTTCCCGTCCGTCACTTCGCTTTGCCCGACCCTCAAAAGCGAAAACAAGTCGCCCTGTTGTTTACGATACTCGCTTTCAGTCGCTTTCGTCATCGGACATTTTACATTTTACCAAGTTGATAAAACATCAATTTTTATCGATTATTAAAGAAATTCAGACATAAACAATTCATTTTCTTAAGAAAAGAGGTTTAAGCATTGACTTTAGTGTAGCAGGTTATTTGATAAACAGACAACTTTTATCACTCATGCACTTCCGCAGTTCCGGTACTTGTTACTCAGAGAGCGTACATCAATCTAACTTTCGGCGGCAAAATAAGTTTGTTACTTCATTTGAAAGTGATAAAGTTGCATCCAGTAAATGTTTAATCCATTTATTGCATTAAAACGTCATATTTCTTTCCAAATAGCTTGTCAAACATCGTTTATTTTGTAAATTTTCTTCGTCCGCCATTAATCGTTAACTAACTACTGATCGGAACCGGACCAGCTATGACCGAAATCCGTATTTTTACAATAATAACTACGGACGCATGAATGGAAAAGCTGACAGAAGAATATTGATCCCAAAAGGAAAAATTACGCATTCCACACGCATTAATAGACTTTTGATTTGATCTAATTGATTAATGTATATAATTCCATATAATTTATATGGATTGTTTCAAAATATTGATTAAAGTTGCTTAACTACTAATATCAATATATTATGGCCCAGCTTAGGGAGCTACCATTTGATTTTTATGGGGGCTAGGATGAAAATTTTTCCTGCCTTTTTATTTTCCTCTTTTCGGGCCTGCCTTTTATTTTTCACTCTATTCGGTCCTGTCTTTTTTTTTTAGTTTATCCTGACTTTTTTACAAAATCGTCATCCTGCCTTTTTTTGCAAATAATCTCATCCTGCCTTTTTTAACTCATAACTCCTGTCCTGCCTATTTTTTCAAATTTCATCCTAGCCCCCATAAAATCAAATGGTAGCTCCTTAACTTTGTATATCTTTTGATGAGAAACACTGAATTTCATAACATGATAAACAAGATAGTTTTTAATTGAATTGTAATTCATATATTATAATTTCTTTACCTTTTGACATTAAAAAATTCTTTTAGTGCTAGATATTTAGTTGGTAGTTTCTCACAAGAACCTAAACTTAAACAACTTTGAATTTGAACTGTTAATTTAATTGTATACTCAGATATGAATTGAACAATATAAAAGAACATTATTTACATATGACCCTTTATACATAGTAAAATCAAAACATTGTAGCGCAGCCAAGGAGCACTTCTCTTCAAATCTCACCACTTCTCCTATCAGTTTCAAAAGAGAAGTCATTCCCTATGATTCTGAAGTAGTGTGAGCCCTGCAATGCAATACAGGTTTACCTTTCAATCCATCAATCTCAGTCTTTATCCAACATTTACTATCTTTAAAGTATAATACACATTTAGTCAACAGCTATGAGCAGGTGAATAATTAGTGAGCAGTAGCTGACAGTACATCTCGTTTGCCAATTTTTGAGCCCTTTTCCTACAGGGCAAGCTATCAGTATAAGGATGCTACACAATACATTTTTCGTTAACGACTTGTGATGAGTGAGCCTTTATAGCTAGTATGTATGAAAAATAGAAACAGCATCCATTCTAGTCTCAAAAGTCGTAAGGTCTGACCTTTATAATAGTTACTGTTTATATTGAGAATCAGCCTAGTACCGTATGGAATGATATGACATGTAAACTTTGACCTTTATAATATAGTTACAGGTCACATTGATTTCCATTTTTATCATATATGTGTGGTATTACCTTAGACCACCTTTGTGGTTTTTAAGTTTTGATGTATAATCTTATGAAAGTTATTTCAGAAACATGTTTACACAGGTTAATTATATATTTTTTTTTTTTTAGAGGGGTTGTAGATCAGAAGCTATAATGTATATGTTGAATACAAAACAAAACATTCTATCAAGAGAACTTTTTACAATTTGAAACAGTCATATTTTTTTTTAATGTATTCACGGCTTGGTTGCACAAAGGCTATTTAAATTTGAATGATGTTTAAATTTCAAGTTGGTTATTAATAAAGTTGTTGAATATTTTCATATTTAATTGACACTTAAAATTTAAACATTCCATAATTTAATTGATGTTGGTGCAACCCAGTCTAGACATTTAAAATGTATGACTATTAATATTATTGTTTTGAATAAATTGCTAACCAGGAAACAAATGTAACAGATTTATTTGAATATAAACAATGAACATAGATTATTTGCATGATTATAAACATCCAATTTATTTATTTTTGATGTCAAATAATTATGTAAGAGGTGTATATATATCATTTGATCTATTTATTATGAGTTTTGTATGATATGATTTAATCACTATTCAGTTAATATATCCAGGGGCGGATTTAAGGGGGGGTGCCCGGGCCCCCCTTATGGAGCTTTATTTATGGATAATCCAGACTTTTTACCGCTTCCACTACAAATTTTGTCTAGTTTGGGGGCCCACATGCCCCCTTTTCAAAATCCTGGATCTGCATCTGATATCAGCTGGTCAAATAACTTTTGTCACAATTCTGCCTCTAAGAATAACTGATTTGTTGAACCATAATCTTTTATGCTAATGTGATCAAATGGAAAATAGAAAAAAATATCTTTTACCCTGCTTGACCTTTTAAAAATTGATCTGGGAAACCAAAGATTCTTATGAAGGTATATTACTTGCACCTTACAATGTATCATTAGTGACATAAAATACACAGTGAACTGTTATGCTGTTTAAATACACATATCAACACGAAATACACAATAAACTGTAATGATGTTAAAATACACATATCAAAACTTTGTTCATTTCCAGAGAGGGATCTGTTATTTAAAAATTGAATGCCTCTTTTTATAATTTTATTTGTGTGTAAAGCGTTGACAGACTCACATTTTGTATGAAGAGCGGAAATGCATCATATTAAAAATGTGTGCCTAGATCAATGCTTTTATCCCTATTAAATTATTAAAAGACACATTCAATTCTTATAATTACATTTATATGCTAAAACCATGAAATTAAGGGTCAAGCTTTTCATTTGTTTTATTCAATGCATTGTTTTAACAAATGTCACAGAAAGCAGGTGCAGTTATAGCTATTATAAATTTATTCAGAAATAAAATACATGTATGATAATGGAGTTGCTCACGATTGTTGTCAGCCAATCAAAACTACTAATGCTAATGAAACATACATGTAATGTTATTATATTTTTTGCTATCCAAAGTCATGTAAACAAAATTGTAATTAAAATTGATCATAAGTTACACTCAATTGCTTTTTACTTTCAAGTATTTTTTTCACTTGTAAGATTTTTGTTTGACAGAGTCATTGTTATAGATGAGCAAGGTTAGTTGTGGGAAAATGGTCTAATTTTGTTTTCACTTTGCACAAACTGAGCCAGTATTTTTGATTTTTGTGATTTTGTGTTATTTGTTTACACCACACCATCTTGTATTTGTACACTAGTAAGAGTTCATTATCTGATCTAATAACGAGGTAGTTAGTCTGTACATGATTTGAGATAGGAGCATTTTAACATGGATATTAGAAAAGTCTTATTATGGGACATTTTTTTAGGCATTTACCTAATCTTTCCCAAAAGAGATTTAAACAAAAATAGTGGATTTAACATATTTCCAGTGAAAATATTCTACCATCTTTCTATTTTTCTAAGTTTTTTATGCCTTATTGTCTTATCAATTTTTAGATTACATTAGTTTTCAAAATTTGTTCAAGTTCCAAATCCTGTAATACACAGAATTTATTTTTATGTATCAATACCTATTTTAAGATATTTTTAACATGATCTTAACTATCAATTAGAATTTTTAAAGAGATAGAGTAAAATATTGTTATCTGATTGTATAATATGAAAATAACTCTATGCTGTGAGAGAAGTAACACTTACTGTACCAAATTACAAAAAATGTAATAGAGTTTAATAATTGTATAAAGTTTATTTTGTTTGACTATGAAACTCCAAACTAAGTTCATATTTTTTTATTATTGTAATTTTTTAGATACTACATAGCAAGAAAATTGTAGGCAATTGAGCAACTTTATAAATTTAGGGTCAAATAAAATGATTTCAGAAAATGTCATACAAAAACGAATCTTCCCTCCCAAAATCAACTTATTTCTCAAATAAGTTTGATATTGGTATTTGTTGTAGAAGTATTTTATAAATATTGTTTTTGATACATGTATTATTTGTTGCAGATATTGAGAAATATGTTAATGTAAACATACTGATTTGTCACATATGTTTATTATTTTCTAGAAATAAAAAACCTACTCTAAATATATTAACTTATTGCTGACCTTCAATCTTATCTTCTTTCTTTTTTTATACGCCTGTTTACGGTACGCAATTTGGTATACCGTTGTCAGTCTGTCTGTCAGTCCATCAGTCCATTGTCAACATGTCGGACAATAACTCAAAAACGCTTTAACCAATTTGCATGAAACTTTGATGAATTGTTTATATCTATTGATGTGAGCTCCTTTTGATTTTTATAAATTTTAGATTTTACGTTTCTGAGTTATGGGGTTTTATTCATTAAAAAAAAGGGGGATTTTCCAGTTTTCAGACAATAACTCAAAAGTTCTTTGAGCAGTTTTCATGAAACTTTGCTGACTGGTTTATATCTATTAAAATAACCTCCCTTTAGTTTTTTATAAATTTCTGATATGACATTTAGGAGTTGTGGAACTTTATTCTTGTTAAAGCGACGGGCTGATCATGCTCTCATGGTGCAGCTCTTTATTCTTTTCATGTTTTTTTGTATTTTTTTTGTTTTGTATTAAAGTATCATTTAGGTAGCTAGCTACAAAACCAGGTTTAACTCACCATTTTCTTTGGTATTGTCTGTACCAAGTCAGGAATATGACTGTTATTTTTCAGTTATTCCGTTGGTTGATATAGTCTAGCATTTGTTTTTGTCAGTTTTTGTGGACTCCCCCCTTCTTGAAATGACCTTGGAGTTCTGTAATTGTGTTGTTAAATTTTTTAGGGTGTGCATAAGGTTTTGGTGTAAACAAAGACATTTAAAGATTTCACTGGTTGACACTACTAAGCTTTGTTCCAGATATTATTGGTATGCTTCCACAAAGTCACAACTTTATATCAAATATGTGGATTAGTTTAAAACATTGGTGTATAATTTTGTCTTGGATGGTTATTTTTTATTTGTAAGTGGCAGGACACAGAATACAAATTTAAATTGTTCGTTCCTCCCTGACAATTTTCACATATTTTTTTTTTATTTTTGCAGAGGCATATATGTCTTTTCTTATTATAAGGAAAGGTTGTTATATCATTTCCATGGTTTTTGTAGAAATAAGCATTTTGAACTTTTGTTGGTAATGTTATCTTCTTTTCTGGTTTTAACATCAAAAGATACTTTAAGTTTTTATAGGTTGTATCTGGACATGACAGTGAACTTATACCTCTACACACAGCCACCACTTCACTTTGCAAGGGTCCTATCTGACAGCTGAAATCAAGATAACAAGCTGACAAGTTGCTTAAAAGAAAGATTTTGTCCACTGGTCCCATGAGGGTTTTGACACTGGCTTCTCAGAAGCAATTTCTCTATTCTCCATTATGCCAAAAACTTTGCTTCCCTATTAAGATGTCTATATGTATCCTGGTAGAGGATTTGACTTCAAGCACCGACTTTTAATATATCTAAACAAGTATGTGTCTTTATCAAAGCAAGCAAAAGGCAACAAGGGACGAACAATGTTGATTATCAACTGACAATTTAATAGACTCTGTTATTGATAGGTATACATAAAAGTATATATTTTCAATTCATAATTAAACATAAATATAGAAAAAATAGGCCAAAAATGTCATTGAAGTCTATTTCCAGCCAATTACATGAAAGTCAGTCAATGTGAAGGAGCAAGCGCAAAAACACAAAAGTACACGATAGTATGGGGTAAAAACAACAATTAACTTTTAACTTTTAAAGAGGATACTTCAAAATAAAATTGGAGAAGGGTAATTATATAAATGTATGGTGAAGTAAGACTGCTGGTGTGTACTGCTCCAAAACATTAGGAATTGTGCTTAACTAGACTATACCTTAATTTGACATGTCGTGTCTACCTCGTGCTTTTCCCAGAACAGACTATACTTTAATTAGGCATATCTACCCCGTGCTTTGGCAAGGACAGACTACATTAATTTGACATGTCTATCTCATGCTTTGCCTTGGACAGACTATACCTTAATTTGACATGTCTACCCCATGCTTTGGCAAGGACAGACTATACATTAATTTGACATGTCTACCCCGTGCTTTGGCAAGGACAGACTATACCTTAATTTGACATGTCTACCCCGTGCTTTGGCAAGGACAGACTATACATTAATTTGACAAATCTACCCCGTGCTTTGGCAAGGACAGACTATACCTTAATTTGACATATCTACCCAGTGCTTTGCCAAGGACATACTATACCTTAATTTGGCATGTCTACCTCGTGCTTTGCCCAGGACATGCTATACCTTAATTTGACTTTTCACGTCTACTTCGTGCTTTTCCCAGGACAGACTATACCTTAATTTGACATCTGTACCTCGTGCTTCGCCTAGGAACGACTATACCTTAATTTGACATGTCTACCTTATGCCTTGCCCAGGACAAACTTTACCCGAATTTGACATGTCTACTCGTGGTTGGCCCAGGACAGACTATACTTTAATTTGACATAAAATTGAGAATGGAAATGGGGAATATGTCAAAGAGACAACAACCCGACCAAAGAGCAGATAACAGCCGAAGGCCACCAATGGGTCTTCAACGCAGCGAGAAAATCCCGCACCCGGAGGTGGGCCTCAGCTGGCCCCTAAATAAAAATATGTACTAGTTCAGTGAAAATGGACGTCATATGCATGTCTATCTTATGCTTTACCCAGGACAGACTACCTAAATTTGACATGTCTTCCCCATGGTTTGCCCAGAACAGACTATACCTTAATTTGACGTGTCTACTTCGTGCTTTGCCGAAGACAGACTATACTTTAACTAGACATGCCTATCTCATGCTTTACCCGGGAAAGACTATACCTTAATTTGGTATGTCTACCTCGTAATTAGCCGAAGACAGACTATACCTTAATTTAAGAAGATCACTCAAAACAAGATAAAAATAGTTTGTTTTCACAATTTTGTAACTTACATCAGTTATTTAGACTCACTTAGATATGTGAGTTCGATGCATTGAGTAATTTTCTGTGTTTCAGTTTTTCAGTACCTTTTATTTCATATTTCGACTTGTTTTCCTTATTTGATGTGTTCTTGCTCTTACAATAACAGTAGTGTAAAGTTGTGTGTGATGACCATGACTCTCAGAGGCTAATAAGGGGACGATCATTTAAATCAGAGGGGGAGGGAGTCTGGCAGATTTTGGAAGTAAATATTCTGACCCCGATTAAGTTTGAAATAAATAAATCTTGCCTTATCCCACATGAAAATAAATATTCTGGCCCTAAAATATTTTGGCGAACGAAGCGAGCCAAATTTACAAAGGTATACACCAGTTACTCTGATAACGTATATTTGTTCGGAATAACAGTTAAATTACTCTAGGAATAACCATTTCGTTTGTAGGAGGGTTCGGGGTAGTAGTTTTGTATCACTTTTTCAAAGTTAACGCGCAAAAGTAAATATTCTGGTCCTGATCTGATTGAAAATAAATAATCGTCCTCACCTCTTTTCAGAATTATATGAGTGTCCCCTAAATAACTGAGAGAAAGAAACTTGAAGTGACATGAGATCGTTAGATACTACATTGGTCCATGAAATTAACAGTCAAAAATACTTCCCGGTAAAGATATAACGAGATTTGTAAAATTTCAACCTAGAAACATTTTATGACACAATATTGTGCAATTTCAACTTTGGGTTATTTCCCCTTAACTATAAAAGTTGTTACAAGTGTACACTACACAGACGAGAAATGGAGGAAGAAGAATATTCGAACGGTTCACAGGAACTTGGATACATAGATTGTCATTGTCATCTAGCTGACGATATGTTTGATAAGGTAAGTCAAACTGTTAGGGTAAGTTACCCTCACTTTATGATAAAGAGAAAGAATCACATATGGGAGGTAACTCAAGTGTTCTCAAATATATGCTCGTTTAAGGTTCATGTGGACCCTTTGGCTAATATGGCCGCATTTTCACCTCAAAATTTATTCTGACATTTCCCTTATGTTGAAGTTTTGTTTAATGTTTTCTTAATCTATACACAAGATTCAATTAGTTATTTGATTTGAAACAAGAACCTCACAGAGTTCTACCTCGCCAAGCTTGGTGAATGGATCCCCCCTTTTTCTACCAAAAATGTGTGTTTTCATTTTTTTTAAGAAAATATTCTTTAATATTTTAACTTATTTTCACTTATTTATTGTGTTATATTGATTAATATTGTTCTTATCTATACGAAATTACAATGACAGTAGTTTATAAAAATAGAGGGCGTCATATATACTTCTAGCTGGTATTGTAATATCGTATGGATAAGAAAAAGAATCCAAATAAAGTTAAAATAACAACAACAAAAACACAATAAAAAAAAATATGTAGAAAATGGGGGAGGGAGGGGGGTCATTCCCAAAGCGCCTGTGTTTTAACCATGTTCACATTTTCATTAAGTATTGAGTTCACGACTAAATCATTAATTTTCTTTAATTAAAAGTTTTCGATAGTTATATACCTAGTGCATCCGACTTTCGCACTTAGACCCCAATCCATATAATAGTGGGAGGCAAATATCTTGAAGTCTGTATTAATGTTTGCATGTACGCTTAGTTCTAGACGTTCAATGATCTGATTATTTGGACTATGAGACCCCTACAACTGAATAACATCGCATGATCATAAGTAGTACTTCATTTATGTCAGTACCTATATTTTTCTGCCTTCTTAAATAAAATTATAGTCGCAAGATAATTTAAAATTCAATTAAATCAATAATTAAGGTAGCTGGGGTGTCTTCCTCCATCTTGGATTTTGAAATAGCATATAACAATCGGTCTAGTTCTTTAATGAAATGTGCAAATTTCGAGAGTAGTATGTAATACATGTGTAAGACTTTTCATTCTAATATAGAAAAGTATGTATTTTATCATATTTTACGGCTGTATTTTCCAAAAAACATTATATTTTTGTTTGAATCATTTTTTTTCAACTTTGCCACATACGGGGAGATAACTCAGATAAGTAACTTTTATATTAGAATGTGTTATGGATTTACCTTTTTTATCATGTAGCAAGAAAACGAGTCCGGTGACCACATTTTTTCTTTTTTCTTTTCTGAAAGCATATTATTAGAGCTATCTTCTCATATTTTATCTCAAAATTCTATGGTTTAGTTTTCTTTTTAGTCCCCTACCGACGAAGTCGAAGGGGACTTTAGGTTTGCACTCCGTCCGTCTGTCTGTCTGTCCATCTGTCAGTCCGGCAAATCAGTTTTCCAGACTTTTTTCTTCGTGCTTAAAGATATTGATTTGATATTTGGTTTATTGATTTATCATGACAAGTTACAGGTCAAGTTCAATTTTCACGATTTTAGCTTTTCTCTTTGTTCAGTTAAAGCCCTTTCCCTAGAATTAAATTTTTGATGAAATACTTATTAATTAGTAGATTTCTGTTCAAAAGGAAATAACTCATTTTTTAAAAGACAAAATGACATTTTGGATTTTTTTCCTTTTCTTTGGTAAATTGTTTGAAGAATTTAGTGGTAGGTTTGTTTGTCATTCTTGAAGATATTGATTTGATAATTAGTATATAGTTTTATCATGACAAGTTACAGATCAAGTTGGAATTTTGTTCCAGTCTGATAAATTTGTGCAGAGTTATGGTCTTTGGACATAGAAAATTCACTTAAATAATCAGTTTTCAACAGTTTTTTTCGTCATGCTTGAAGATTTTGACTTGATATTTTTATGTAGTTTACACCATGACAAGTTATAGATCAAGTTAGAATTTCGTTCCAATACACTGAATTTGTAACCGGTAGGGGACTATGTATTGCCATGCAATACTCACAGAATGCTTATTATCACACAAAATTGGGTTTTCCATGCATAATCTATACAAAATCTGACAATTTTGCACAACCTGTAGCGTGAGAAAAAAGCCCGTTGACCCACATACTTTATTATATTTTTGAAAAAAAGCATGATATAAACTACATTTTTGACAAAGTATTAAAAAATTCTATGGATTTTAATTTAGACCCCCCATCTACCTTAAATACGAATAAAAGGAGATATTCGGCATAGTCATTTAGACAGCAACCAAACGAAACACGGCTCTGGTTTCCAGACTCCAGGCTGCTGGCTCCTTTGATCAATGATTATAAACTCCACTGATAGGACTCCTAAGGTTACCCCAGCTTTTGCATTTTACTTATATGCTCATTGCTCTGGTCTGGCTGTGGTTTAAGATGTTAGAATTGAGATGATTATATTCATATTTATATATGATTATCAAAATTATTGGGTCAATTATTAAAATCATTGTAATAAATTACTTTGCTCTTCATGGGCCCTTTAATTGGAATAAAAATATCTTATCTTATCTTATCTGTAGTTCTGCTTTAAATCGAATCAAAGAAAACTGTTATACATTAATCATAGTGTAATGTGGTCGACATGTTAACCTTCGAGGGCCCTTAATTTGAACAACACGTATTCCTTCCATACAGCACATTTTACGTTTTTCAAATACTGTATTGTCACATAAATCATGAAGATTTGTGACAAACTCACTCTTAAAGCGAACAATTCTTTTTTAGTTTGATTGTGTCTTTGTATGATGGGTTGTTGTCTTATTTCAGTTTAACCAATGTCCCGTTTTATTTAAAACAAGTACAAGATTTAGAATAAATTTGGCTCTCAGAATACGAAGCCTCGACAATGTATAAAGATTGTTGAGCGGATTCTTGCATGGTTTCATATTAATCTCGTACTAATAAAGGAGAAATCTCTAGTGTTCTAATATTTAATGTGTAATACAAATGACCCCTTGTCCTTGAATTAAAGTCAATACAGTGACTCAACAAGTAAAAATGTCATTTTTTCAGGATCTAGAAGAAGTTGTAGCAAATTCAAAGAAAGATGGCGTAAGTGCAATAGTTGTAGTTCCAATAGGTCTAGAGGACTTTTCCAAAGTTCTAGATATATCACAAAAATATAGAGACGTCTTGTCACCGTGCCTCGGTGTACATCCGGTCCAAAGAGGAACCGAAGACCAAAGATGTGTGACACTTGCAGACATTGAAACAGCTCTCCCAGAAATAGAGAAACACGTGGACGTTCTGTGTGGAATTGGTGAAATAGGTTTAGATTTTCAACCACGCGTCTGTAAAAATCCAAGTGATAAAGATGTTCAGAAGGAAGTTTTAAGATTACAAGTTGAGCTGGCAAAAAAGTTTGATTTACCCATTAATGTTCATTCTCGTTCTGCCGGGCGGCCGACTATAACCGCTTTGAAGGAGTTTGGCGCTCGAAACGTTGTAATGCACGCGTTCGATGGGCGTCCAGCTGTTGCAATGGAGGGTGTTAGAGAGGGTTTTTATTTCTCTATTCCTCCGTCTATAATTCGAAGTGAGCAGGAAAAGTTAGTGAAACAGGTACCGATTGACAATATGCTGTTGGAAACGGACTCGCCCGGGCTAGGACCAGAGAAAGGTGTAAGGAATAATCCATCTAATTTGCCTATTTCTTGTGAGTACATCGCTAAGGTAAAGAATATGGACACCTCTGAAGTTAGGAGAATAACGTCTTCAAACGCATTAAAACTTTTCCCTAAATTGACAAAGTTTGTAAAACAATGATATTATTTTGAGTAAAGTAAATTAAAGTTAAATGTAGTGTTATTTTGATACACTTCAAATATATGTTAATATAGAAAAAGAATATATCCTCATAAGGTTTTATCCTACTTCAACAGCAAATGTTGTTTGCTCCTCTTTTTTATGCCCAACCGCAGCGAAGGGTGCATTAAGTGTAACCTTTGTCCGTCTGTACGTACGTACGTACGTCCCGAAATTGGTTTCCGTTCTCTTACTATTGTTTGTCTCAACCAAATGATATGAAACTTATATACACTGCTTATTACCACAAAACACAGCCAGTGATCTAGTTTGAATTTGGGTGGCGTCACTTTTACCGTTCTAGAGTTATGCCCCTTTTCAATTGGAAAAATTGCTGAATTTTTCGTTTCCGTTCTCTTAACTTAAGTTTGCCTCAACCAAATGTTATGAAACTTATACACAATGCTTATTACCACAAAATTCAGATCAAGTTTTTTTTTTAGCTTTTTTAATTTTAAACATATTTTATTCATTAAGATATGAAAAGGATTGAGAAACAGGCACAACCTATAAAAGCTCTCTCCATATTACATGTACAAGGTATAAATCAAATATTAACAACTGTATTTAAAATAATATGATATAGTGGAAAATGCATGCTACTTATGAGCACACACAAGCAAATATATATTTGCAGTGTTAATTACTAAATGTAAATAGATATAAGAAGATGTGGTATGAGTGCCAATGAGACAACTCTCCATCCAAGTCACAATTTATAAAAGTAAACCATTATAGGTCAAAGTACGGTCTTCAACACGGAGCCTTGGCTCACACCGAACAGTAAGCTATAAAGGGCCCCAAAAATTATTAGTGTAAAACCATTCACACGGGAAAACCAACGGTCTAATCTATATAAAAAACGAGAAACGAGAAACACTTATGAACCACATCAACAAACGACAACTACTGAACATCAGATTCCTGACTTAGGACAGGTGCAAACAAATGCAGCGGGTTTAAAAGTAAAGTATATTTAATGATATGAAACTTAAGTATGTAGGCAATTAATCATCATTTATTCAAGTACCTTAAGCCATGTAAATATCCTTTATAAGTCATTAGAAATATGTATATAAGGTTTGGAAGAGACACTAAGCTTACTTAGTGGAATAAATGAATTAATGTTGAAGGGAAACAAGAGGCTCTCAAGAGCCTGAATCGCTCACCTGTATTTCAGAGGAGAAGATTTTTAAATGTAAGCAAACTTGATGAACAAATTGTGTAAAATTGTCTTTAAAGGGCAATAACTCCTTAAGGGGTCAATTGACAATTTTGGTCATATTAACTTTTTTGTAGATCTTACTTTTCTGAACATTATTGCTGCTTACAGTTTATATATATCTATAATAATATTCAAAATAATAACAAAAAACTGCAAAATTTTGTTAAAACTACCAATTCGGTGGCAGCAACCCAACAATGGGTTGTTCGATTCGTCTGATAATTTCAGGGCCGATAGATCTTGACCAATTAAACAATTTTACCCCATGTCACATTTGCTCTAAAAGATTTAGTTTTTGAGATATAAGCCAAAAACTGCATTTGACCCTTATGTTCTATTTTTAGCCATGGCGGCCATGTTTGTCGATGGATACAAACTTCGGATACAATTTATAAACAAGATACCCTAAGGAACATTTAGTTAAAGTTTGAAGGTAATTGGCCCAGTAGTTTCAGAGGAGAAGATTTTTAAATGGTAGCAAACTTGATGAACAAATTGTGTAAAATTGTCTTTAAAGGGCAATAACTCCTTAAGGGGTCAATTGACAATTATGGTCATATTAACATTTTTGTAGATCTTACTTTGCTGAACATTATTGCTGCTTACAGTTTATATATATCTATAATAATATTCAAAATAATAACAAACTAGATGTGTCGGAACGACACGAATGGCCCCATCTCAAAAAGTTGAAAAATCTGCAATTTCAACAACATATGTGGACACAAACATGCATGGATAGTATCCAGCTCTCAAGACCAATACTAGTTTGATGAAAAATTTCATTGATCAATGAGTAATTAAATTTCAAACTATCAGCAAACAGGAAGTGGATGTACTGCAGATCTAACAAGATGTGTTGAAACGACATGAAAATCAGCATAGCGGAACGAAACATAAACTTGATCTGTAACTCGTCATGGTAGTCTCACATATCAAAACACAGCGCATAATCTGAAGGCGTATAGAAAAAAGTCTGTATAACTGATTTTCAACAATTTTCAAAGTCTAAAACCCTTAATTTCGGCAAAGATTAGCGGAGCGGAACTAAACTTAAACTTGATCTGTAACTCATCATGGTTAACTCACATACAAAAAATCAGCCCAATATCTGAAGGCGTTTAGAAAAAAAGTCCGTATAACTGTGATTTTCAACAATTAATTAAAGTCCAAAGCCCGTAATTTCGGCAAAAATTAGCACAGCGGAACGAAACTTAAACTTGATCTGTAACGCATCATGGTTAACTAACATACCAAAAATCAGCCCAATATCTGAAGGCGATTAGAAAAGAAGTCCGTATAACTATGATTTTCAACAATTAATCAAAGTCCAAAGCCCGTAATTTAGACAAAAATTAGCGGAGCGGAACGAAACTTACACTTGATCTGTAACTCATCATGGTTAACTCACATACCAAAAATCAGCCCAATATCTGAAGGCGTTTAGAAAAAAAGTCCGTATAACTGTGATTTTCAACAATTTTCAAAGTCCAAAGCCCGAAACTTAGACAAAAATTAGTGGAGCGGAACGAAACTTACACTTAATCTGTAACTCATCGTGGTTAACTCACATACCAAAAATCAGCCAATTATCTGAAGGAGTTTAGAAAAAAAGTCCGTATAACTGTGATTTTCAACAATTTTCAAAGTCCAAAGCCCGTAATTTCGGCAAAAATTAGCGGAGCGGAACGAAACTTAAACTTGATCTGTAACTCATCATGGTTAACTCACATACCAAAAATCAGCCCGATATCTGAAGGCGTTTAGAAAAAAAGTCTGTATAACTGTGATTTTCAACAATTAATCAAAGTCCAAAGCCCGTAATTTAGACAAAAATTAGCGGAGCGGAACGAAACTTACAGTTGATCTGTAACTCATCATGGTTTAACTTAACTCACATACCAAAAATCAGTCCAATATCTGAAGGCGTTTAGAAAAAAAGTCCGTATAACTGTGATTTTCAACAATTTTCAAAGTCCAAAGCCCGTAATTTCGGCAAAAATTAGCGGAGCGGAACGAAACTTAAACTTGATCTGTAACTCATCATGGTTAACTCACATACCAAAAATCAGCACAATATCTGAAGGCGTTTAGAAAAAAACTCCGTATAATGGTTTGTTGCGGAATGACGGAATGACGGAATGACAGAATGACGGAATGACAGAATGACGGAATGACGGACAAGGGTAAAACTATATGGCCCCGACAACTTTGTTGCGGGGCCATAAAAACTGCAAAATTTTGTTAAAACTACCAATTCGGTGGCAGCAACCCAACAATGGGTTGTTCGATTCGTCTGAAAATTTCAGGGCCGATAGATCTTGACCAATTAAACAATTTTACCCCTGTCACATTTGCTCTAAAAGATTTAGTTTTTGAGATATAAGCCAAAACTGCATTTGACCCTTATGTTCTATTTTTAGCCATGGCGGCCATGTTTGTCGATGGATACAAACTTCGGATACAATTTATAAACAAGATACCCTAAGGAACATTTAGTTAAACGTTTGAAGGTAATTGGCCCAGTAGTTTCAGAGGAGATGATTTTTAAATGTTAGCAAACTTGATGAACAAATTGTGTAAAATTGTCTTTAAAGGGCAATAACTCCTTAAGGGGTCAATTGACAATTATGGTCATATTAACTTTTTTGTAGATCTAACTTTGTTGAACATTATTGCTGCTTACAGTTTATATATATCTATAATAATATTCAAAATAATAACAAAAAACTGCAAAATTTTGTTAAAACTACCAAGTCGGTGGCAGCAACCCAACAATGGGTTGTTCGATTCGTCTGAAAATTTCAGAGCTGATAGATCTTGACCAATTAAACAATTTGACCCCATGTCAGATTTGCTCTAAAAGCTTTAGTTTTTGAGATATAAGCCAAAAACTGCATTTGACCCTATGTTCTATTTTTAGCCATGGCGGCCATGTTTGTCGATGGATTCAAAACTTCGGATACAATTTATAAACTAGATACCCTAAGGAACATTTAGTTAAAGTTTGAAGGTATTTGGCCCAGTAGTTTCAGAGGAGAAGATTTTTGAAATAGTTTGCGACGACAGACGACGGACGACGACGGACGCCAAGTGATGGCATAAGCTCACGTGAGCTAAAAAAGGAAAGAAATGAAAAAAATAAAAATAATAAACACTAAATAAAACAAAAATCAAGTTCGAATTTGGGTGGCGTCACTTTTACCGTTCTTGAGTTATTATATGTCCCTTAATAACGTTATATGCAAGCGGGGGCATCATCAGTGTCCCATGGATACATTCTCCATTTTTTTTTTGGT
The DNA here is from genome assembly GCA_017311375.1 of Mytilus coruscus. Taxonomy (NCBI): domain Eukaryota; kingdom Metazoa; phylum Mollusca; class Bivalvia; order Mytilida; family Mytilidae; genus Mytilus; species Mytilus coruscus. The sequence continues at coordinate 86,721,907 of CM029603.1, forward strand.
TTTATATTTTCCAAAAAATATGTTAGTGTTGTAATATTTCATGTTTAGCACTGGTAAAAGGAATATTGTCCTGAGTATTTCTTTCTTTTTTATTGCCCAACATATGTTTTTATCATGTTTTGACAGTGCTGTTGAATAGCAGAAAAATTGAACAACGCAATTAATACAAATATTCAGTCTCCTATATGACAAAGATGGCTATAAAAACTGGAGCAGGATTTTCGTTGCTCTCTTTTTAGCTCACCTTAAACAAAGGGTCAATTGAGCCATTATCATCACTTGATGTCGTCATAATTGACAGGCCCAGAAACGGTATTGGTCGTATTGCTTTTGTTCATGATGTCAGTTAAAAATTTTGTTCGACCACTGGTTGTGGTATGTTCTTACTTCGTTTCCACTAACATTAATCTGTAACTATTACCGGTTTTATCGATTTTCTTATTCCTGGGTGTGATGGGGAGTATGCAAGGCTGGTTATGCTTGGTCTACATTGTTTCATTTTGTTCGGCGTTTATGTGATTCTTATTTTAGTCACTCCCATTTAGTCAATTTTATATCTGGATGTATAATATTTTAACTGAACTTTAACATTGAATTGAATATGAAATGTCCTGATTTCTTCAGTTTGTAAGCGATGCCTCCAATTGCATGAAAAAATGGCCAGATAATTTCCCAATTGCATGCAATAAATTTAACGCACAAATAAATGAACTTCAAAAACTACTTTTAATGTAACAATAAATAAGAATAAATATAAATTGCACAGTTTCTTTGCAAAAGTAACAAACCACACGAGAATATTTTGGTTTATTTAACTATAATAATACTCATACACACACCATTATGCACATAACACATACACACACACACAGAATAATTGTATATGTCCTGATATATTTTTGTTAAACATTGTGGTAAGTGTTCGCGCTTAGTTTAATGTAGTACTAGGTTAACTATATTCCTTCTTTGGAATGTTCCGTGCATAGTACAGGTTATAGGTAAACGGTAAACTATATTTGGTCTTTATGAATGGTTGTCAGGTGTACATGTCCGTCGGTCAAGAGACTGAACCTTTTCCATGGTCTTTATGAATGGCTGTCAGGTGTTCATGTCCGTCGGTCAGGAGACCTTTTCCATGGTCTTTATGAATGTTTGTCAGGTATACATGTCCGTCGGTCAGGAGAACCTTTTCCATGGTCTTTATGAATGGTTGTCAGGTGTACATGTCCGTCGGTCAGGAGAACCTTTTCCATGGTCTTTAGGAATGGTTGTCAGGTGTACATGTCCGTCGGTCAGGAGAACCTTTTCCATGGTCTTTATGAATGGTTGTCAGGTGTACATGTCCGTCGGTCAGGAGAACCTTTTCCATGGTCTTTATGAATGGTTGTCAGGTGTACATGTCCGTCGGTTAAGAGAACCTTTTCCATGGTCTTTATGAATGGTTGTCAGTTGTACATGTCCGTCGGTCAGGAGAACCTTTTCCATGGTCTTTATGAATGGTTGTCAGGTGTACATGTCCGTCGGTCAGGAGAACCTTTTCCATGGTTCAATAATCGCGCTTTGGTCAGTTTCTCATTTACATTGCGTAATAGATAAACTATACTTGGTCTATATAATGGTTGTAAGATTTTGTTGTCCGTCTGACAGGGTTCACCTGCCCTTGACCTCACTTTCATGATTCAATGGAAAACACTATTAAAGTCATAACTATAAGCAGTAGGTCCACTATTATAAAATGATTTTAAGATGTACAGGTCACTTAACCTTGAACGGAGTTCTATGGTTCAAATACTTCCTTAAGTCATGCAGTTTCTTAATATGAGAAATAAGGTCATCTGTATTTGGTCTTAAGAATCAATGTAAGCTGCATATATCAATCCAGATTTTGCATTTTATATCGATAAAATCTTTAACTTTGACTTTATATCTGTTTGACAGGGGTGAACTGACCTTGACCTCATTTTCATTGTTTATCGTTTGAGGTTATTATCTCTAAAACTTTCAACATATTATTCAATGTTAATGATTTAAGCAGTGGAGACATTTCTTCTTGTTGTTTGTTACTATCTTCCTTTTGATAAATAGTCATGTTGCTAAATAAATCAGAGACGTGTTTCTAGTCTGATATTTTTGTCTTGTTCAATGATATTTAGCATAGTTTGACGGTTTGTTTTAGGTGTAAACGTAGTCTTCAGTTGTTCGTATGTAAGGAACATGACAATACTCCATGAACATATTCTGGCAAAGTATGGCACACACCTGAAAAATAGAAAAGCATGAAATTAAATTACAGAAAAACAGTCTGATTGAAATATATCATTCTGTTTATACGTTATTTTATATGTTGCGCCGTTTTGAAAACACTTGTCGACATTAAATTTATGTAACACAGTGAGAGGAAATCTGGTTTTTAACAGATTACTGCAAAACATACGTAAAATTGAAAGGATAATTTAACATTACAGACTTCTGAATTTATACTATAAACTGCTCCCATATTTGTGCTCTGACTCTGTAATTTACATTTGAAATACGTTATTTCATTTAATGGCAAATAGTACTCGTTTGCTGCAATATAGAGCAACGCACAGAAGAAAATAGAAAATCGTGTATTACTTAATCAGTTCAATTTTGATTCAAATTTCAAGTTTGTAACCAGAACAAAAACAAAAAAGAAGTATTCTGTACAGATTAACACATTTTGTATAAGATGAAGGGTCTATGACACCCAAAAACTGTGTTTCACATGCAGACTGCAATATACAAACAAGAATGCTGACGTCGAAAAGCGAAGAAGTTGAAAAATGATGCAATGTTATAATTTACCCTTTATAAAAACCTGTCCATCCACTACCAGAATAAATTCCATATGCACAATTGAAGATCCCGGAATATTGGCCAGGTGTTGCGTTCATATACCTTGTTTTCACAACATCAACGGGGAGGATACGATAACGGCAATGAAACCGGCTGTAACAGCTGACAGGAAATGACAAGGAATACCGTCTGTCAGAACACCGGACTGAAGTATCTTGTGTTTAGTGACGTCATACGTCACCATTTCTGTTACTCCGACAGCAATGTTTCGTATAATATTTGGCACTACACCTGTAAAGCAAAAAGTTTGTTGTCCTATGGATTATACAATGGTTACTCTCTGACTTTTTTTTAAATTGACTTGCAAATTAATTTAAACTTAAAATAGCCTCTAGGTCGTTTGTTTGACTTCAACGTCTCAAACGGCTATACTGATCGACTGATCGAATACACACACCTAAGGCCTGGGTTTTTTTGAAAAAAAATAACAAATAATCTGGCCTCTATTTTGACAAAAAAAATATTCTGGCTTCATGTCCTATTCCTTTGTCTTTACAAATTACAAATGTTGAAAAAAAATATTCTTGCTTTGGATTGTCTGGGAAAAAAAATATTCTTGCTCGGTTTGCATGATAAAAAAAAATCTGGCTTGATATAAAAACCCAGCCCCCCCCCCAGAAAGTCAAATGGTCCATGCCTAAGATTGGTTTTTTTTTATGGGTTATACCAGCTGCATTAAAAAAAACTTCTTTTGTTATGTTGTCTTAAATTTATGGCAACCATATTGGAGCTTGATCGTTAATTTAGAAATGCAGTCAATTAGCATTAATTTCATTCGCTTGAATATATTATTTTTTTCTCTGTGTTAAACATGTTAAAAGTAGGCTACAAACAAATTTAATTTATTAAAAAAGATAAATAGATTATTTTAAAAGGGAATGTAAATCAGATGTTTTATTGTAGCAAGAAAACGAAGACGATCCCAAATTGTTGTATTTAATAGTTTTCTTATATTTTCATTGAGTGCCATTACCTTAGATTCTCTTTCAAAATCATATCGGTAATTTTTATAATGATATATTTTTTAACCTCATGATATGGAATAAGTCTTGACAAAATAGAGAAATTTTACACAATCTGTAATAATTTTAAAACAAGTTTGATGATATCTCACTCGTACTTTTAATTCGTATACATATTAAATAGCATAATTAAAAGATTTCTGTACTTCTAGAACAGTCTTGTCTTAGATCCCTAGCCAATTTCAGCTTTACGTGTTGTTCCTACTACATGTACTACCTAAATAAGAACTTGAAATTCTCAGTGACATCACCACTGAACTAGCATAACATCAGCTCCAACTTGATATTACACACATCCTTCTAGCAATTAACATTTTTCTCGAATTAAATTTAATTGATTTAAATTTGACTTAAGTTGGGCAACTTCCATCTCGAGTTCTTAAATTTACCATTGAATGTTTCAGTCGCCAATTGCAGTAAAGATAACTTTTCGAGTCAATCTCAGTGTTTAAAATATTTCAAATATTTTCCGTCTTTCAGGATGTTGAACCAAATAAAAAAAATGCCGCTATTCAACTTCTAGGTGTTTGTCAATACATCATAAGTATTTCAAATTTGGATTTAACATGTAAAATTCTGTCATTAGTTTTGGTCATTTAGATGAATGGCATCAAAGTAATTCTTAGCAAGCAGAATTGACATTGGACTGATAATTTTACATATACAATTTCAACTAATTCTACAATGATTCAAAAGAAGTCTTCGTGCGGATGGCAGACGTCGTTCGACATAACTTGGCTACGTGACTTTTGAGTCGTTTTCAAATAAATTACCTTTCCATAGTCCTCGGACTCCTTCCTCGTTTGCTATACATTTGTAAGCATTTATAGAACTGTTGTATATGCGGGCACTTGTTGTACTCTGTCCCTGCATACGAATCTTTACCACATCCGTAGGCTGAGCCAGTGCAACGGACAACGCGCCAGTGGTGACACCAGCCATGAGACGAATTTTTATAGGCATGTCCTTGTTTTCTGAATCTATAAATGAATTCAATAAAAAAGGTCAACATCTAAAAATATCAACACATAACTCTGCATATACATGAACAAAACGGGATAGTGAAAACTAGTGATATCTAACTTGGCACATTTTCTTCTCGCTTTACAATCCCTTTCTCCTTTACTCGCTTCACAATCCCTTTCTACTTTACATGCATCACAACCCTTTCTCCTTTACTCGCTTCACAATCCCTTTCTCCTTTACTCGCTTCACAATCCCTTTCTCCTTTACTCGCCTTACAATCCCTTTCTCCTTTACTCGCTTCACAATCCCTTTCTACTTTACATGCATCACAATCTCTTTCTCCTTTACTCGCCTCACAATCCCCTTATCCTTTACTCGCTTCACAATCCTTCTCTTTTACTCGCTTCACAATCCCTTTCTCCTTAAATTTACTCGCATCACTATCCCCTTCTACTTTACTCGCATCCCAATCCCTTTATCCTTAACTCGCTTCACAATCCCTTTCTCTTTTACTCGCTTCACAATCCCTTTCTCTTTACTCGCTTCACAATCCCTTTCTCTTTTACTCGCTTCACAATCCTTTCTCCTTAAATTTACTCGCATCACAATCCTTTTCTCCTTTACTCGCATCACAATCCCTTTCCCCTTTACTCTCATCACAATCCCTTTCCCTTTTACTCGATTCACAATCCCTTTCTCCTTAAATTTACTCGCATCACAATCCCTTTCTCCTCTACTCGCATCACAATCCCTATTTCCCTTTACTCTCCTCACAATCCTCTTATCCTTTACTCGTATCACAATCCCTTTCCCCTTTACTCTCATCACAATCCCTTTATCCTTAACTCGCATCAAAATCTCGATCACCCTTCTTTATTCGCCTCACAATCTTTGTCTCCTTTATTCGCCTCAAAATCTTGCCCTTCTTTATTCGCCTCAAAATCTCACCCTTCTTCACTCATTCTTTCTCATTTAATCACCTCTCAATCCCAACCACTTGTACTCACATCACAATCCTTTTCTCCTTTACTCTCATCACAATCTTTGTCTCCTTTACTCGCATCACAACTCCTTTATCCTTTACTCACCTCACAATCCCTTTCTCTTTTACTCACCTCACAATCACTTTCTCCCTTACTCGCATCCCAATCCTTTCCCCTTCACTCGCATCATAATCCCTCTACCCTTTATTCACCTCACAATCCCATCCTCCTTTGCTCACATCACAATCCCTTATTCCTTTACTCACATCACAATCCCTTTCTCTACTTGCATCACAATCCCCTTCTCCTTTACACGCCCCAAAATCCCATCCTCCTTTACTCGCCTGAGTCGCCTCCAAACCAACCCTCTTAAACTCGCCTCACAATCAAACCAGCCTTTACCCGCGAGACAATCCCATCCGCTTTACTCGCCTCACAATCCCATCCTCCTTCTCACTCGCCTAACGATCCCATCTGTCTTTACTTGCCTCACAATCCTATTCATCTTTTACGCGCTCATCCTATCTTATCGTCGAATACGACGTAAAACGTTTTTAACCAAAGCAACACAACTACTAGTGGTGGATCATTTATTACTGGGAAGTGTACCTCAGTTTCCCCCCGATATTCGATGTTGTTGCTCTATCATTTTTTTTTGTAAAATTCCCATGAACTATATTGTTTGCTTTCTCGTCTTTTTATGACCCCCGCCATAGCGGAGGGGGCATTAATTTTACCCTTGTCCGTCTGTACGTCCGTCCGTCCGTCCGCCCGTCCATACGTCCCAAAATTGGTTTCCGTTCTCTAACTTTAGTTTGCCTCAACCAAATGTTATGAAACTGATACACTATGCTTATTACCACAAAACACAGATCAAGTTTGAATTTTGGTGGCGTCACTTTTACCGTTCTAGAGTTATGCTACTTTACAAATGGAAAAATTGCTGATTTTTTCGTTTCCGTTCTCTAACTTTAGTTTGCCTCAACCAAATGTTATGAAACTTATACACAATGCGTAATACAACAAAACACAGATCAAGTTTGAATTTTGGTGGTGTCACTTTTACTGTTCTAGAGTTATGCCCCTTTACAAATGGAAAAATTGCTGAAATATTCGTTTCCGTTCTCTAACTTAAGTTTGCCTCAACCAAATGTTATGAAACGTATACACAATGCTTATTACCACAAAACACAGATCAAGTTTGAATTTTGGTGGCGTCACTTTTACCGTTCTAGAGTTATGCCCCTTTACAAATGGAAAAATTGCTGAATTTTTCGCTTCCGTTCTCTAACTTTAGTTTGCCTCAACCAAATGTTATGAAACTTATACACAATGCTTATTACCACAAAAACACAGATCAAGTTTGAATTTTGGTGGCGTCACTTATACCGTTCTAGAGTTATGAACCTTTACAAATGGAAAAATTGCAGAATTTTTCGTTTCCGTTCTCTAACTTTAGTTTGCCTCAACCAAATGTTATGAAACTTATATACAATGCTTATTACCACAAAACACAGATCAAGATTGAATTTTATTGGCGTCACTTTTACCGTTCTAGAGTTATGCCCTTTTACAAATGGAAAAATTGCTGAATTTTTCGTTTCCATTCTCTTACTTTAGTTTGCCTCAACCAAATGTTATCAAACTTATACACAATGTTTATTACCACAAAACACAGATCAAGTTTGAATTTTGGTGGCGTCACTTTTACCGTTCTAGAGTTATGCCCCTTTACAAATGGAAAAATTGCAGAATTTTTCGTTTCCGTTCTCTAACGTTAGTTTGCCTCAACCAAATGTTATGAAACGTATACACAATGCTTATTACCACAAAACACAGATCAAGTTTGAATTTTGGTGGCGTCGCTTTTACCGTTCTAGAGTTATGCCCTTTACAAATGGAAAAATTGCAGAATTTTTCGTTTCCGTTCTCTAACGTTAGTTTGCCTCAACCAAATGTTATGAAACGTATACACAATGCTTATTACCACAAAACACAGATCAAGTTTGAATTTTGGTGGTGTCAATTTTACCTCCTAGATTTATGCCCTGTTACAAATGGAAAAATTGCTGAAATATTCGTTTCTATTCTCTAACTTTAGTTTGCCTCAACTAAATGTTATGAAACTTATAAACAATGCTTATTACCACAAAACTCAGATCAAGTACAAATTTGGGTAGCGTCACCTTTACAGTTCTTGAGTTATGTCCCTTTGTAATTTTATATGCAAGCGGGGGCATCATCTGTGTCCCATGGACACATTCCCCATTTATTTTAAACAATATTTAATAATTTCACTCATGTTACCTTTGTAAAATAAACAAAAGTAAAAATCTTTGAATTCGTCATAAAGACCTAGTCTGACTGATGAGAAACACAGTTGTCTCTGTAGACCTGGAACTAGACCTTTGTAAAGTCCACGGACACCTTCTTCACGGGCAATTACACCAACTGCATGACATAGTCCTCTGTACTTCACTTTGGACCGAGATAAACTGGTTATCTGTTTTACTCGGACTCCCGGTACTTTCCTTCTCCTTGTAGCTGTTAGAAATTGTAAGGAATTAATATACTTGTCAAAGACTAACTCAGAAACCACACCTTTTTTAATTTTCAAATTATAGTTCAACTCGTGATTTGTTGGATTAAGTGTTGCAATTTTTTTTTCTGTCGTGTTTTGTGGACTGCTGTTTGTCTTTCTATCTTTATTCTTCCGGTAATGGTTTACTGTGGATTAGGGTGGAGTACCTCTCATGACGATTAGCTGTAATTTCTTTGTTGAAATAACGTAAACGATAAATAAAAAAAAATGTCCGTTTGACACTAATGTTATCTCAAAAATACGACGTGACAAATGACGATACAATTTAAGACTCATTTGAATCTAACGGTATTCGGTAAAGGGGCATTTCAAGCTTGACGATAAGGGTATTCATGCCCTCTTTTATCTGTCTTCTTCCACTTATGATTTAGCATAGTACCGGAAGGTGTATCTTATTATAATTTACACCATGATGCCATTAAATTTAATTGAATATCCTGCATTTGTCATGCTTGACCGTAAATTAAGATCACATTGCCGAAAGACCTCTTCCTAAATAATTGAATTATATCATTTGGCATTAACCATCTTAAGGTGTAATCTAGAAACATTCTCTCGGGGGTATATCTAACACTTCTTCACGTACCTGAAGGCGAACTTTTGTTGTATCTAATGGGAACGTCGCAGCATCAGCCACACAAGCTGCAAACCCAGCACTCATAACTTTTACATAAACACTTGGTTGATCTTCATTTATACAAGTTGTCTTCATCGTTAATGTCATTTAAAATTTCTATAAAATAAAGATAACTTGCAGGTTAATTGATCTAGTGTTGTTAGTCACTAAAACACTGTCAGACGCTTGAGGCACGGACCCCCTTTTTCTGTGCTTCATATTTTACAGTAGAATTTCTTAATTATTTCAGCTTTTATTCATTTGATTTATTTTTCTATATTGCCAACCCATCTTATATTGGGAGCAGTTCATATGTGCCATCCCTTATAAGAGAATAGAGTAGGCACATATAAGCTGCTTCAAATGTAAGATTGTGTTGGTGAAAGTAAGAACACGATAAATATATATAGAAAAATTAGCTGAAATTGAAACAAACAAACAAGATTTAACATAGGTCAACAATCAACTGTTTACACAGTTTATAAAGTCGCCTGTTTAATAAACATTATAAAAAGAGGCAGAGATACTAACGGGACGATCATAAACCGTCAGTTGAAGAAAAACAGACAATACCAGGGCCAAAAGAAAAACGACGAAAAGACAAACAAACAATACTCTACTAAACACTACACAGAAAACTGAGAATTGAGCAACACAAACCACACCAAAAACCAGGGGGTGAATTCAGGTTCGCAGGAAGGGTGAGCAGATTCTGCTCCATTAGTGGCAGTCGTCGTATCGCATTCGATGATGTAACATTCGAGGAAAAGCGTATGAGATTTTGGCTTAAATATAACCGCATGGATTAGATCTTTCCTTTGCAAGACTAAAGTTGTTTTCTCTAAAACTTTCTGCTTGCGTTCTGCGATCAGATTTGTCCTGTCTATAATGGTTTCTTACATTAGATATAAGGGAATTTGTTTTATGACTGGTGCCTTTTATAGTTATCTTTTAAGGTGAAATGAGGATTTGGGTTTTAATTGAAATCCCACAAAAGTACCTGCCTGAGGTTTCTACAAATTTGCTGTAGCTACAATATTACCATTTCCGATGTACGCACTGCTCAATGAAAATACTCATAAGATAACCAAACAGTTAAAGTCACGTGAGCCGAAACATGAAGAGACTAATATCCGATACCACCATCAAATCTCAATAGCCAAAACATGAAAGGTAAAATTACCGATACCATATCAAATATCAATAGCCGAAACATGAAGAGACAAATAACCGACATCACCTTCAAATCTCAATAGCCGAAACATGAAAGGCAAAATATCCGACACCATATCAAATATCAATAGCTGAAACATGAAGAGACAAATATCCGACATCACCATCAAATCTCAATAGCCGAAACACGAAGAGACAAATATCCGACATCTCCTTCAAATCTCAATAGCTGAAGCATTAAGGTACAAATAATCGCCACCACCATCAAAACTCAATAGCCGTAACATAAACGGATAAATATCAGTCTGTTGTTTGTCTTTTAGACCGTTTAGGAGCATGGTATATTGTACAGTTGCTTGTCGTTTTGAATGAGAATGATTAGGAGCTTGATATATTGTACATTTCCTTGTTTTTTTAGACTGAGACAGATTAGGAGCTTGGTATATTGTACAGTTGCTTGTCGTTTTAGACTGAGACCGATTAGGAGCTTGGTAAATTGTACAGTTGCTTGTCGTTTTAGACTGAGACCGATTAGGAGCTTGGTATATTGTACAGTTGCTTGTCGTTTTAGACTGAGACCGTTTAGGAGCATGGTATATTGTACAGTTGCTTGTCGTTTTAGACTGAGACCGATTAGGAGCTTGGTATATTGTACAGTTGCTTGTCGTTTTAGACTGAGACCGATTAGGAGCTTGGTATATTGTACATTTGCTTGTCGTTTTAGACTGAGACCGATTAGGAGCTTGGTATATTGTACAGTTGCTTGTCGTTTTAGACTGAGACCGATTAGGAGCTTGGTATATTGTACAGTTGCTTGTCGTTTTAGACTGAGACCGATTAGGAGCTTGGTATATTGTATAGTTGCTTGTCGTTTTAGACTGAGACCGATTAGAAGCTTGATATATTGTACATTTGCTTGTCTTTTTAGACGGAGACCGATTAGGAGCTTGGTATATTGTACAGTTGCTTGTCGTTTTAGACTGAGACCGATTAGGAGCTTGGTATATTGTACAGTTGCTTGTCGTTTTAGACTGAGACCGATTAGGAGCTTGGTATATTGTACAGTTGGTTGTCGTTTTAGACTGAGATCGATTAGGGGCTTGGAATATTGTACAGTTGCTTGTCGTTTAGACTAAGACCGATTAAGAGCTTGGTATATTGTACAGTTGCTTGTCGTTTTAGACTAAGGCCGATTAGGAGCTTGGTATATTTTATAGTTGCTTGTTTTCCTAGACTGAGACCGATTAGGAGCTTTTAATATTGTACAGTTGCTTTTTCTTTTAGACTGAGACCGATTATGAGCTTGGTATATTGTACAGTTGCTTGTCGTTTTAGACTGAGACCGATTAGGAGCTTGGTATAGTGTACATTTGCTTGTCTCTTTTTAGACTGAGACCGATAAGAAGCTTGGTATATTGTACAGTTGCTTGTTGTTTTAGACTGAGACCGATTAGGAGCTTGGTATATTGTACAGTTGCTTGTCGTTTTAGACTGAGACCGATTAGGAGCTTGGTATATTGTAACGTTGCTTGTTTTCCTAGAATGAGACCGATTCGGAGCTTGGTATATTGTACAGTTGCTTGTCTTTTTAGACTGAGACAGATTAGGAGCTTGGTATATTGTACAGTTGCTTGTTTTTTAGACTGAGACCGATTAAGAGCTTGGTATATTGTATAGTTGCTTGTTTTCCTAGACTGAGACCGATTAGGAGCTTGGTATATTGTACATTTGCTTGTCGTTTAAGACTGAGACCGATTAGGAGCTTGGTATACTGTACAGTTGCTTGTTTTCCTAGACTGAGACCGATTAGGAGCTGGGAATATTGTTCAGTTGCTTGTCGTTTTAGACTGAGACCGATAAGATCTTGGAATATTGTACAGTTGCTTGTCGTTTTAGACTAAGACCGATCAGCTTGGTATATTGTACAGTTGCTTGTCGTTTTAGACTGAGACCGATTAGGAGCATGGTATATTGTACAGTTGCTTTTCGTTTTAGACTGAGACCGATTAGGAGCTTGGTATATTGTACAGTTGCTTGTCGTTTTAGACTAAAACCGATTAGGAGCTTGGTATATTGTACAGTTCCTTGTCGTTTTAGACTGAGACCGATTAGGAGCTTGGCATATTGTACAGTTGCTTGTTTTCCTAGACTGAGACCGATTAGGAGCTTGGTATATTGTACATTTGCTTGTCGTTTTAGACTGAGACCGATTAGGAGCTTGGTATATTGTACAGTTGCTTGTCGTTTTAGACTGAGACCGATTAGGAGCTTGGTATATTGTATAAATGCTTGTTTTCCTAGACTGAGACCAATTAGGGCTTGGTATATTGTACATTTGCTTGTCGTTTTAGACTGAGACCGATTAGGAGCTTGGTATATTGTACAGTTGCTTGTCGTTTTAGACTGAGACCGATTAGGAGCTTGGTATATTGTACAGTTACTTGTCGTTTTAGACTGAGACCGATTAGGAGCTTGGTATATTGTACAGTTGCTTGTCGTTTTAGACTAAGACCGATTAGGAGGATGGTATATTGTACAGTTGCTTGTCTTTTTGGACCGAGACCGATTACAACCTTGGGATATTGTACAGTTGCTGGTCGTTTTAGACCAAAACCGATTAGGAGCTTGGTATAATGTACAGGTGCTTGTCGTTTTAGACTGAGACCGATTAAGAGCTTGGTATATTGTACAGTTGCTTGTCGTTTTAGACTAAGACCGATTAGGAGCTTGGTATATTGTACATTTGCTTGTCTTTTTAGACTGAGACAGATTAGGAGCTTGGTATATTGTACAGTTGCTTGTTTTTTAGACTGAGACCGATTAAGAGCTTGGTATATTGTATAGTTGCTTGTTTTCCTAGACTGAGACCGATTAGGAGCTTGGTATATTGTACATTTGCTTGTCGTTTAAGACTGAGACCGATTAGGAGCTTGGTATACTGTACAGTTGCTTGTTTTCCTAGACTGAGACCGATTAGAGCTGGGAATATTGTTCAGTTGCTTGTCGTTTTAAAATGAGACCGATAAGATCTTGGAATATTGTACAGTTGCTTGTCGTTTTAGACTAAGACCGATCAGCTTGGTATATTGTACAGTTGCTTGTCGTTTAAGACTGAGACCGATTAGGAGCATGGTATATTGTACAGTTGCTTTTCGTTTTAGACTGAGACCGATTAGGAGCTTGGTATATTGTACAGTTGCTTGTCGTTTTAGACTAAAACCGATTAGGAGCTTGGTATATTGTACAGTTCCTTGTCGTTTTAGACTGAGACCGATTAGGAGCTTGGCATTTTGTACAGTTGCTTGTTTTCCTAGACTGAGACCGATTAGGAGCTTGGTATATTGTACATTTGCTTGTCGTTTTAGACTGAGACCGATTAGAGCTTGGTATATTGTACAGTTGCTTGTCGTTTTAGACTGAGACCGATTAGGAGCTTGGTATATTGTATAAATGCTTGTTTTCCTAGACTGAGACCAATTAGGGCTTGGTATATTGTACATTTGCTTGTCGTTTTAGACTGAGACCGATTAGGAGCTTGGTATATTGTACAGTTGCTTGTCGTTTTAGACTGAGACCGATTAGGAGCTTGGTATATTGTACAGTTACTTGTCGTTTTAGACTGAGACCGATTAGGAGCTTGGTATATTGTACAGTTGCTTGTCGTTTTAGACTAAGACCGATTAGGAGGATGGTATATTGTACAGTTGCTTGTCTTTTTGGACCGAGACCGATTACAACCTTGGGATATTGTACAGTTGCTGGTCGTTTTAGACCAAAACCGATTAGGAGCTTGGTATAATGTACAGGTGCTTGTCGTTTTAGACTGAGACCGATTAAGAGCTTGGTATATTGTACAGTTGCTTGTCGTTTTAGACTAAGACCGATTAGGAGCTTGGTATATTTTATAGTTGCTTGTTTTCCTAGACTGAGACCGATTAGGAGCTTTTAATATTGTACAGTTGCTTTTTCTTTTAGACTGAGACCGATTATGAGCTTGGTATATTGTACATTTGCTTGTCTCTTTTTAGACTGAGACCGATAAGAAGCTTGGTATATTGTACAGTTGCTTGTTGTTTTAGACTGAGACCGATTAGGAGCTTGGTATATTGTACAGTTGCTTGTCGTTTTAGACTGACACCGATTAGGAGCTTGGTATATTGTAACGTTGCTTGTTTTCCTAGAATGAGACCGATTCGGAGCTTGGTATATTGTACATTTGCTTGTCTTTTTAGACTGAGACAGATTAGGAGCTTGGTATATTGTACAGTTGCTTGTTTTTTAGACTGAGACCGATTAAGAGCTTGGTATATTGTATAGTTGCTTGTTTTCCTAGACTGAGACCGATTAGGAGCTTGGTATATTGTACATTTGCTTGTCGTTTTAGACTGAGACCGATAAGATCTTGGAATATTGTACAGTTGCTTGTCGTTTTAGACTAAGACCGATCAGCTTGGTATATGTACAGTTGCTTGTCGTTTTAGACTGAGACCGATTAGGAGCATGGTATATTGTACAGTTGCTTTTCGTTTTAGACTGAGACCGATTAGGAGCTTGGTATATTGTACAGTTGGTTGTCGTTTTAGACTGACACCGATTAGCAGCTTGGTATATTGTACAGTTGCTTGTCGTTTTAGACTAAAACCGATTAGGAGCTTGGTATATTGTACAGTTCCTTGTCGTTTTAGACTGAGACCGATTAGGAGCTTGGCATATTGTACAGTTGCTTGTTTTCCTAGACTGAGACCGATTAGGAGCTTGGTATATTGTACATTTGCTTGTCGTTTTAGACTGAGACCGATTAGGAGCTTGGTATATTGTACAGTTGCTTGTCGTTTTAGACTGAGACCGATTAGGAGCTTGGTATATTGTATAAATGCTTGTTTTCCTAGACTGAGACCAATTAGGGCTTCGTATATTGTACGTTTGCTTGTCGTTTTAGACTGAGACCGATTAGGAGCTTGGTATATTGTACAGTTGCTTGTCGTTTTAGACTGAGACCGATTAGGAGCTTGGTATATTGTACAGTTACTTGTCGTTTTAGACTGAGACCGATTAGGAGCTTGGTATATTGTACAGTTGCTTGTTGTTTTAGACTAAGACCGATTAGGAGCATGGTATATTGTACAGTTGCTTGTCTTTTTGGACCGAGACCGATTACAGCCTTGGGATATTGTACAGTTGCTGGTCGTTTTAGACCAAAACCGATTAGGAGCTTGGTATAATGTACAGTTGCTTGTCGTTTTAGACTGAGACCGATTAGGAGCTTGGTATATTGCACAGTTGCTTGTTGTTTTAGACTGAGACCGATTAGGAGCTTGGTATATTATACAGTTGCTTGTCTTTTTTGACTGATACCGATAAGGAGCTTGGTGTATTGTACAGTTGCTTGCTAGGCTATATTATTGACGACCGTTTGTTGACCTCAAGATGAAAGTGTTTGTGTCGTTTAAACAGCTTTAAGATATATGAATTAAATAAATCATGCGTTAGCGGGCACCACCCCAAATATCGATCCACGCAAGTCGTCAATATTTATATCGACTGTTTCATTTCCATCTTCTGTAATTGTAGAAAAATGTTTAAACGTTTATTTCGTTATCATCATCAAACTCAACATAACATGATTTTCTGATGTATAGAAAAATTGAAGTAAGCTGTAGAATATAGAACAATTTAGTCGATGTATGTATAATACTTTACAAATCCTTCAAGAAAGCATTATGTGAACATTTTAATCATAAAATGGAAATTTATATAGGTAGACAAAATAATTGTTTTACTTTAATTAAGATGTCTTCACATAGTATGACGCAATAGGGTTAATGAAATGATAAGAATATTCCATTAAAAGGCCCATGCGACCAATTATTATAGCCTTTTGTTTCAGTTAATAGGCACATGAAACCAATGGTCTGTTATTCCAACTAAGGGACCCATGAAGAGCAAAGTAATTTATTACAATGATTTACATAATTGAAAACAAAAATATTTGATATACATCTTACCGTATAGGATGATCTGAAAACGATTCAAATTATCAAATAAGAAATCCGTACACTATCAAACTGAATTATTAGATATAAAAATAAGCAGATGTAGGGTTACATGTGGTATGATTAACATTATACAATGATCATCAAATGGTGAATAGGAATAATTATTTCAATAAAAAAGATAATTGAGGAATAGAGAAAAAGACTCTGCCGTCACCACCTTACGCATCCCAACAACCCTTACAGAAAATGATGAATGGAGAATAATTAGGTGTAAAAGTTGAAGATACGAGAATAATGACGTCAAAATAATACAAAACTTACTAAACTAGGATAAAAATTACTGAATTCAGAATAGGAGATTCCAACCTCTATTCTCTTCAATTTGATACAACAGCAGGGAACTTGGGGTACATATTAATTTCTGGAGATTATATTTGGGGGAAGAGAGTCCGGAGTTTTCCAGTATTATTGACGTCCAAAAAAAGAGATTTAAAACAATCCAAAAAGAGGATAAATTGGAAGTACGATTACTGATACGGATAGACCGTTTATATCTTTACTTGAACAAGGAAAGTTAATGTCAGTTGTTTATCAGATTAAAAAAAATCACTGCCTCTATTTTTTTCTATTGCATCATTTATTCAATTTCTTTATTATTTCAGAAAAAGCAAAAAAGATATGAAAATAGAAAAGCACAGAAAAATTACTAGACTTTACGTAAAAGTAACATAAAACGAATTACCGATTATCTATAAATAAAACTCACAGTGAATATATGCACAAGAATTTACTATCACATGTTTTCCCTCATTATAACGATTTTGATATTAATTTTCGGTTTTATACGGGTTCAACTGGAGGGTGTGTTAAAATTCTCAATTCTCATTGGTTTACATTTTTCCTTGAAGGACTTCTATTTTTATATATTTATTTTTTCCGGAGGTGTGTGTTAAATTGAAGTTCTGATTTGTCATCCCATGACATGTGATTTTGTTTGTAATCAAATTTTGCAAATCATTTACTCTATAAGTAAGTTTAATATTTCATCATCTTATTACATTAACCGTATGTTGACGTCTATAGTAATCCGGGTGTAAAATTTAAATGCCAAATGACTTTATTCAAATGCAAACATAAAAATTGGTAATTTAATTGAACATAAAGTTGTATAAAAGTTATTGAAAAGTCGTTGCCTGTTCTAAAGATGCCATTTCTCACCTAGTCAGAGATATTGTCACTTTTCCCTGTAATTGTATGAAAGTTGATCAAACCATATTCTAAATTAAAAAAGATTAATTTAGATGAATCTAAAAACAATAATAGTAAACTGAAAAGGCCTTCGAACATTTTTGTTTTAGTTTTACAAACATCAATAAAAACTAAAGAGCCCCAGTAAGTCGACCCTTCGCTTTGCTGTTGGATGTAATTTTGTTTAGAAATGGTAGGTTTTGCATTTTGGGGAAATTTCAGCGTTAAAGGACACCATTTAATTTGTATTTGAACTTGAAGACACGACACATTTACTCTTTTGATAATTTTCAATTCGCTTTGCAATGTCCTTTCTTTTCATTTTGAGATAAAGACTCAAAATCTGTCAAAATTACAATTTGTACTTTTGTATGCGTTTGTTATTTGATATAATATGTTTTAAACAAAATGACAAGAAAGTCATATTGTATACGCTCAGGAAGCTTTAACGCTGTGAGATTTAGTAAAGATTTTTAATTAAAATTTAGGAAAATTACCCTGTTAGTGAAATAAATAGAGAAACAAATCTTCATCTAAGGGTAGATGAAATTCATCACAACCTTATAATACGCACTCTCAACAATTTCACGAGGCAATGTAAAGTACACATTTTGCGCGTTATAACTATATATATCTGGAAGAAACAAGTTCTGGGTAATATTCAGAACAAGTTAACTGCCTAATTAAGTTTAATGAATGCAAGTGTCAGCTTTTGATTTAAATATTTATATCCATTGGATAAGTGGTGGTGGTGTCGTGGGAGGAGGGGGTAAGATACAATTTAGATATTCTTTGACTTGAAACTGTAAACTGTTTTACAGTTCTATATTGTGGGGTGGTGATATAGTTAAAACAGCGGTTGGGTACAAAGTACATGCAGTTAATGACCTAGCTTATTTTTAAATGGGTCTTTGTTACGTAGACTTCTTTGTTCATAATTCAAACTGTTAAGGTCATAATTTATCTTTTTATCTTATTATTTATAAACAGGGGACAAAGTCCAAACTGAAAGTATTTATGTGTCGGTTATTTTCTTTTGATAGGTAAAATGTTAAGTAATAGATATATGGAAGATGTGACAAATAGAACAATAAATGGTTTGTTTTCATCCAAAAACAGTGGACTTTGAACTTGATTGAATAAGCATCATTTTAGACGGATTTTCTTCAACGAAAACCAGTTAATTCATTAAAAGCAATTTGTCTATCCAATGTAGCACCAACACGAGTATCTTGCATTCCATCTTGAATCCTTGATGATCAATTTGGCAATCATATATATAAGTATGTATGTAATCAGCTTAATAATATGAAGAAGAAGAGAAGAAGAGAAGATGCTTTATTTCCATCAAATGGGCTCACAAGGAGCATGATATAATATCATTATAATATCATTATAATATAATTTTACAAATATAATAAACAATACAGTATACATAGTTACAAACACAAATAAGAAACAACAGTTTTCACATATTCGTATATATATAGGAGTATATATAAAACCTTCGTCTCAGGCACACCTCTAGAAAGTAACAAACAAAAAAAGAATTCTGTGAGTAGGCTAAATATATCTAGCTTAACTGCAGGAGGCACCAAGGGACGGTGCTATATGGCATGGTGGGTGCATATTAAAATGTGTATCGGGACATTAACATGATTAATGATATGGTAAGATATTGTAAGAAGTTGCGCATAACTGGTATGTCATCCTCGTGCCTGGTGCAGAGGAGTCAGTACTATTTAAAGTGACACAACTGCAAGAGGCACCAAGGGACAATGCTAATTGACATGCCAAAGTGCACATATTACGAAAAGATAAAATATTACCAGTTTAATCAAGAAGTACCACAAGCAGAAAGGTAATAGAACTTATACGATGTGTCCTGTACCCCACCATGCCAACCTCGTGCCTAGTGCAGAAAGCCTGGTTTAAATATTTATCTTTCAAGTTATATTTTGTCTTCATCAACCAACTCACAGACAGATATCAAGATATCAAGATTCTCTACGTTAAGAAGCCATATCAGTTTTTGGCTAGGACTCAAATGCGTAAAGTTTGGGCATAGTGAGTTAATAGTGGAATTTAAACAATTTCTCTTATCTTGAGATGATGTACACGAAAATAAAAAATGTTTTTCATCATCAACTTCATTTGAGGTGCACCTGAGACATATTTTGTCTTGTCGGAGAGTACCCTGATAGCGAGCGACCTTGTTTAATTCTTAGTCTGTGAGAAGAAATACGCAATCGAGTGAAATTTCACTCTGCTCAGGTGATTGTTATAAAGTAAGATATTTTTCAAGACCAAAATGAGTCTTAAAAGTGCTATAGCTACAAAGCTTCCCATCAGCACAATTGTGCATTTGTTTTCTCCACTGTATTTCATAGTGCTGATAAAAAAACTTTTTAAATAAAATTTTGAATCTAAAGTTGCTTGCAAAGGCTAGACTGTCAACCCCATTAATTTTTTTTGCAAATAGTTTAAAGATCCATACCAAGAGGGAATTTTTGATTCAAATAATAGCTTTGACTCTAAATATGCATCTTTTAGTAATGGAAAGGATGAACCCAAATTTTCAAGCCGGTGCCAGTATCTCATCATAGATTTGGTGATATCAAAATGTAAAGGAAATCTCCCAAGTTCTGAAAGAGTGGCAAAGTTTGTTGCTCTTTTTCCCACACCTAGTAATAGTTTACAAAATTTCATATGTAATCTTTCAGAAAGAAGTTTAGGATAGGCTTGATCAACTGTAGAAGTCTGAGAATTTAATTTTTTTTGAAGGGATTAAAAAAGCCCCAAATTTCCGAACTATACAAAAGAATGGGTTTAATTGTATGATCAAATACGTGGAGGCTGTTTTTAATATTTGGATTCAGTGACAAGAAGTCCTTTCGTAGCTTGTAGTATGCTTTCAGTGCCTTATTGTACAATTCCTTCTGAGCAAAGGAAAAAGATCCTGATGCACTAAATGTTATACCTAAATATTTAAACTGTTGAACACAATCTATCAACATGTCATTAAAATAAAAATTATGTTTTATATGCCTGCCTGCCTTGTTAAATACCATCACCTTAGTTTTTTTTTAGATTAATTTTCATACACCAATCTTTACAATAATTATTTAATTGATCAAGTTTACACTGAAGCCCCTTTTCCGAGGAAGAAAAAATGACAATATCATCAGCATATAATAAACAATGAACTGGCTTTGAGTTTACCAAGACTGGATCAGGTGACTTTTCAAGATAATCAGGGAGGTCATTTATGAAAATTTTAAACAAATTTGGACTCAAATTATCTCCCTGTTTCACTCCCACCTTAGTTGGAAAAAGGTCTGTAACTCTATTCTTTAATCTAATACATGATTTACTCTGAGCATACACACTCTTAATTATATTATAAAAATTTGTACCCAGCCCGATGTTTAATAACTTCAGTTTTATACCTGGGTGAATGACGGTGTCAAAGGCCTTCTGGAAATCAACAAAACAGGCAAACACTCTACCTTCTTTAGTATGACAGTACTTATCAATAATGGTCTTAAGTATGAACATATGGTCAGATGGTCGTGCTTTTTTTTGTGAAACCAATTTGGTTATCTAAAAATTTGCAAAGACGGGTGTCAAGAATTTTATTAAAAAGCTTCCCCAAAGCATCAGTAATAGTTATTCCTCTATAATTATTAGGATCAGATGCATCATTCCCTTTATGAATTGGGAATATGTAACCAGTAGTCCAGGGTTCTGGGTATTTTCCATAAGAGAGGCAATTATTAAAATTTTTTAGTAAACACGGTAACAAAGAGGTTTGACCATATTTTAGCATACTGTTAGAGATGTTATCCAACCCTGCTGCTTTATTAACCTTTAAAGATGACAACGCAGTAGATATTTCGGTTTCAGAGATCCTACTATCAAGTTCATTAAAGCATTGTCTTTTTTCAAGAATGTTTAGCTTTTCCTCTAAAAATTGCAGTCGCTCTTTAAACTCATCTTTTGGTTCGGTCAAATTTTTGAAATGATTCAACCAATCAAATGGTGCAACCAATGCACTCTTATCATCCTTTTCCTTGCCCTGCAGTTCATCAATCAATTGCCAGTACTGCTTAGGGTTTTCCTCATGCAGTGTTTCTATTTGCTTCAACAATGACTGCTTGTACTCCCTGTATTTGTGTTTCCGTGCCTTAGTATATACGCGCTGTAGTTTATAAGTGACCTTTAACAGCAGGATCTCTGGGAAATCGAGAATAAATTTTCCCATAACTAAATAGGTTTTTTCGCAAATATGCAAGATTACAGTCAAACCACTTTTGGTGTTTAACCCCCTTACCCGTTTGGGCTTTGCGCCTTTTAAGAGATATATTAGCAGCAGTTATAATAATGTCTGTCAATTCTAGAGATGCGTTATCAATTGCATTTTGGAATCTATGGGCTCTAGTTTAAGGAATTTGTCAAGTCGCTGCTGAATTTCTGCAGTAAAAAGGGCATCTTGAAAAAGAGCTGGTGAGTCATCTGACCATATGAAACCTGGTAATATTTCATGAGTTTTAACACTATCACAATCAGTTTTTAAACAATATTTAGCAGACAATGACCATTCCAACAAACAATGGCAGTCTGATAGTGTTGGTATAAAATTACATATCCTCATGTACAGAATTCGATTCAGGATACTCTCCGACACTAAAACATAATCAACTGTACTAGCCCCATTAGGTGTATAACATGTTAGCCCACCAAAGGTGTCACCAAGAACTCGACCATTTAGAATCCTTATTTGGTTACTAATACACAAGTCAAGCAGGTCCCTGCCCCTTGAGTCAATATGAATGATCCCATGTGGTTAACGTCTAAGATGTCATGAAAGCTGGGAAATATATATAATTTGGTTGTGATTATCCTATGAAATATATGAATGGGTAGGGATTTTTTCATACTAAGTAAATCAATATATGAATGGGAGGGGAAGTTCAAAAGCCCAGCCAGACATCTGTTGAAACTGTTTAAAAGCTGTTTGAAACCTATACTTTTATATGGAAGTGAAATAAGCAAATTTTTTTTCATAACAGTTTTTTCAGAGACACCTTATGTCCACAATTTTCAAGTATGAATTGTCCCAAAATAGCAAACACTATAAAATTATACACCCTCTTAGTTCTTTTGGTAGACCAGTAAGTTTGCATACACAGCAAGGTTTCCATTTTTATTTTGCAGTCCGTTCGAAGTGTTAGCAATAAAGAAATTGAATTGCTGTTACCGTTTCACATATATCAACTGTATTATGACTGTTTCCCACTTTCCTACCCTCAACTTTCACTTCTCTTTCCTACTCCTAATTCCCTACCCCCATACTCCTGGACGAAAATCGGTTAATTCCCCAGCATATCCCTATTTTAACCCCTTCTTCCCAAAGTTTCCGACCCTCACTCCTTTATCCTACTTCCTGACTCCTGCTTCACGCCCCCTCATTTCCATGTTCCCTTACCCCTGTACATGATCCCTTCAACTATGTAAGGTCGTGATCTTTTTATTCCGTGCCATTATTTTTGAGTGCGTCTTTTCTTGTTCCTCGGTGAAATGTATGTTCTGTTTCATATCTTATAAGAATATTGTATTTTTGTCTATATATATATGTATATATGCAAAAGTATCATATCCTCCGATAAATTATACATCACCTGGTTTGTGCTTACTTGAACAACACGACGGGTGCCACATGTGGAGCATGATCTGCTTACCCTTCCGGTTTTGGTGGGGTTCGTGTTGCTCAGTCTTCAGTTTTCTATGTTGTGTTTTCTATACTATAGGGGGAGGGTTGAGATCTCACAAAACATGTTCAACCCCGCCGCATTTTTGCGCCTGTCCCATGTCAGGAGCCTCCGGCCTTTAATTGTTAGTCTTGTATGTTTTTTATTTTAGTTCATTTATATGTTTTGGAGTTTAGTGTGACGTCCATTTTCATTGAACTAGTACACATTTTTGTTTAGGGGCCAGCTAAAGCTCGCCTCCGGGTGCGGGATTTTCTCGCTGTGTTGAAGACCCATTGGTGGCCTTCGGCTGTTTTCTGCTCTTTGGTCGGGTTGTCTCTTTGACACATTCCCCATTTCCATTCTCAATTTTATGTTTATGTCTTTTGGTCGTTTTTCTTTTTTTGTCATGGCGTTGTCAGCTTATATTCGACCTTCCCCTCTCTTTTATACTCATCGAAAAAATCACGGATCCTCATATCTAACATTCCGTCGTAGTGTCTTTTTTATTATTTTATAATGACGTCATGCGTTTCTAGACCTCATGACGCCGAATATTTATAAAACTATTTCAGCGTAAATAGATAAAAACACTACTGTGTATTTGTAACAACTTTAAAGGTAAGAAGGGGAAATAGGGAATGTTTCTGCTTACACTGTAATAACACGAAAGTTTTTTTGCGAAAGTGTTTAAAGCCCGCTAATAAAGGTCACCGAAACCCGCCCAAATTCATTTTAGTTAATTTAGAATAACCATGTCGAATTGTCCCCCTTTTTCCACACATATCCTGTAATGTAATTCATGATTGTTTGATTGTTGTTTGCTTAACCCCCAGTGGAAAATATGTCATGCCTGTTCAGGACCTCTGCTTGTGAGAACGGGTGGACGGGGTAAGGAACATAGGAATGAGGGATTAGGAGCGGGAGTGGGGGGTAGAGGGAACCGGGGGAAGAGGGTGAGTGATAAAAGGCATATTATAGGGGGAAAAATTGAGCGATTTTCGTCTGGAAGTGGGAGTATGGAGGAAAGAAATAGGGAGCAGAAGGGAAGGGACGCGGGAGTTGGGGTAAGGAAGTGGGTAATCAGAAATCACCCTGTCCACCCCTCTTCAGGCTCTTGTGACAAGACATCAAATATATAATTTGATAAAGATAATAACATCAAATAAAAATAGCACTATCATAGATACTCCTGTACACATATATATACTATGTCTATGAGGGGTAAGGGAACATGGGAATGAGGGCGGGGGCAGGGGAAAGGGAACTGGGGGAGAGGGGGAGTAAAATAGGGATTTTCTTCGAAAATATATTTGACTGATTTACGTCGTCTTGGAGTAAAGGGGAGGTAAGTGGGAATCAGGGAAAAAATCAAAAAGGCCAAATAAAGACTAGTACGAAGTTGAGTATTGAAGACTCGACAATTCCGAAAGGTTTTGCCAAATATAGGTAAAAACTAAGTTAATATATTCCTGTGGTAGAAAATCCTTAGTAATTCCGAAAATATCAAAGTTTTATGAACAGTTAATTTATAGTTTTACTTTATGTGACTATCTGTTCCATGTGAGAAGCTTCATTCAAATAAAGTATTCAGAACAACTACCATAAAGAGTTGTGATTTGTGGAGCCTGGATCGAAAATATAATACAAGCGAACAACTCAATGATTTAAAGGTTAGAGGCCAATGATATGAGAATGACGAATTGCAAAATGTTCAAAATCGAAATTAATGGAGCTGACTTTTGTTAATCACAACAGCTCATTTCAAAAGCCACAGTCAATTTTAATTTCAATCCATACATAATTGTTAGAAATGTAAAAATATATCGTTATACTATATACAATACATTTGTTCAACATCTTTCGGAGGTTTTAATCATTTATAGCTTAGAGTTTCAAGTAAAACCCAAGTTAGTGCGCGATTTGTGAAACTGAAAAATTTCCTTAAATCTGACAGTTAAGGTCTCACAACTCTGGAGCGACAAACTGAAGCAGATAAGGAAAAGTCTATCAACTTTCATCCCGAAATGTGATAATAAAAAAAACAAAAAATATATATCAAAATTATTTGATGCTTTTTTTAACACCATGCTGTTAAAATAAAACATTTTGAACTTGATTTGCGCAAATATATTTTCATTGGTAAGTTTAGATTCAGAAACAATTTTAGGCGCTTCCGAAACTATTTGCTGCTTGAGGACAAAGTTTCTGCAATGGTCACCTCAAATGAAATTGCATT
This sequence comes from Mytilus coruscus, assembly GCA_017311375.1. NCBI lineage: Eukaryota > Metazoa > Mollusca > Bivalvia > Mytilida > Mytilidae > Mytilus > Mytilus coruscus. The sequence continues at coordinate 86,747,379 of CM029603.1, forward strand.
ATGATTTAGTATAAATGAGTCTTTATTTTATAATTGGACCCAACAGTATATTCCAATAGCAAAATACAATTACAAATATACAAAAATTCGAGTACAACTACAGGCTACATTGACTTCTTAACTAAATATTAATTCTAAAATTTAAAAATGTATTGCCGAGATGAGTTAGCTATTCAATATTGGCAATTATTATTAGTATTAGTATTAGTATTATTAGTGTTACCAATTACAATCTTTGCTGTCTATTAGATATCTTGATTTCGACTTTTGAACGTTTTGTGTTCAGTTCTCAGTGAAAAAAAAAGAATACTTAGGATAAGCCATGATTTTTTCATTATCGATAAATCTAAGTCTTTGATGGCATGTAAATACATTTAAAAGCTATAAGGCACTTATCCTTTATCCTTGGTGGGGGCATGGTGTTTTTTTGATGAATTAAAAATAAAATAATAAAATCCAAATTTCATGAAAAAACGAATGTTTTTAATGTTTCAGGCATAGTGTGTTTACATTGAACATTATTAGTTGAATAAATGAATACCACATTGAGTTAAAAACAAAAAGTCAAGTTCCAGAGATTAGTTTTTTTTTTTATATCAAAGACGAAAAGATCCCATACAAATAACACAGTTCTCGAAATCTTTTTTTTATTTCCTTGAAGAAAATCTGCTTTATTGCAAAATACAACAATGTTGTCTGTCCATTGCAAAATTTTGTCAAACTATTCGGTCGGACCACCACTTTTCGTGGACTCTGAAATAATGAATGGTCGATGCCTTAGCAAAAACAATTTTAAAATGTGTCGTTAACGAATAGTATGAAAGCTTAAAAATAAATACGATTTTTTTCAAAATTCTTTCTTTGTTATTTATGAATTGTTATCTAAAAATCCCACTAAAATGCTTCATTGCATGATTCATTTTGAACGATAGCGTATTCGCTGGTTTTTGATCAAACAAATTATGTAAATTGGTAAATTGTTTGAACTATATATGTGCATCTTGCAGCGGACTTTTTTTTTAAAGTCAGGTTTTGTACACATGTGACATGTTCTACTCTATTTTGCAGACACGCAAAAATGAAACAGACCTTTTTTAAAACTTGTAAGTATACATTTTCTTTCTTATTTCTTTTTTTTTTTTGTTCTATATATATATAATCTTCACAATTTTCTTTATGGTAAAAATATGAATTTCGCAAATTATAGAAAATCTTCTTTTTTTTTCGTGATTGGAACGAATTTTGAAGTACACTTGAAAATCTGGACCCAAACAAACAACAAAGCCCAAGATATTATGATAAATGAGCGATATAAACATTCCAATATGATATATCACATTACTACTGGTTACCATTCTTACAGTACTATCATGTTTACTATCAGAGTTATTTATTTCATTTGCTTCAGTCCTCTTGAACCATTGCTATGACTTCAGCCTATTTATAAACTACATTTTCTTTGGGGTATACTGATGTACGTCCGTCCGTCCGTCGTCAACATGTCGGACAATAACTAAAAATGCTTTAACCAAATTTCATGAAACTTCGGTGAATTGTTTATATTATATCTATTGACGTAAGCTCCCTTTCGTTTTTTTTCTAATTTAGATTTTACGTTTCCGAGTTATAGAATTTTATTCATAAAAAAGGGGGGTATTTTTCCATTTTTCGGACAATAACTCAAAAATGCTTTCAGCAGTTTTCATGAAACTTTAGTGACTGGTTTATATCTATTAAAATAAACTCCCTTTAGTTTTTTTTATATATATTTCTGATATGACATTAAGGAGTTATGGAAGTTTATTAGATGAAAAAGCGACGGGCGTATCATGTGCTCATGGCTCAGCTCTTTATTCGTTTTTTGTCATGGCGTTGTCAGATTGTCTTCGACTTATGAGATTGAATATCCATTGTAATTTTCTGCCTCTCTTTTAGTTGAGGTCCTTTTCGGTTTAGGTATCTCTTTGTGTTCCCTAGTTTCAAAAGAAGGAGGCTGGGAGGGGAAGGGGGTGTTAAGAAAGGTATTTTTTCACATAACATACTTCTGCAATAAGTGTAGTCGGAATAAGTCGAGTTATTTTTTGCCATTCAGCGTAATTTAATGAGATAAAATTCAGATAGATCTAGAAATATGGGGTTGCCGTAAACCCTTAAGTCAGGAGCCTGTTATTCAGTAGTTGTCGTTTGTTGCTGTATGTCATATTTTTTGTTGAGCGTTGTTCATTGTTTTGTACATAAATCAGGCCGTTAGGTTTGTCGTTTGAACTGTTTAAAGTTTGTCATTTCGAACCCTTTCATAGCTTACTATGCGGCATGGGTTTTGTTTATTGTAAAAGGTCGTACAGACTACAGTGACCTATAGATGTTAACTTCTGTTATTTGGTTTCTGGTGGAGAGTTGTCTCGTTGGCAATCATACCACGTCTTCTTATTCTTAAATTATTAAGATATATTTTAATTCAATGAAAACAAAATCAATGTTAGTAATTATTATTCTTGCTTCTTATATACCATAGAATCGGATCTTTTATTTTTATCTGAAATTACTCGATATTTCTTATCAAAGATAAATTACACCACAATGTAACGAAATTTAATTTTTCTCGCATCTTTAAATACAGCTCGAGTGTCCTGACATTTTTCAGAATATATATATAGTTGTAATTATATATGACGTCATGGTATTATACTGGATGCCAATACATTTAATAGTACTATTTTGATTTTAGTTATATGTTGTGTGCTGATGTGTGTTATCTGTCATGCTCAGGAAAATAACAGTTCTACATCCAACTTTCCTCCTGAACAGCACAACAACTCATCGGGCAAAGGAAATAACACATCAGACGGAGGAAATAACACAACAGACGGCCAACCTCCGACACAATGTCCGCCAGGAGATCCTAAATGTAAACAAGGTCCCCCAGGAAAATGTCCACCAGATAACCCAAATTGTCAACAGAATCCCTCTGAAAGATGTGCAGGGAAAGATCCAAGATGTAAAAATCTCCCATCCGATTACCCTTCAGATTATTATGAAAGTTTGAAAAGATCGTTTCCTCGCAGAGATTTTACTTGTCCGGAACCATGCAGGAAAACTTGTTCAAAACGTGCACATTGTTTGACAAAAGATTATCGTTACAAGTATTCCTTTCCATTTATAAACCGTTTACAGTCCAAATTCGAGCAAACTGGAATGCTGATTTCTAATAACGGGGGTATGTTGACATTGTATTGTAGCAATTTAGTTTTTTTCCTTCAGTTTATCAAGTATGCACTAGAAAAATATAAATACGCTTGGGACATGAACTCCCTTTTCTACTCTTAGTAGAGGGACGGACGGAGCATATATAAATGGGTTTATAGCATGGACCCTTTTCGACTCCTAGTAGAGGGGCGGCACTGCTCCCAATGTGATATTGTGTAGGTATAGTAGCAAGGACACGTTACATATATAGGAAAATTGTCTGAAATAAATAATACAAAGATTTTATAAAAATATCTGAAACACAGAAAAATGAGGTCCATTCCTAAAGCGCTTATGAAAATATGAATATTTCTTTTTTATTCTAATGCTTATAGAGGTGTCAGACCACCAATTCAAAATTCCTATCTATTCAACCAAATTTTGCAAATTTCACAGCTTTCTAAATATTTTACCTTAAGTTTAACTTCATAGAAACCAGGTATATCCTGAATTGTACATGTATCATCTTTCTACATGCCAATTTTTAACCCATGTTTAAAGTCTCGTAAGAAAATACTAACGTTCGGAAGACAAGTACTGCTAAAAATAACCCCTGGTTTTCTGGAAATCTAAATTAAGTTTATGTTCGGTGGTTGTCGTTTGTTGGTGTGGTTCAATCAGAATCATAGGTGTTTCTCGTTTTTTTTATATATAGATTAGACCGTTGGTTTTCCTGTATGTATTTTTACACTAGTCATTTTGGGGCCATTTATATCTTGCTGTTCGTTGTGAGCCAGGCTCCGTGTTGAAGGCCGTACTTTTACCTATAACTGTTAACTTTTTATACATTGTGACTTGGATGGAGAGTCGTCTCATTGGCACTCATACCATACCACATCTTCTTATTTATATATACTATGGAACGCATTAATCCTCAATTTTTAATGCAAACTCATGGACAAGTAAATTTTGGCTCAAAATGGTCAACATATATTTCTCTTTAAACAAAAGTTTCATTTCTGCAAATTTGTTGGTTAATTTAAGTAAACAATGCCATCAAAAGCACTATTTTTGTCAGGGAAGGGCTACTTTTATGTTCTAAATTGTAGTGGGTGAATTGCTGGTCTGACACCTATAGAACACAATTAACAGCGTGCAGTTATCCTGGTATGGCGTTAATGCAATATTGTTTGAAAATCACTTTTTGTTTTTGTTTTCTTCTTTAGGGCGGGTGGGTGTTTCTGTTGCTTTATTTTTCTTTGGAGTTTTGTGCTAACTGCTATTTGTTTGCCTGTTACTGCTAACACAGCTCTTGCTCAATGTTTATATAGTGTTAGTTTTTAATAAGGGTAGTGCCGAACCTGAATAGAACTAGACAGGATTGGCAGCAGCTTTTAAATACAACGCGACAATACATAATCCGTTAAGTGTTTTGAGACTTTTTTGATTATTTACAGAATTGAAATAAAATGACTATTATAATAATACATGTTGTATTATAGCCATTATATCTATTTTTGGGCTCTGTGAAACTCGACCTGTTAAAACACCTTTTCACTGTGGCGTCAAGCATTTTCTCTTCAGCTGTTAAATTTTACAGGAATATCTAAAGAGTCCTGTATTGGCGGGAATTATCAATTTGCTGTTGTGTAAAATAGCGAAACGTACCTACAATTTTTAAATGTACCTAGCTGTTGGAAACATCCAAATGTTTCAGATACCTATATAAAATAAGGAGATGTGGTATGATTGCCAATGAGACAACTACCCAGCAGCGTCCAAATGAAGCAAATTTAAGCAACTATATGTCACTGTACGTCCTTCAACAATGAACAAAAACGTTAAGTCAGCTATAAAAAGTCCCGACATGACAAAATGTGAAACAAGTCAAACAAAAAGACCAACATCCTGACTTATGACAGACAGCTACCAACAACAACCACTGAATTATAGAGGCACCTGACTTGGAACAAGCACATATAGAAATTGTCGAATTAAACATGTTTGTGAGCGCTGAACCCTACCCTAATCTAGGATAGTGGTGTAATAGTAAAAATCAGTTGAAAATGGCTTTACTCATCATATCGACACGAAGCACAAAAAAAAGAGTAAAATTAACATAATGAAGCAAAACAAAACACAAAGGGCCGACCTAAGAATCTTTGCAGTTACTGAAAGCTAGTTCAAAGCCTAGCTCATGTTTAGACATGTAGCAAATGGACATTTTGAAAACCTTGTCAATATAAAAATAGGAGAATAGGTGGTATGATTGTCAATGAGACATTTCTCCACAAGAGACAAAATGATGTAGATTTAAGTAACTATAAGTCACCGTATGTCATTCAACAATAAGCAAAATTCATACTGCACAGCAAGCTATGCTGTACCCGAAATGACAAATGTAAAACAATTCAATTGAGAGAACTAACGACCTGATTTATGTACAAAACAATAAACGAAAAACAAATGATCTACAGCAACAAACGAAAACCACTGAATTATAGGCTCCTAACTTGAGACAGCACATACATAATGTGGTGGGGTTAAACATTTTAGCGGGTGCACAACCGTACGCTAAACATGAGACAGTGCATGGTACAACACTTATACGTCTGTTTTTGTCTTAACAAATAAAATAAAGTATCTTTATGGCCCCGCCACTTAGTGATATAGTTTTTATGCCTGTCCGTCATTCTGTCTTTCCGCAACGAACAATTATACGGACCTTTTTTCTAAACGCCTCCACACATTGAGCTGATTTTTAGTATGTGAGTCTACTATGATGAGTTACAGATCGAGTTAACGTTTGGTTTTACTCCGTTGAATTTTGTTTAAATTAAGAGCTTTGGACTTTTTTTTACTCCTAAAAACGGCTTCAAGCTTTTTTTGCGAGCGGGGCTAACACACGTTCCAACACATCTAGTTTCTTTGAGGCGATACTCTTAAAATCTATTAAAAATACAATGTTATGGAATAGAAGCCATTATTTATTTCACACACAAAAACCAAAATAAAAGATTAGAGAACAGCGCATATCTTGCTATTTTTTTTAATTTCGACGTTACAGCAAAACCATTATTACATACCAAAAGCTAACACCTCCCTATAAGTTCAAGACGATCCGTACCTTTATCACAGAACAATAGCTAACACCTCACTATAACTTCAAGACGGCCCGTACCTTTATCAATGAACAAAAGCTAACATTTCACTGTAAGTTTAAGACTATCCGTACCTTTATTACAGAACAAAAGCTAACACCTCACTGTTCGTTCAAGACGATCCGTTACGGGACCTTTATTGCAGAACAAAATCAAATACCTATTTGTAAGTTCAAGACGATCCGTTGACCGTAGCACCGGTTTGAGCGGAAGTCTCTGCTAGAAGTCAAGTGGTAATCACTAAATCTGTACAAACCATTTCTGATAAAAAAAAAGACTATCTATTAATTACTGTTCTAAATATAGAGTATCTCTCTAGTATATTAAAGTACTAAATATCAAAAGACTATCTATATTACAGTACTTAATAAACTAGATGATCATATAGCATGTGAAGATGCCTTGAAGTTCGTTCGTTACTTCTTAAATATACCAAATAAGGAACAAGATCGTCTGTTCGGTTTAACGAATGCTACCAGTGAGTCTGCAGAAATAGAGGATATCAAGCCATTTATTCCATTCTTGCGTTTATTTAAGGTAAGTATAGAACTGAACACATTTATCCCCAACGTGGCCTTGTGAGGCATCGCCTGGTGCGTGCCCAATGATGCCTTTAGGTATCGCCTACTGTACGACCAACGATTCCTCGAGGCATATAATCTAATATCTTTAAACCCCTTTTGTACAGGAACCATATTTTCATTTGTAAACTGTAGAATAAGTTCTCTCTTTATGTACAGTGCTGTTTCTCCCTCCACTATTCGACAGCTGTTGTCGAATATATACAATGAAGTCCTATCCACACACAATTGGCGTAAGATCCTGTATTATAATCATGATAAGATAACGGGTTATTTAGTTTTTCGTTCGTTAATAGTTCAACAAATCGAATTCCCATCGCGTAGAGCGTTGTCTTTAATTTTGGTATTCCTCACTTGTCTGAAGCTTTCACATTTTAAATAAAGTGTTCTATATTGTCTTCTTCCTTTACACATAACAAACATTTCGGGTCGATACGATCGTCTTTTACATTCTGATCCTTTTGCTCTGAAGGATATATGAGCCTGTGAGCAGATTTAAATTTTCTGGCAATCTCGCTGTTTCAATAGAAAGAGTAACTCAATTAGATTACACCAATTTTCAATGAGGCTCTCTTTATACAATATCATTACATTAAAAATTTTACAATACAAATTCAATAATAATGATAAATAAATATGCAATATAATTTGAATTCGATAAACGATTATTCTATGGCATTAAAGTACAAATATCATGGCAATGTTAAAAGTATATAGATTTGTAGTTATTTTTAAATTCTAATACTGTGTTTAATTTTTTAATTGTACTAGGAAAATTATTCCAAACTTTTGATTCACAGTACGAGAAACTAGACTTATACAACTTTGTATTTGACTATGAAATTATAAAAAGTAAAATCACAAAAAATACTGAACTCCGAGGAAAATTCAAAAAGGAAAGTCCCTAATCAAATGGCAAAATCAAAAGCTCAAACACATCAAACGAATGGATAACAACTGTCATATTCCTGACTTGGTACAGGCATTTTCTTATGTAGAAAATGGTGGATTGAACCTGGTTTTATAGCTAGCTAAACCTCTCACTTGTATGACAGTCGCATCAAATTCCATTATACTGACAACGATGTGTGAACAAAACAAACAAAAACAATAGGTAAAACTGTCACAAATAGGGGTAAATAGTCTAATTCGGTAGGTCACATTCGTGAAAAGGGAACGGGATTGTAGTTACGACATAAGGAACATATCCGATATAAAGTCATCAAATGATGAAAATCTCGTATTTTATTTTTGGTTTGCAAAGCTGATATCAGAAGACTTGACAAATATTCTGGAGCTTAACTATTTTTTGCCTTATACATTAGTTATGATTTATGATAATGTATTCTCGTTGTAATCGCCACAATGTCACATTCGTGAAATAATTTGCTAGAAGGTTTGCTGTAATTATGTTCGTCTAAAACTATTCTTGCTGCCCTCTTTTGCAGTTTTAATATACTATCTAATAGAAAGTCATTGCAGTTTCCCCATATTGAACAACAATAATCTAAATGAGGTAAAATGTAAGCATTATAAAACAGTTTTCTCGCTTTGTGATTCAAGTATTTCTTTATTCTCTTTAGTAAAGCTAAAGAAGACTTGATTTTTTTTTACTAAAAGATCAATACGAGAAGGCCAAAAGAGAGATGCATCAACAAAAATACCTTGAACCTTTTCAAATGTATTTCCTTTGATTTGTTGCCCTTTCTTGGCAAGATCATTGTATTCATCTGATGTAACAGAAAGCTTCTGTTTAAAGCCAGTTCACATAGCTTTCGTCTTGGATACATTTTCAGCCATTTATTGTCATCACACCAGCGAAAAATATCTTGTAAAACCGTGTTAGGTATTTTACTGATGCAACTCTTGTTTTCAAATGACAGATATGGTGCTATCATCCACAAGCAAATCGGTGTTATGAATAGGATTAAATAAAGGAAGATCATTTATAAAATTAAAAAAAAAAAACAATACAGGTTCTTAAACGGATCCTTGAGGTACACCTGTTTTTTTTTTTTTTTTTACGTCTTAAAATGTATTTGATATATAAATTCATCTGGTATCTGTCAGCCAAAATGATGTAAACCAACGAAGCAAAGTGTATGAAAATTTGCATTTTACTTCATTTTTAAAGAAGCAGTTTATGATTAAGAAGATCTAAGGCTTTTGCAAGCCCCAACAAGATCACCATAATCTATGACTTTTAGCCAATTATCCAATAAAGCTGTTAACGCAGTCTGACAATAATGGTTTGGGCGAAAGCCTGACCAATAAACTGTATTTATTAAGATAATTCACTAAGAGTGTCTTCACATGTCTCTCAAGGATTTTAAAATGAGTGGTTAAATTGCAATTCGTCTCGTTTGTAATTAGAAATGTCATGTTTTGAACCTTTATTCCTATAAACTGGTATGACTTTAGCCAGTTTCAATGAAGATGGGAAAATACATGTTTTAATATTTAAATTAAAAATATGACAAAGTGGAAGTGAAATAGCATGAGAAGACATCTTTAAAACCTTGTACTAATGGTATCAAGACCTGTTGCTTTTCATTCATCTTGTGCTTTTAGCTTTAAAACAGTCATAACTCCGACGTGGTAAACGTTATCTGGTATACGACCCGACAGTTGTTTGTGTTTGGGTTTATATTAATAATTAAGATTATCTGTAATATTTGTGAAATAAGCATTAAATACATCAGCAATTCTTTTTTTAGATCTATTTATAATATGATTTGTTACAATTTCTTATAACTTTAATGCCGGTATGACTCGGTTTTGCTGATATTATGCAGATGCTTTCATAATTTACTACTGTTACCCTTTTTGTGTTCTATAACATTGGTATAATAATTTTGCTTTCAGCTTTCAATGAGATTTTTTACTTTGTTTCTACAGAGTCTATAATTATATATATATCTTTGACAAAAATCACGTTTTCTTATGCTATCTCGAATTTTATCATTCATTCACTCATTTTGATACAAACGTTTTACTCTCTTTTTATGATTGGAGCATGATAAGAAAAATATTCAATTATCAAAATGACGACAAAACTTCTTCGGGATCATCAATTTCTAGTACACTATCAAATGAACATTGTGATATGTGATTGATAAAATCATTCTCATTTGAATATTGAGTAAACCTGTACGTAATATATACATTCGTGCATTTTCTTTTTCGATTTTAACCCTCTTTTGTTAGAAAGGCATACTGGATAGTGGTCATTGAAAGAATACTTTGGAACAGAAATAAAATGAATATCATCTGGTTCATTACTATAAATATGGTCTACCAAAGTGAAAGATGTTGCGACTCTTGTGGGAACAGACACTATCTGAGACAAGTTAAAAATATTTTTCAAATAGGCGCAGTTAGCTGGAATTTTGCTCGACGCCAAAATCAATATTAAAGTCACACAACATAGTTTCTTCTTTATCTTCAATATCAGCATTTGTCAACATTGAATTTGTTTCAAGTTTGTTATCCACTCTGCATTAGTATTAGGCGGTCTATATATATGTTACCAAGTAAAATAGGTTTTTGATGAACATAAAGTATTCCAATTGACCCTATATCTTCCTTTTCTAAATCATATTGCCTAATTGTGGTTAACAGGTTAGAAATATAAAGTTGTGTTGAATAGCGTAAATCTCCCTGTTGACCTCACCTAATGAGAATTTGATTGAATTTCTGATGTAAAATCTGACAAATTAGGCAACATGTTCACGCACGAGATGGTGTTGTGGCTTAAGACTTTGGCACCAGCAACATTTGTATGAACATGGTCTGCAAATAACGTAAGGTAAGAGTGGTCTCCATACAGAAAGTCTAAAGTATTGTCCAGAATTTCCACCTGCTGTTCCTCTAGTGATAAAAGTCGTCTGTTGACATCAGAAAATGTACGATTAGCTTGATAATGTGTTAGCCTCCGCAGGATTGAGGAAATTACCAGCTTATTTCTCGGTAAGCTCTGTCTAAATATATAGATTATATTTCTATAGTTATCAATGCTTGCGTGAACAGAGTCTCCATCTGATACGTTGTTAGTGCCCAATTGAACAACAATGATATCTACACAATTAGGTTTGACTTCTGAGATGTACAGATTGAGGCGGTCTTCAATGTCTCTGATCCGTCCTTCACGAGTCTTTACCTTAGTGTTAACTTGGTCAGTTGACATTTTCCTTTCATACATTCATTTGAGTGTTGAACTTCCAACAGTTTTTCTTGTCACTAGAACGTAGAAAACGTGGATAACTAGAGTTTACTTCACGGTCCGAGTATTCTGAGTTTAGTTGCAACCTTTGTCTATCCATGTAGGTATGATTTTGCGTGTTATAGTGTTTCCCGAGATCCGTCCTATTTGGAGAAGTTGGCTTATTTGATATGCTTGGTATTCCTTTTTTAAACAGCATTTCTGTATGATCCAGATGTAGTTTTATTTGTAGCAGATATTTTTCCTCCTTTTTTCGATTTGGTGTTTCTGTCACGGCCTCTGTTTAAATATAACGTTGACATTGTATGATTAACAGATTTTATCTTATTAAATTGGGCATTTACTTTGTCCAAAAGCGGTTTGCTTTATTGACAAATGCCTAGTTGTTTATCTCGAATTCCGATTGTCATGAATGAGCTGTGTCTGTGTAAACACTTCTTCAACGGAGGTTAAAGCTGAACTGGTTTGAGCTTTAGCCGTGTTTGTTTATGATACAAATTTGTCTTGTATCTCTTGAAACTGACTTTATGATGAGTCAATAAGACAGTTAAAGGCATCATTTAAATTCCTCAGAGTCTCCTGAGTGCTGACATTGTACAAAAATAGGGGTACTTTGTCTTATTATTTGTTTTGCGTAGTTTATTGTTAGAGTTACTTAGACGTGGGGCTGCTACTTTCATTGGGATACTAATAGCTTCTTCTTCCTCGTCCCTCCATTCAATGTCGTTACACACATTCACGGTAGCCTGGTTGAAAGGTGTTTCCAGACGACGTTTTTATGTTCAACGCAAGTTTTGACATTCTTCAACTTCAATCTGACCAATTTCGGAATCACAAGCAACATGTACCCGCCGCATTTATATCCGATAACAGATGATCTATTTCGGACCAGAGCTCCTTGTTTTTCACATCTTTTCCAGAAGATTTAAGTTTCCAGTTGCTGTTTTCCAATAAATAATGTCACTTATTATACCTCTAACTGCAGCATGTAATTCCCCAGTATTATTTGTTTGCTTGTAGGTTTCAGGAACTGGTCCATTTAAATCTTTCTAACGTTGTTTAGTTCCCAAAATATACCATAACTTGTTTTTGCCGATGGCTCGCCGTTATTCTTGCATGCTCCATAAATGAACACTTTCATTATTCAATGTCCGTACAATTCAGGAAAACGTTAACGTCGCTTTCGCGGGCTCTTGTGCTATGACTTGATGGACATAGTCTCAATTTACAAATATCTTTTAGTGTATTGTCACAATAAAAATCGCAATAATGATTACAATGCAAGTTGTGAAAATGACCATACCGTTATATCTTATCAAAGGATACCAAACGGTAAATCCGTCGTAAATCACGAATCGAGTTTTTTTTTAATAAACATCCACAACGTTATGTACACTGTAACTTGTCTCAAATGTAGAAAACAATATCGGGGTGTCCAGTAATGACAAATAACTCCGAGTAATGTCAGTAGATCCTTAAGAAAGTAATCTTAACACTTTAAAAGTCATGTGATCACCGGAAATAAATAAAAAACAACCTACATTAAAGGATCTGGAAATTTTCAGGCATCCATCAGACGACAAACCATCCAATAGAGGATGTATATTTCCGGATCCCTTATATAATGGATTTAGCTGTACTATTGACCTATTGCAATGACAGTATATTGTCTTCGTGATATTTAAGGTCCATATGGTCTTCTTAATTGGGCCGTTCAAGTACCATATTGCCTGTTGGCCGGCCTGGCCGTCGTTTTTTATAAGAATTAAAAATTTACAATATCAAAATAAGTTAGATTGTTCATCTCTTGGCTGTCCTTTCATTTGTCGGTCGTTTTCTTTGGCATGGCTTTTTGGCGATTGATTTTGCTTTGTTGAAAACTTTCCATCAGTTAATACTTTCGGCATTGTTTTTAGTCCAAAGTTTTTGAGAATTGTCTTTATGGGTGCGCCGGGGCTCGTTAACGAACTCTTGAATTCTGGGCTTAAAGTTTTTCAAAAAGTACTCTTGAAGCTTTGGATATTGTTCAATTTCATTCTTGAAGTTACTGGATTTTTCTTCAAAGTCTATTGTGTTGTCAGCATTTACAACACCTTCTGTACCCAAAATGACATCCATCAACTTTGTCCTTTCTTTAACATCTACTCCAACTTTGTTCTGGAGGTAATGTTTCAGATTGTCCTTCAAATGATTAGTGCAGAGAAGTCGTGTAGATTTTGGGAAGGCGTCAGTGATGGCTTTGGTCAATGCCTTCTCATCATCTGACCCGAGTACGAGTTCCTCTGGAATCCTTAACTCCAAACTGTAAATGTTGAATTCTGACTCCAGGTGCGAGAAAAATGTAAAGTAGGTCTTGTAGGATGCATCTTTGTGTAAAAGTATTGGTCCGATAAATATAAGGTTGTCTTTGGTGTCTTTTTTACCACTCTCTGGTGTTTGTAAACTAGTGCAGTAACAAAAAAATTACCGAGATTGAAAGTCCGGTCAACACCAACAGCACCACCTGATCTTGCCAAAAACATCTTGAAGTCCGTCATCTGATCTTTTGTGTAACATAAGATTGATGGTATTTGTCCTTTCTTATGGTTTATCTGCTGAACAAATGGATATTCGTTCAGCATACTGAGGACTTCTAGATTTTCGTCGGCTTTGTTGTTCCGATTACTCGGTTGATTCATTTTCCTTTGGTGTATTTGGCATTTTTTTATCTGTTTAGTGTCTTGCGGAGCGATCATTGAATTGTCTTTATTTAACTGGATGAAGATCTCTTTTGGTTTTTTGTCGATAAAGTTGGTTTTGACCTTGTTGATGATGTTTGGATGCGTTCGGATTTTATTTTGGGTATTAATCTTGTAGGTGCCCGAATACTCGTATAGAGCAATGTCTTTCAGTGTTGAATTTGTGGAAGAGAACCAGGACACGCTTAACCTTCTATAACACCTGCTGAAACATCTTTACTAAATTATAACTAATAGATAAAATAAATAACAAAAAAATATTAAAAAAAAAGTTTTATTTTGTGTTCGGCGGTGATTTACGGGTGTGGTCGATGATTCTCCTATTCTTTACGATGTTAAAATTCGGTCTCATTTCCTTTTATTTGTTGAACTTTTTACTGAATTACAACAAAAAGGTTAATTTTATAACAACAATTGATAAAAATGTATAATTATGGGTGTTCTGCGTTGTTTTGCAGTGATGATGACTCTTCTACTCTTATGTGTGTTAATAATTGGTCTCGTTTCCTTTTTATTTGTTAAACTTTTTACTAAAATACGTGAAATAGATAAGATAACATAATAACATTTTGTTTTCATAGTTTAAGATCATTTTTGGGTGTTCGCTGGTGTTCGGCGGTGGAAAGACCTACCGGCTTCATTGCAAGTGATTTTTCTACACCGTCCTCAGGCTGGTTGCAGATGTTGTTAAATAGACCTAATGCTCGGACGTGTAGCTGTGATTCAATAGGTAGTACTCCTGTTTGGATATTAACAGTAATGTCTGCTACACAGGTGGATAGAGAAAGAATTTGCTTTTGGAGTTTTTTTCTGTATTTCTGACGAAATGACAGGATGTATGACCCGATACATTTTACCTAGTCATGGAACGCACTAATGAAATTTGTTTCTATGTTTTGTTGTGTGCAATCGTACCGTTTAAAATTGGAAAATACAGTAGAAACTCTCTATAAGCTGAGGACAAATTATGGGCTTCCTCTGTGAAGCAACGTGAGTTCAACAGCCGTTTATTTATTTTTTTCATTTAAGTAAGGATCTTTCCAGGTGAAAATTTAAATCATTTTTGCCTTGACCTCATTTGCATATCAATGTGGATATTTAGGGGGGAATTATTCCAATATTTCATTGAGAGTTGTCGTTTTCTAGCAGTTATATAACCTTTTCGTTGCTTCGTTATTTCGTCAAATTGTGCCTACAAACGACCACGTGAACCATTGTATTCAGTCCAAAAATGAGTCCTCATGCAAATCTTCATTTGTTTTGTTTGCTTTTTAATTCTATCACATATACAAATTGACATTTGAAGACGGCCTTCAATTGAAAAAATGTATTTATTCAAATAGTAAAGACCGTGCAAGTCGTTGAACTTAGTAATGTGACTAATATATACTTTTGAACTATTGAGTCTTTTCATTTTCAAACCAAATGAATAAGAATAATAAGTGACATATAGACATGTAATATGGTATTTCATCAAAATCATATTTGTGTCAAGATATGGCTATGCAACATGTGAATGCACGGACAGGGAGAGTAAAAAAAAACTTCAGTATGGCAAGCCGTTCTCAGATGCGGTTCCAGGATTTTCAAAGGGGGGCATGGGCCCCAAACTAGACAAAATTTATAGTGGAACCGGTAAAAAGTCTGGATTAACCATAAAATGAAGCTTCATAAGGCACCCCAGCCCCCCTTTTTTTCCCCCTAAATCCGCCCTGGTTCTCGGCAAAACAATATAAACACTCAGATAAAAAAAAAACGCGGAGAATCTAGATTAAAAAATTAAAAACACACACTGAGATCGACTAATTTAATTGCACATTGAGATTAAAAAAAACACACACTGAGATTAAAATTTCAAAAATACACACTGGGAATAAAACAAACACACAATGATAATAAAAATTACACACTCAGAAGTACAAATTACACACTTAATAAAAAAAATGAAAATGTGTGTCGGAATATTTCTTGATAGCCTAGTTACTGATTAAAAGCAAAACACAAACTCAGTGGAAGACAACTTCACTAACTTAACTCACGTAAATTTTATATGGAAAGGAGTAGCAAATACCTTGCAGCCAATAGTACAAACGTTTGCAGAGTACATATATATCTTATGAACCATGTGTCAATTTTACAGAATACAACATTACAGAATATGATGAAATCCTTGTCGTCTTCGTCAAAGATACAAATTTGTAACCAACTGATGTTTCTAGACTGTCGGGTACAGCTATACTTCTTAAAGGAAAATGACATGTCATTCTGCAAACAAAATCAAAAGGTATTTAAAAAAGTTTCAGGTAGAAAATATCAATGGATATGATCCCAACACGGAAAAATAAAACAATTAAAATATGATATAAAACATAAGAAAGTTAATTTAACTATATAATGGTTCCAATTTAACTGCATCATATCAAGGTTTTCACACATTTTCTTATTAATCTATGGACTTTTCAAACTTCTTGTGTCTTAAATTATGTACTAGTAATTAATATTAAGGACAGCCAAAATGAGTTCTTTTTAGTGCCGGTACAACCATATTGAAATGGTTTGCCTAATGTTATAGACAGCATGTCGATATTGAAGGTGGAAGTAAAGTTTGATAGAGTCATAAAGTAGTAAATTTTAAGAAAAACTATATTCACATTGAATTGCCTTATTGTTTCATTAAGGTGCTGCTTGAAGTAAATCAAGATTGTTCCTAAAACTGGTGTAACCCGTTACCTATCAGCATGTACCAATAACAATTCAGATCAGTAGTAAAATAAAATTTATAGATTCCATTTTGAAAAAATCTCACACAAGATACATGTACCAGGCTTATAAATACGCTATGCCAAACGCACGTTTCGTCTTAGATTATAAGACTCATCAGTGGCACTCGAACCTGAACAGTTGAAAGGTCAAATCAAAATATGAAGAGCATTTGAAAAAAATTTCAAGAAAGTTGTACAATATCTTGCTGGATGCTGGCGTCGAAAACTTTAGTGTTTAGAATAATTCTACTTTTATAATAGCTAATTTTCGCTGAAATATTGAACATACCGTACGGTTGCCTATAATTGCTTACATCCACTTCATTTGAACTTTGGTGCATAGTTGTCTCATTGGCAATCATACCACATCTCCTTATTTTCATATACCATTATCTAGACAATACACCTTTAGAATACAAAATATAGCTAATTGATAAGGAAGGGTTGTTCAGGAACATATTTATATGTACTATGTAGAATTTTCAAGTTTCATTTTTATTTATCTTATAAATAACGCATTATACAAAAGTCATTTAATATTTAAATATGCACAGCTGAATTCTTTTTCACAATATTTTCAGAATTTTCGCCCGTCGTTGGATTTAGTTAGAAACTTTTTGATTGATCGTGATGGAGACTTTAGCACATGGAGTAATAATGTTTGGCAGCAGAATGGAATGAACTACATGAATGTCTTGCAGGCAGACACAGAATTTCTCAAGTTTTTCCCCGACGACCTCATGTTTCAAATGTAAACTTTATTCTTTAAGTAATTCCTGCAGCTCTGATGCTTGCAGTAAGGATGCAGTGCCATTTTTCCTATATCTTGTTTGGTCCAAAAAATGTTTTACTCTGATTTTTTTAATGAGTACCAAACTTAAAGGAGAAAATATGGAATGTAAATTCTGTCACGATGCAATATTTTGAATTCTTTGGAAATGCTCTTCATTTTAGGTATATCTATGAAGGAAGACTATTGAAAATATCGGCATTATTGCAATGTTACTTTGCAAAGAAATCAACATGAAATATTTGATTGTATTATGTTATAGATATATAAACACACAGTTAAAACCAATCAAAGTGGTGCTCAAATTAGTTTTAAAAATTGTGCTTTTTTAGTGGGATAAACGTTGCTTAGTCTTAAGCATGTTAAGTATTTTGTGCTTTGCCCCCCACCCCCTTTTTCAGTACAGTATGAGCAGTATTACCAACACATGGCATCTTTCTAGGTGTAAAGTTTTTTTTAGGACACTATTTATAACAATTGGTATGTTGTAAATACATTATTTTCCGTTTTAATTATGTTAATTAAAAAGCGTCACCGACTTCGTCTTAACGGTATACATGTAGATTATTCAAAGGGTGTTTTAGGTAAAAAAAAAATACCATAGAACGTCCAAATGACCGTAACATCATCGCGTTAAAAGCCGTATAACGTCGATTTTTGACGTTTTCACTACCAACTACAGATTGGTTTATACAGCAAAAATTAAGTCGGTGACCCTATAATTATTCAACATGAGTCGTCTTGGGATAAAAGTACACACTATTTTGCCACTAAGAGTATGGGTTGTGGAAAAAAGGGCTGTCGTCATTTAAATTCTTCTTTGTAGGTTGAAAAATGCATCCGATGGCTGTAAAGATATTGAAAGTAAACGGTTACG
Source organism: Mytilus coruscus (assembly GCA_017311375.1). Classification (NCBI taxonomy): domain Eukaryota; kingdom Metazoa; phylum Mollusca; class Bivalvia; order Mytilida; family Mytilidae; genus Mytilus; species Mytilus coruscus. The sequence goes on from CM029603.1 coordinate 86,765,696, forward strand.
ACATGTAGTCCGTAACAAACTGAGCAACATATTAAAACAAAGCCAAGACCCTCAAGAAAAATCTACAGCCGTTCGGTTATTACAGTCTTGTGGGGGAAATCTTAAACAACTGGAAAAATATGTCACTGATGCTGAGGTAAAGAAAATAAAGTAAAAAACACACAGAGCAGCAATTAATAGTTATGATGATTATTCGTCTATGCTCGATGCGTTTTACTGTCGATATAATGTATAGACACTGTCTATTGTTGAAGACCGTGTGTTCCCCTTATGATGTCTTTACTTTTTTTTCTTGTCGTGAGATTGCTGTCCTATTGACGAGTACCCAACGTCATGATTTATTCGTTTCGAATATTTTGAATGCTATTTGTTCAAGTTATTTATTTATATAAAAACAATCATCACTAATCATCTTTGAACTGACGTTGCAATACGCACCGTTAAAAACGTGCAAGAGGTTTTCATGATCTTAAAGGAATATTTTATTAAATAATACTTTACACTATCAAATTAATTTTTACTGTAACGTCAAAATCGAACTCGACACTATCGGTCCAAGCGTTAGAATTTCGTCTACTTTTTATCTCCAGCTAATTTTCGGATATTTATATTGAGGGAGAGGTTTAGCTAGCTGTAAAACCAGGTTCAACCCACCATTTTCTGCATAAGGAAATGCCTGTACCAAGTCAGGAATATGACAGTTATTTTCAATTCGTTTGATGTGTTTGAGCTTTTGATTTTGCCATTTGATAAGGGACTTTCCGTTTTGAATTTTCCTTGGAGTTCGGTATTTTTGTTATTTTACTTTTTAGTAGTGTTAATATTTTCCTTGCAGTGGAGTAAATATTTTGCAGATATTTTCATTGCGATGAAATCAGTAATGTTCATATATTTTTAGTATGTGATAAAGTGAGTAGTGTTCAATTATTTTTATTGTGGCAAATTTTGGATAGTTTATATATTTTCATTGTGGTAAATTCAGTGGTGTTCAGATATTTTCATTGCGGTAAAGTCAGTTATACTGTTTAAACAAAATAGTTCTGGTGTTTTAGTAGTGTTGATATATTTTTATTATGATAAATTCAGTACTATTCATATATTTGGTTTAAAGTCAATCCAGATTTTTAAAAGTATCTTTGGGACAATTCATTGCCAATTGTTTAATACAGAACAGAACAGCTTAATTGACTGCCAGCTAAGTATCTAACAGTACTGGATTTATTACTTCTGCGGTAATATATGAAAATTAATCGAAAGACTGAAGATAATTGAAAAACTTAAAAGTTAAAAAGGAATATGTCAGTTTAAAGCGGATCTATAAATGTAAGTTGTAATGAATAAAACCCTAATGAGTATACAATTTCCTTTACCCGTATCTATAACACAAAGGACCATTTTTTTGGCATCTTATTTGACGCGTTTAAAAACAGTTGGAAATATAAAAGTAATATATTCAAAATAGTTTTGGTTTAAGATTTTTTATTAGTTCTTTTCTTATCTAGTTCTAATGTCAAATGTCATTATCAATAGTCCAGGACTAGACGATTACTCATGAACACCATCCAATCTCCATTCTTTTACAATGAAGTTTTTAATTATTTGTATACCCTCGCAGCCAAATTATTGTGTTGGCTATAAAGGAATACACCATGTCTGTTAATGTGCCTTGTCTTCACAATCGCTCATTGCTGGCTGCACGAATGTTGATGGAACTTTACACAGTTGTCGAAAACTACCTTAGTATGTGCATTATAGAAATATAATCTCGTTCCAACATTCTGAAAGGGTGAAAATAAACGAAGATCTAATTTCTTATGTTCAATTAAGATTCAGAAGTAAATGGTGTTCTATTTTTGTAATCTTTGTATTATAGATTAACACCCATTCTCTGTAACCATCAACCAAAGTTGGGCACGGGTGGTCACCGATTTTGTTGAAACTTTCTGACAACAACCATTGACATAAATTATGAAAAAAAGTCTGTACATGTTACCCTGAATTATGTATGGTTACCATGGCAACAGGCTTTGAAATGTAGAAAATAGCTGATTTTTGCTATTCTCGGCTTACAGTCACTTATATACAGCATAATATGTTTGATGCAGTTTATATTATATCAAATTCTTTTAATTACTTGTTCAATGACATTTTACACTTTTTCTGATATTAAACTCAAATTGACATTTTTAATCTAGGTTAGTAGTATGAATTTTAGCATATTCTAATGCAATTATGAACCAACTTTCTTCCTAATTTATGCAAAAACGCATCCATTCCTGAATAAACTAAATAATAGCTTTTATTGAAAAAGACTGATATTTTTCATTTATGCAAAAACATTTTTGGGGCTAATTAGATTGTTTTCATAAAAATTGGATAAAAATGTTAAAAACTGCCTGAAATTTACAAGAGTTATTTCCCTTTTAAGAACTCACCAAATTTTAAAAGTAGAAAAAGTCATTTGTTTATCTAGACAAGAATGGAGACAGACGTCTGCAACATGTTTTGCTTCTTTTAATCAATATCTTTTACACTTTATATCTAATTTTTAAATATATCTATATACATGTTTCATAATGGCTTGTCAATTTTATAACAATGATAAGTATGTTCAAAGGACATAAAAGTCATAACAAACTTTAGGGAACATGTGATGATGAACAAGTTGCCGTTTGTACAGAATGTGGTCTGCTCCCGTCGCCTTCATGTAATTTACAAATATGTTCAAGCCATTGTTCAATGTGCTTGGAAACAATGAAAAAAGAAAAAGGAGAAAACTAAGTGAAGTTCCGTTTTTTATCAACACCCGTGACATTAACAGTCTGATGCTAAAAAGATGATCTGACAGAGAACTGTCACTGTCTAATGTGGAAACTATAAATATACTTCATGGACTGGTTCTACAACTTGGAACAGGTAAGCATATCTTTAACTAAATTATAAATGTCTATTTTTTGCAAAGAAATATGTTCCTTTAGGCATAAGGGGAGCTGTCCCATTTCTTTGCAAGTTCTTTCTTTGTCCAAACTTAAAAGGCCTTGCACATGATCTATGAAGGTTGCAAAAAGAATATTTTCCGGGAAGAAATGCTGAACAACTTTTTCAAATGTCTGAACTCGTTTTTTTCATTGACTTTTTCAACCTATTTCCATGACTAAATTTCTTTCATTCAAACTCAAAGTGTATGTTTGCATTGTATACAGTTCCTTGCAAGGAAAGTACATGTTTGCCTTTATTCATACACCTTTGTAAAAATAATATAACAATTACAAGTCTAAAATTCTATAAGGACCTTTTTTGAGTGGGTTTTAAGTCACTTAATTATGAATGCAAATATGAAAGTTTGTCAAGCACATTTACATGTATGGTAGGATATGCTTCCTTTTTGTATATTTGAATTAAGATGCTGTGCTGACCTTGTCAAAATGTAACCACATACATTTTAGTGACATGTTAAATGAAGTATATACTTTTAAATAAATCCTAATTGAAAAATTATTACAAACACATGGTCATAAAATGTTTATGTAAAACAGTTAATAATGATTCTCTTATAACTCCAGGTACATGTATTTGCAGAGACTGTAGAAAATGTTACTAGATTGCCAAAACAAAGCAGTGCAAAATCTCAACTTATTAATGTTAATAAGGTTTGTATTATAGACAGTGATATATGGTAATGATTTTACAATTGATATGTACATTTCTTTGAAAAACATTCTGAAGACATAAAATGAATTTAACTTGTTGAAATCTATGCCACAACAGTTTATCTCCTAAGTTGCATATGTTGTCCTTTAAATAATTAAAGTTAGCTAAAGTTATGATATAAATGTTGCTTCTGCATGCTTTTTTTTATACGCCACGTATAATGGTATACAAATGTCCGGCGTCCATCTGTCCGGCGTAAACATGTCGCACCGTAACTTGAGAACGACTCATCCAAATTTCATGAAACCTAATGCAGTTGTTCCTTATGATGGTCAAACGATCTGTATACTTTTTGGTGAAAATAAGATAAAAACGTTTTGAGTTACTGGACTTTGTAACTAAAACAGGGGTGCTGTCCGTCTGTCTGACCGGCGTAAACATGTCGCATCGTAACTTGAGAACGACTCATTTCATGAAACTTAATGCAGTTGTTCCTTATGATGGTCATACGATCTGTATACTTTTTGGTGAAAATAAGATTAAAACTTTTGAGTTACGGGACTTTGTAACTAAAACAGGGTGTGTTTTTTTTCACATGTCGCTACCGTATCTCAAAAACGATTTATGATAATTGCTTAAAACTTTACACACTTCTTAGTTATATTAACCTTAAGATCTGTATAATTTTGGTGATGATTCAAAATTTTGTTTTGAGTTATTGAGTATTTTGTAAAAAGGGGATTGGGTTTTACATGTTGCGCCTTATCTCAAAAACAATTTATGATTATTGCTTAAAACTTTACACACTTATTAGTTATATTAATCTAAAGATCTGTATACTTTTTGATTTTGATTCAAAATTTTATTTTAGAGATATTGAGTTTTTGTAAAAAGGGGGTTTATCTCAAAACAATTGAGAGGTTTGGCTAGCCATAAAACCAGGTTCAATCCACCATTTTCTACATAAGAAAATGCCTGTACCAAGTCAGGAATATGACAGTTGTTATCCATTCGTTTGATGTGTTTGAACTTTTGATTTTGCCATTTGATTGAGGACTTTCCTTTTGAATTTTCCTCGGAGTTCAGTATTTTTTGATTTTACTTTTCACATGTCGCACTGTATCTCAAAACAGTATATGATTATTGCTTAAAACTTTACACACTTCTTAGTTATATTAATCTCAAGATCTGTATACTTTTGGTGATGATTCAAAATTTTATTTTAGAGTTATTGAGTTTTTGTTAAAAAGGTGTGTTTTCACATGTCGCACTGTATCTCAAAAACAATATATGATTATTGCTTAAAACTTTACACACTTCTTAGTTATATTAATCTCAAGATCTGTATACTTTTGGTGATGATTCAAAATTTTATTTTAGAGTTATTGAGTTTTTGTTAAAAAGGTGTGTTTTCACATGTCGCACTGTATCTCAAAAACAATATATGATTATTGCTTAAAACTTTACACACTTCTTAGTTATATTAATCTCAAGATCTGTATACTTTTGGTGATGATTCAAAATTTTATTTTAGAGTTATCATTGAGTTTTTGTTAAAAAGGTGTGTTTTCACATGTCACGCTGTATCTCAGAAACTATTTATGATTATTGCTTAAAACGATGGGCGTATCATGCGCTCATGGCGCAGCTGTTTATTAAGCACATATTAGTATTTTTTCTTTAGGATTTTCATTAGAAATACAGACTTCACTGTCCAAATATGCATTTTCATTTTTCTTTTTTAAATAGATCAAGTCACAGCTTTAGATGATTCAGGTGCAATCAAGAGAATAAGAAAGGTAAATAGTAGAACACTGTTAATGAGGATTCAGCAGTAGATTTAGTACAATTTGAAAGTAGTAGTTCCAGTACTTCCAATTAAAGAAACAAGGGGTTACCCAAAATTTTCATACTTTTTCACTGGAATATTTAAATCTGCCCTCTCTAAGATCTGATACTAGTATTTTTGTCAGTAAAGGAGGCTAAAAATACTGACTCAAACAAGCTTTGTCATTTATAAGGAAAATTGTGAATAAACATCCTAATTTTGTACAGACCTAAATTAAATCATAGGAATAGATATCCTTAACATAAAACATGAGAATAATAAATATCCTTAGCATAAAACATGGGAATAAATATCAATAACATGAAGCATGAGAATAAATATTCTTAACATGAAACAAGAGAATAAATATCCTTAGTATGAGGCATAGGAATAAATATTCTTAACATGAAACCTGGGAATAAATATTCTCAACATGAAACATGGGAAAAAATATTCTTAACATGAAACATGAGAATAAATATCCCAAACATCAAACATGGGAATGAACATCCCTAGCATGAAACCTAGGAATAATATCCTATATATGAGACATAGAAATAAATACCCTTAACATGAAACATGGGAGTAAATATCCTTAACATCAAACATGGGAATACATATCCTTAACATGGATCATAGGAATAAACATCCCTAGTAAGAAACATAGTAATAAATGTTCTTAACATGAAACATCGGAATGAATATTCTTAACATGAAACATGAGAATAAATATCCCTTACATCAAACATGGGAATAAACATCCCAAGCATGAAACCTAGGAATAAATATCCTTTTCATGAGACATAGAAATAAATATCCTTAACATGAAACATTGCAATAAATACCCTTAACATGAAACATGGGAGTAAATATCCTTAACATGAAACATGGGAATAAATATCCTTAACATAACACGTGGAAATAGATAGCCTTAACATGAATCAAGGGAATAGATGTCTTTAACATGAAAAATAGGAATAAATATCTGTTACATGGAAAATAGGAAATTCAATTGAAATTGAAAAACAAAAATCCTAAACAGGAACAATGGGAATAAACATCCAATAAATAAAACATGGCAATACATATCCTTAACCAGAAATATTGGAATAAACATAAAACTGAAAACAAATACCTTGAACATGGGGACAATTATCCTAAAGCACTTTAAGATTTTAAAGAAAAGTACTTAACAGTTTTTTACTGTCTATTATACTGTTAAATGAATAAAACCAAAACTAAAAGTTTCATTCGATAGTACATGTACTCAAAGGTCTTAAATTGTTATGCCCCCCGCCATGGCATTAAGTTAAACCCTTGTCCGTATGTATGTACGTCCCAAAGTTGGTTTCTGTTCTATTACTTTAGTTTGCCTCAACCAAATGTTATGAAGCTTATACACAATGCTTATTACCACAAAACACAGATCAAATTCGAACTTTGGTTGTGTCATTTTAATTATTCTAAAGATATGTCCTTTTCTAAATGGAAAAAAAACTGTTTTTTTTGTTTCCGTTCTCCAGCTTTAGTTTGATTCAACCAAATATTATGAAACTTCTACACAATGCTTATTACCACAAAACACAGATCAAGTTATGCCCCTTTAAAAATGGAAAAATTGCTGAATTTTTTGTTTCCCTTCTCTAACTTAAGTTTGCCTTTACCAAATGTTATGAAACTTATACATAATCCTTATTACCACAAAATTCAGATAAAGAACAAATGTGGGTAGTGTCACTTTTACTGTTCTTCAGTTATGTTACTTTATAACTTTATATGATATGCAAGCGGGGGCATCATCTGTGTCCCATGGACACATTCCCCATTTATTTCATTTACATGTATAAGTCCAAAATACAAGCATTTAAAACAATTTACTGAAATACAATAAAAACAATGATTTATTTAAAAAAATATATTATATCACTTTTATTGAAAGACATGAAGCTTAATACAATTATTCATTGTTATACACACTTTAAAACAAATATATGTAGTAAAGAATTTTTATTGTTATTTTCTCCTTATATTTTGATTTTATTTCAGACATTTCCAGTTAAAAGTCTTCCATTGTTAATCCTAGAAAATACATGTAGTCAGGAAACATGTAAAAGTGAACAAGCTTATTTGTGTCAAATTTCAGATTCTTCTATTTGTAATTCCTTAAAGCAGAATGCCTTGAACAGATTGCTCAGTTTTTCAGGTATAAAAATATGTTTTTTGCAATTTGTTTTTCAAGTAAATTTTTTTAGCTGTAAAAATAGAACAATGTAACTCGTAGTAGGTTAGTCGATATAAACTGATTCTTATTAGACATATATTCTGAACTAGAATAAATTAGTCTTTATGTCCACCTCTAGCCCATCCCTGGGTGTGGGATTTCTTGCTGCTTTAAATTGTAGGCCTATGTGTGGTCTTTGGCTGCTTTTTGGTCAAGTTGTTGTCTCCTTGACACATTCCTTGTCTTTCCATGCTTTATTCTATGTATTTAAAGTAATTATTTCTTAATAAAATTTTCTGTCATTCATTGTTAAACTAAAATATACTTTTAGTTGTGAAGTGTTACAAGAGGCCTCATCAAATTGATTTTTCAAGGTACACAAAATGGTGAGCTTTTATGTGACAGCTTTAATGTTTTATTAATTCTTTTTTCAGAGAATGGAAATGGAGAAAAGTGTACTACTACATGTACTAAGGAAGCAAGAATTATCGTTTTCAAAGTCCGAAGACAGCTTCACAAGAGAATTCTCAACATCAGCAGCAGTGATGAGCATGTCCTCATAGTCAATTGTTTGTTAAATGGTGTAAAATGAAAATATCAGAAAAAGCAAAAGATTGTATGCAGATAAGATAATTTCAAATCAGCCTCAAAATCCATATCTTTAGAATCAACAAATAATTCATTGGCACTTAATTAAGATAAAGTTCTTCAAATGGGACGGGCATCAAAGTCACTAAATCCAGAGTCACATTAAGTCAACAACTAAGGCAATATATTATATATGACTGAAAAATCTGACATTGGGAAGGTGACTGGTAACAAGATAGACTCTTAAGTGGCTGCTGATGAGATGAGAAATTCCTCTTTATGCAACATGTACAAAAGGGCATTTTTATCAGGAATACAAATTGCTTTGTTTTCTCCGACTTAGTCAGAAAGAGAAAAACTTAGTTTTGAAGATTATGTAGCAGCAGAGGAAGAAGACAGAAAAGAAAATATAAAGTACTTTTGAAATCAAATAACAGTCAAAATATTCTTTAGTTTTAATTCTTTTGTTTAAAGTAGGAGGTGTGCTAAAGGCCATTTTTGGCCAATGAAAATGAAATGTTTCACTAATCAGGTTATTTTAACAAAAATTATATTGTTTAGCATCTATAAAATGTGAACTAAAATATCTTTGAAATAAAATGATCATTTATAGAGATTTTACAGTCCAAAAGTAGAAAATGCTATTAGTCTTCAAAATTTGCAAAGAAAACACAGAAATATTGACATGAAAGGTGTTAACTTTATAAAAAAAAAACATCATCATAAATTATCTACTTGAAAAATGAATAGGAAAATTGACCAAAATCAAAATGTTTTCAGGTAAACTTGCAGACAGGCCCTTTTTATGGTATAGCCAGTAAAAATCGTCTTGTATTTTAATTTTTCCTTTCCTGAGCTTTAAAATAGACATAAAAGATTTAATCAAAATTTTAAAGTTCAAATTTCCATAAAAATATAAGCCAAATATTGTTGCACCTTTTATTATACGAGCGCAAAAAAATTTTGCGTTCGTATATTGGTATCATTTTGTTGTCGTCGTCGTCCGAAGACACTTACTTTCAGGACAGTAACTTTAGTTTAAGTAAATGAATCTCTATGAAATTTAAACACAAAGTTCAAAACCACAAAAGGAAGGTTGGGATTGATTATCGGTGTTATGGCCCCAACAGTTTAGGAACAAGGGGTCCAAAAGGGATCAAAATAAGTATTTTTCTAGTTTCTGGACAATAACTTGTGTGTAAGTGTATTGATCTTTCTGAAATTGTACCACAAGGTTCCATACAAAAAAGGAAGGTTGGGATTGATTTTTGGGGTTATGGCCCAAACTGTTTAGGAATTAGGGGACAAAAAGGGGCCAAAAACAATACTTTTCTAATACTTTGTATAAATTGCTTATTTCTTTTCCAATTTCAATGGGGTTTGATTCTTGAATTCTTGGGGTTCTTTAATATGCTGAATTTAACCGTGTATTAAGTTTTTGGAATTTGATCCCCATTTTTAAATTGGTCCACATGAGGTCCAAAGGGTCCAACATTAAACTTTGTTTGATTTCATCAAAAATTGAAATATTGAGGTTCTTTGATATGCCGAATCTAATCGTGTATTTAGATTTTTAATTTTGGGTCCCGTTTTCAAATTGATCTACATTAAGGTCCAAAGGGTCCAAAATTAAACTTGGTTTGATTTTAACAAAAAATGAATTCTTGGGGTTCATTGATATGCTGAATCTAAACATGTATTTAGATTTATGATTATGGGCCCAGATTTCAAGTTGGTCCAAATTGGGGTCCAAAATAAAACTTTGTTTGATTTCAACAAAAATTGAACATATGGGGTTCTTTGATATGCTGAATCAATCCATGTATTTAGATTTTGGATATTGGACCATAATAGGTAAATTTAAAATTTTTAAGTTCATTAGACCACATTCATTCTGTGTCAGAAACCTATGCTGTGTCAAATATTTAATCACAATCCCAATTCAGAGCTATATCAAGCTTGAATGTTGTGCCCATACTGGCCCCAATTGTTCAGAGTTCAACCTCTGTGGTCGTATCAAGCTGCGCCCTGCAGATCATTTTATTGATGTTTGAAAATATTTCATTTAGTGGTATTTGTAAGTTCCTGAATCACTCAATGTTGCATAAATATTTTTTGAAAATTATGAAAATTAATGAATCACTATTTGAAAGATTAGCATATAATTTAAATTTGTTATGATTCTAATCAAAATCCTAGCTAAATATGTTTTAAAGATATTTATTTTATTTTGTTTATAAAATTTTCCAGTACTGTCATACATAAAATAAGGAAAAATTTAATGTTAAACTACAGTTATAGATAAGTTTATGATAAAGTTTTATGTTTAACTACTGTATACAGTTATTTTATGATATACATGTAAAAACCTCTGGCTCAAATATTTGTGTCTTTGTAAATATTGACTGCATTATTTATAAATAAAAACTTTATTTTGTCTGTGTCACTTTATGTTATTCCTCAAAATTACAGGTGGCATTTTTTATCAATTCAAATTTATTGCCACATGTACAGGCTCTTATCTTTGTAAGATGACTTTTGTTTATCTCTTAAATCTATTCTGTTGAAATACTCATCAAATATTTTTTAATTTTTATTAAGACAAAATGGTTGCTTCAACTAAAATCTGTGAAATAGCATTGTCTTTTTTAGCATATCAAGGCTATAGAAAACATCATGACAACATTGAAACCAGTGCAAATGTTTACATGAGATATTTTTAAGCATTTGTTTACACTTCAAATTATTGCAACAAGCAAAAAGTGTTGATTTTGATTTTTGTCCAAACAAATTGACATGTTAAGACCATATTGCAGATCTTCAGATATATTCCATATGTTTCCATGGTAACCATTTTCAATACCAGATTTAAGTTGAACATAAATTTTAGTCTGTATAATGCCAATTTAATTCTTAACTTGATTTAATCTTCTGTTTTTTTTTCTAAATTTGCAGTTTCTACAAATTTTTACAATTTTCGGCTAAAAATTGCTATTTGGAAAGCCCTGTTTCCATAGCAACAGACCTATTATTTGTTATTAGGTTGTTTTTCTCCTGTAAATAATAAATAATAGGTAATGTATGATTAAATAAGTTATTGATTAACTTTTAATTACATTTTAAAATGAAGAAACTGAAAAAAAATTGAAATTTTAACTTTTTTGTTTCCATGGTTACCACCCTTAAAAACAAGATACCCAAGAATTTTATTCCATATATCGAAACTATGATATGTTGCCTCAATGGAAAGTATAATGTCTTATTCCAACATGGATGCGTAAGTTTGCTATACATCCTCAAAAACTGTCTAAATTGGGTATTACGTATACCTGTTGAACTCTTCCATGTATCCAAGGATCAAGTGAGGGTAACATAAAATATTTTATATTTTTAAATTCAGTCATTATATCAATTTATAATGATATTCATATAAATAATAGGTATTTTAACCAATATATTGCTATTTAAGTGGATATTAATGCCTAAAGTAGACCTATTTCATAGTTGAAAAGGAGCAATTTTGAAGGTAAAATTAGAATATCCTGTTACCATGGCAACCATGGTCAATAGCAACAATATCAATATTATTTTTCATTTATACATAAAAGTGTGATAACAGACAAAGTTTAAAGCTTTTCTGAGTATCGTGCCACACCTATATCTGGCATGGTTGATATTTACAGAGAATCCATGTTAATTACTAGTATGAATATGTCCACAATGCGATTCTGTTTAATTTCTACATTGATAATTTCTGATACTTTTTTTTAGAAACTCTTATTTATATATACTTTTGTGTTTAAAACACTCTTACTATTAACTAGAACTGTGGTTTATTTTAGATTTTAGATAGTTTCGACAGCAGCACAGCAAAAGTGTCCGCTAGAGATAAAGCAAAAATGAGAAGAATCTTGAAGACAGAGAAAGCTGATCCATCCTTGATGACAAAAGACGAAATTGTAAAGTAAGCTTAACATCTAGATACATAACTGATCCATCTTGATGACTACAGAAAAACATGTAAAGTAAGCTAAACATCTAGATAAATAACTGATTCATCTTGATGACTAAAGAAAAACATGTAAAGTAAGCTAAACATCTAGATAAATAACTGATCCATCTTGATGACTAAAGAAAAACATGTAAAGTAAGCTAAACATCTAGATAAATAACTGGTCCATCTTGATGACTAAAGAAAGACATGTAAAGTAAGCTAAACATCTAGATAAATAACTGATCCATCTTGATGACTAAAGAAAAACATGTAAAGTAAGCTTAACATCTAGATAAATAACTGATTCATCTTGATGACTGAAGAAAAACATGTAAAGTAAGCTAAACATCTAGATAAATAACGGATCCATCTTGATGACTGAAGAAAAACATGTAAAGTAAGCTAAACATCTAGATAAATAAATAACAGATCCATCTTGATGACTAAAGAAAAACATGTAAAGTATAAAGTGTAAATAAATTAAAGAGGATGCAACTACCTTTCAAACCAGTTGTTTGGTGTTTTAGATATTTCGCCAATGATATATTCAAACCAGATGTTTAGTATTTTATATATTTCGCCAGTGATGTTTTTCAAACCAGATGTTTAGTATTTTATATATTTCGCCAGTGATGTTTTCGAACCAGATGTTTGGTATTTTATATGTTTCGCCAATGATATAATCAATCCAGATGTTTGATATGTTATATATTTCACCAGTGATGTTTTCGAACCAGATGTTTGGTTTTTTCATATATTTCGCCAATGATATATTCAATCCAGATGTTTGGTATGTTATATATTTCGCCAGTGATATAATCAAACCAGATGTTTGGTATTTTATATATTTCGCCAGTGATATTTTTCTTTTAAGCTACATGTTTCTGACAAATAATTTTCTTCAAGGTCTAGACTCTAAATTTATTTATGTGTTTTTTTTTTTTCTTGAAAAGATGAAGGAAAATGGATATATATTACAGTGTCAAAAGTAATGTTATGAAATAGTGAGGGACACACATTTTTTCATTAAAGAGGCAAAACAACATGTATTTTCATTGAATACGGGATATGATATTTTGTTTTAAGCCGATGTTTCCCTTACCTTTGCAAAGGTATGTGCCTTCAGCACTTTGCCTGAGACTAATCAAAAGGTTTTTGATTGATAAAAAATCTCTATAACAGGTATTCCTCGCTGATCATGAATGACAAGCAAATGATGAATGGTCTTAATACAACTGCACTAGAAGAAGCTATATGTGACATTGGTGGTCAGATTAATGATATCAATCAGGTAAACAATATATATCTTCCTTTATAATGGTTGTTGATGCAATGAATAATTAATAATCATTCCAACTGATTTTACCGAAAATAATTCAGTAGAAAACAGTGTAAAGTGATTGGCATGAATTATAAGTTTTTTTTTATAGCATTTGTGACAATTTCAGTAAACATACCATGTCTCAATAATACAGATAATTTTAGATCAAGATAGATAATATCTCTAATGGTGTAATTGAGAATAAACATAGCTTTCAATTTTTAGATATCCTGTTTGGTAGTAAAATTCTGAACATTTCAAAATGATTTCGATATTTTTTTCTCATTCCCTGAATAGTACAGTCGGAATGATTTTTTCTTGGTGATTAAATGATCTTCTGACATTTGATGAAATAATTTGCTTATTCTTTACTTAGGCAAGGAAACTTAAATCAGTTTTACAAAGACTTGACAATTATAAAGACCTGACAGTTTACACAAAAGATAAAATTGTATGCCTGAAAAAACTACTTGGTACTTTGTCACCGAGACAAATTGGGAGTTTACCGAATGGACCCCTTGGTGAAGCTATTGTAGAGGGTTCTCTGGACGATGTCATGTTTTCCTGCCAAGTGGTAAGTTATAATGGTGACTAATATTGTATACATCTTTCTTCAACATTATTTAACGAATAAATGTTATTAATTTAGGAGAATTGCTTATGTTAATACTTGACATTACATCTTAATATTTTAATGCTTACTCAGTTGAAAGATTTGAATTAAAATCATTTGTTTGCCGTCATTCAGAATTACAAGAATTGAGTTATCAGAGCCCTCGACGATGTGTAAATTAGTAAAAGTACCATAAGATATAAAAAAAAAACATTAACAGTACCAATTTAACTGCACCAGATGCGCATTTCGACAATAAATGTCTCTTCAGTTTTGCTCGAGATATATATTTGAAAATCCAAAACTTATTAAAAAATTATGATAATGATTATGATGGATGGCCGTTTAATGTCCAGCGGCAAATTAAATGCATATTCAGGTCGAGATCATGTTAATGTAATATCAATATTACCCTGCTTTGTATTATAAAAGAAATGATCAGCTTATAAACCGAAAAGTACAAAAAGTACAAGGAGTTATGAATTAAGAATTCGTCTAAGTTTCATGAATCCTCTTACATGCATAAACTTTCTTTGTGTTTATTAGCAAATGCATTTTGTGTGCACTTTTAAATACCAAATTCTCTCAAAAGTAGAATATTATAGAACTATTTGACGTCACAAATACTCGTATGCAAAGACAAATTCAGTTCAATCACTTTAGTATTTTGATAATGTTCAGTTACTCAATGCGCTACCCATGAATAAGTTGAATACAACTGATTTCCTAGGAGTTGATTCAGAGAATCCATAAACATCTGTTCGGTTTTTAAGTAAAAAGGTTGTATTGGCATTTTATAATGTTTCTTACATTTATCACAGATATCTATTCTTCATATTTTTTCAACATATTTAGCTCCTTTCATGGTACAAGTCACCTGCCATTTTAATGAAAGATTAGGGTTTTGGATTTCCTGTAGCGAAATGTAGGGTAACTGGGTCAATTTTTCTACGTACTCTGAAATCGGAGAAATAGACTTTGGTCAAAAATTATGGCGACAGTAGTTTATCGATGTTCAAAACTCGTAAATCGATTGGGAAGAGACAAATCCAGGTAATAAACAGAAACTGAAGGAATCGCATTAGATTAGACGACTATACTGGTATATAGAGATCTCGAAAACATGTTACTAGAGCTGAGTTCAGACACCAACACAGCGTATCGGTCAAAAGCAATTAATCTAACGTATTTTATGGTTAATTTTTTGGAGCTAATTAGAGAGACTCTTATTGTAAAGTATAACTTTGAATATGCCTTTTCAAGGTTCTTATATGACTATGTAGTATTTTGGTGAAAGGATTATGCAAACAAAGCGTTAAAAATTAAGAGAGAGAGAAAAGAATGACTTTGCTTAGTTTATGAATATTTATTTAAAGTGTTCTTAATACTAAAAGCCGGTCTTGTTCATTTAACTTTCGTGTTGTGTTATCTCCCATGCATACCATCGATAAGTTCAAAAGTTCAATGCTTTGGTGTTCTCCAGATAACAAGTTATCAGGTCATAGGTTTATTAAAATCTTAGTTTTTCGACACCTTCAAGATATTAAACCCTTCTAGTATTTATTTTCACATATTGTCTAATCGATGGATATAATGCTAACTATATTCATAGTACGATAGTATTGAAGTTGTAAACATGATGCCCCTTTTCTTTCCACCTGCGGCGCCGAAGGCGGAAGCAGATCAAGTAACCGCTCGACTCCGTCCGTCTGAAAGAAAGAAATCTTTCGTCAAAGTATTCCTGGCTTCTATGAATGGGAATGATTTAATATTTGGTCTGCAGATTTGTAATGCTGAGTTGTAGCGAGTAAGCAATTTTAACATCTACCTGAAGCCACTACCTGTTTACCGGTAGTTTGAAATTTTACAACACTCATCGTACAAGCGACATGTGAAGCAGATTATGCATTTAATTATGAAGCACATAATGTTACACAATTTTTTTTTTGTAATTTATCAAACGCTGAAAAGGATTAAAACTTTATAATTGTTGTAATTTTTATATTCGTATCGATTAAATTATAACAGGCAAGAACAGTGCTGAAACAATACATAACATATGTTTCCAAACCAAATGTGAGTAATTCTGTTATGTCTTTCATATACAAAATTGTTTATGTTACTTTTCATGCAGTGTCTACAAAGCATTCATTCGTTGAAATTCATGAACACAAAACATTCTTTCATTACATAATTTGTTTAGTTTTTACTTAAGCAAAATTCATACAGGACATTTACTAATTATGGAATTTAAATCTTTAAATTAAATAATATTGCTTACTAGAAAAGAGGCGAAGGATACCAAAGGGACATTCAAACTCAGAAGTCGAAAATAAACTGACAATTCCATGGCTAAAAAAGAAAAAGACAAACAACAGTACACAAACAAAACAACATAGAAAACCAAAGACTGAGCAACACGAACCCCACCAAAAACTGGGGAGGGGGGGTGATCTCACGTGCTCCGGAAGGGTAAGCAGATCATGCTCCACATGTGGCACCCGTCGTGTTCCTCTTGTACGTACAAACCCATAAATGACACTTAGTTCACCAAAAGGTCGGATATATATTGCGTATAAATATTTTGATATTGCTGAAGATAATATTTCTATCTATTTCTTCTATTTTCAATTGTTGGATTGCTGTCTTATTGTCTTATTTGTTGAAAAAAAGAATATTTGCTCTCTTCATTACGAGTTCTACTTCCATCACTGTTTAAAGCAATATGCATGTGAAAAAAAACACTCATGAATTTCGAGTTTCCGAACTGTCTAAATAATTTTGTTATTTTCTTTGATATTCTGGCAAAGTCAAACATATTTTGTCTACCAAGTAAGGACCAGATTAAAATGCATGGGGTATGGGAGGCACTCAAATAAACAAATTGTTATGGTTGCAGTTTCTTAAGAATTTTTAAGAATTATAAGTAAAATGAACATTTAAATTATGGGTGGTAGAGGTCCCTTCCGCCCATGCGTTTAAATCTAGAACAACCCTTATGTTAAACTACTCATTCATTGAATACTAGTTTGATATCAAATTTTTCATTGAACCATTGACTAATACATTTGGAGAAAGAAATACATGCTTTGATATAAATACCTTTCCTCTGTATCTATGTTTGTCATGATTGTATGTCATAATTTATTCAAAACACTTTTATGGAATATTACATTTCACTTTTCATATTTCTTTTTAATTCAAGGGCGATCTGAGTTCTTCGGAATTGTTAGCGTTACCACCAAGCATCAAAGTATGCCTCCGTGCACGTGATATAGCAAAAATTCCGACGAATCAGCTGACAATGGATGTTATTAATAATTTTACATCTGAATTTGAATCAAGAAACTTACAGGCGCCAGAGTCTATGATAAGAAAGCTTATAGGAAAGGTATCTAAAATTTAAAGATAAAGATACTAATGGTTTTAATGTTATATCAACCTTCATCTGGTATAGTAAATTATTTTGAAAACTAAAAGAAATAAGAGACACATTAAAAAGAACGAAACAAAAAATGAACATTGATTTTAAATCATTTACATGTTTTATTTCAACAGTAAAGTCTTCACGGGAATATTGATAAAGTATAATCAATAAAAGACCGGTTGAGGCATTTCTGTTTTAAATTAGATTTTTGCAGTTTTCATGTGAGGTCAGATGTTGATTAAATATTATCAGGAATTACTGTTAATAGGTACTGCTAACGAAATAGATATTTACGTTTGTTTGGGTCCATTCAACATTTGTAATTTTCTTGGGTAAAAACTTAAATAGTTTCACTGTCCTAAGGCAACAATGGTGTCATAGCTTTACCTTTTTTTGTATAATTTTAGGTGAAAGGAGATAGTAACATAATTGCTGCACTTGCAAAAACACCATTAGGTAAATTTATACCATCAGCTGTGTTGCGTAAAAGTGTAGATATGGGACAAGAAATAGCTGATCAGTTACAGTCAGGAGAACCATTGACATTCAAAGTAGACTGCAAAAAAGTTAGTTTAGATATTTGGAAAATACTTATGTAGATCTAATAAGCCAAGAACTCTGAAACAGATTAGACTTTCTTTATATGAATTGTTCATTTAGTCAGATTTTAAGACTGAAATAATTTTTTTTAAAGCTGCAATTTATAAAAAGAATGAAAACCAATTCTGCTTATTTATTTGCTATAGACTCCAATCAACTTGAGAAATTTGACTAGGTATGACACTCTATTTTATCAAATATATCATTTGATATGTTTATTTATAGAGATAAGATGTGGTATGAATGCCAATGAGACAACTCTCCAGCAGACTCTCTCCATTGCATGCTATAGTTAACGGAAATAAACTCTTACTGCCCACTTGGTGCAGTAAAATTGGTACCGTTAATGGTTTAACGACCTGTGAGTCGATACCGCTGGTAGTGGACGGTTTTCTCCAGTATCACCAGCCCGATACTTTGGTATTGGCATGAAAAAAACGGATATTGTCTGATTACAATGTGCTGTTATATAGATTTAGAAATCATATATAAAGTTGAAGAATAAATATCCTCCATGCAAAGCTCTGATTCCTTGACCAGATTTGACTATACTTTATGTTATTTTTTGTTTTATCGGCCTTTTAAGTAGGTTTTGAATCATATATTTTATATATGGCTCGATGCCACTGCTGGTGGACGTTTCGTCCCCGAGGGTATCACCAGCCCAGTAGTCAGCACTTCGGTGTTGGCATGAATAAATTCAATATCAATTATATGGTCATTTTTATAAATTTCCTGTTTACAAAATTATGATTTTTTTTTCGAAATACTAAGGATTTTCTTATCCCAGGCATAGATTACCTTAGCCGTATTTGGCATAACTTTTTGGAATTTTAGGTCCTCAATGCTCTTCAACTTTGCATTTGTTTGGCTTTATAACTATTTTGATCTGAGCGTCACTGATGAGTCTTATGTAGACGAAACGCGCGTCTGGCGTATTAAATTATAAGCCTGGTACCTTTGATAACTATTAGTCTCGAGCATCACTGACCTTAATTGTCAAAATGCGCATCTGGTGCATTCAAATTGGCACCAAAAAATAAAATGTTATTAGAAAAAGTAGAAATAATCTGTTATCTTCAAAAACGTATATATTACATCATTCTAAAACTAGAATGTAATCGGAAATCTTCAGTACTAAAATATTTTCTTTACGATAAATTTTAGGTCCTCCATGCTCTTTAACTTCGTATTTTATTTGGACCTTTTAGCTTTTTATATGAGCGTCACTGTTGAGTCCTTTGTAGACGAAACGCGCTTCAAAATTTAATCCTGGTATCTATGATGTGTTTATTTGTATAAAATATAATTTCAAAATTCAAAAATCAGTCTTTTGAACTGACTTTATAAGTTTCAGTAACGTCAAAATTTACACTCATTGTTTAGTAACATGAGTAAATCATTGTTTAGTAACATGAGTAAGGCGAAAGTAGTTTACCGACCTCAAAGTTGCTTGTTACATGAGTAAATCATTGTTTAGTAACATGAGTTTCAGTGTTTTCAACATTAAAACATGCTTGTTGTAGTAAATATTTAGTTCATAAATGTAATTGTACATGTTGTACGTTTCTTAAAATCATATGGTTTTCATTTTAGGAAGAAATATTAGTAAGTAATTTAGTCCTCTTGTTAACTTTATCATTTCAAACAAAGTCTAACCTACTTAGTTTCAATGTAGATATAGGAAGATGTGGTGTGAGTGCCAATGAGACAACTCTCCATCCAAATAACAATTTATAAAAGTAAACCATTATAGGTCAATGTTGGCCTTCAACACGGAGCCTTGGCTCACACCGAACAACAAGATATAAAGGTACTTCTCACCATTCAAACTGTATCTAGTATAATATATTAACAAGGCTAATTTATCGTTGACAAGAACAATAGGACCACCGACCACTGACAATCTAACTTTATCATTTCAAAGCAAAGTCTAACCTACTTAGTTTCAATGTAGGTATATTTAACATTGTAGGCTAATTATCTTTATGGGGAGTTGACAAGAACAATAGGACCACCGACCACTGACAATCTAAACTGGACAACAGGGGTATACAGAGCATTACAGGAATCTAATATCCTCAGCGGAATGCCTTTACGTCATCTGAAAAACGTATCTGATTCACAGATTTATGCAGTAGCAGATTCCTTCCTTGTATCAAAATGCATCACTGGAAATCAGGTAAAATATTATAAATATTGACAGAGTTAAGTGGTTTGTCTCATACCTTGTTTGCTTTATTTCTGTAATCCTGTGCATAGCTTGAATGAAGAGTAACAATAAGTACAACGTTGTGTTCCTAATTATGTATATATTCCGGACCATATGAGTATTTGGACCATACGCGTATGGTCATGACCATATGAGTATATACTCATATGGTCCGACCACATTACCGACCATACGCGTATGATCTGGGTAATTAGCTAATGATTGTTAACGTTGAAAAGGTGTCGCATAATTATGAGTTCCTTTGACGTATTCAATCATATGGTAGTGAATTTTACTTAAACGTAAGAATTATTGTGTTTATTAAATCAAATTTCTTGAATATTACAAATTGTTTTTAGATATTTCATGTGTTCTTGCTCCTACTGATACGATCTTACAATAACATTAACGTTTATATTTAGTTGCAAGAAGACATGAACATTTAAGTGAAAATAAGTAGAAATTAAAAGAAATTTGTTTCTGGAATAATAATTTAAACACAAAAAAAAAGAACAATAAAACAGTACATATCTCAAATGCCTGTGGTTTCACTTACGGATGAAAGGCGCCTTAAATTGACTCTAGCGAAGGTAAAATAACAAATACATGAAAATTCAGAATATATATAAAGATAAAGAAATTCAATTAGTAACTTGTGCCGTTTTTGGTTCGGAGAATGAGCTGTGTGTTCCTGAGACTTTCTTAGATTTTATAGACAAATTTATTAGAAAAATACCTGTATGGTCTAAATACTCATATGGTCCGGCCCGTTAATAACCAAACGAGTATAATACTTATATGGTCCAACCAAACGCGTATGTTCGAACCGTATAAGTATACGCATATGGTCATGACCATACGCGTGACCATACGCGTATGGTCCAAATACTCATATGGTCCGGAACATATATACGATATCCCCTGTTATTTGTGTGACCAAAGGAAGAAGATTAAGCAGCATTAAACTCGCATAAAAACCTGCAGGAAGCTAGGATGACCAAAAGCATATAGGGTGCTGGCCCTATACATGCAGTGCTACTGAATAATTATTGATAATGAAAGTTTTCAGTTTTGAATTTTAACCCTTGGACATGATAAAAAGACAGAGACCAAGTTTCAACTTATTCATTTGTGAAATCGTGTTTGATTATAACATAGGACTTGTCTGCTAAATAAATGTTATCATTAGTCGAGTATAATCCAGAAATATACTATAAGAATATATATCTTAAGATAGAGAATTGAAAAAAAATCACTTTGTATTCGAACGAACGAGAAAAGGTCCAGAACGAATAGAGTTAACAACACTGATTTGAAAAAGGAGACTGATTACAACACCAAACCAAAATAAATATAAAGATGGGTGACACCAGTAATCTAAAAAGGGTAAGTTTTCACTTCGTCATAGAGAATAGTTGACATATTACTGTTATTTTCTAGGACAAGAAATTTGAAAAAAGGTTGCATCTGCACTTTACTTTACATTATGATGTCTTTTATTTCAGAAAAAAATTATACTGCAGAAGTTTTTATCTGTTCAAGAAGTGAATGCGACTACAGTGACATCAGAAGATATACAAAATATGGACCCACAAATACTGTTTAATCAAAAGTATTATCATAAACAGATAAATATTACGGTGAAATCCTATTCTTTTAACAGAATATTTATATAAAAAAGCCCAAGAAATATAGATATAAGTTATACATTTTACTAACCTTTAAAAGGGATGACTAACACCAGAAAAAGGAATCGTTCAAACAAGACAGTTAGTGAATCAAGCCTTACCATGAGTTATAACATGCATTTTGTTACGTTTTTCAGTTGACGATTTTTTAATTATTAAGAAATCGAGGATTAACATCTTTGACAGGCTTAGCTCAACTCATAGCTTTTATGCTTTTCTATTAAGCTCCCTTTTTGTTAAACATTTCTCAATGTATTCTACATTTTTTTACTATACAATATTGCCTCCAAACATTTATATTGAGATTAAGGTGGTATGGGTGTCTAAAATAAAAATAATAGATTTTTCTTAAACTTTGCACAGTTGATCTCTACAACATGTACATCGAAAATATAAAAAAAAAATTGGGGGGTCACGGTCAACGGCTATATAAGAGAATTATATGAATCTAAAAAAATCATACATTTTAGACTATTTTGTATAGATATATAGGGAAAATAGTCACCTTTTTAGATTAAGGTTGTATTTTCATTAAAAAATAAACGATAGAAATTGCTCATATTTTAGAGATGAAGTACTTATATCATAAGCTTAAAAAAACGGAAAAAAATATATAGGTCACCGTGCATATAAGAAAGAAAAACCTCATTTTGTTTTGTTACCATGGAAACTTTTTAGCAACATTTTTTGAAAATATTCAATGCAGAGAAAGCTATCGACTCAAATGATGGCAAACAAAAATGACAGATTTTCCTCATACTTTGTGTACTTAAACCTTATTACATGGGTATTTAAAAAACACAATAATATATTTGGGGGTCACCGGCCATCCAAGAGATTTTTCACCGACTGAAAAACAGGTGCAAATAAACTTATTTCTCAATGAATATATATGGAAAATGGGCAAAAAACTTCTTTGGTTGAATATTCAAAGCAAAATAAAAATGACTGAAGTTCCCCATTTTTTTTTGACTGAAAACCAGATGTCTGTTTTTTGTAAAATTGGAAAATATTTGGGGTAACAGGCAATATAAGAGAATTAATCTACTTCTTATGAGCAGTTTACCATGGAAACGGACTGTAAATGTTATAATTCAGAAAAAAAAACCAATTTTTACTTATGGAGAAGTTTGATATCAACAAACAAAGAGTTTCCATGAGAATTTAATAAATTTGGAAGCGTAATTAAGTTCTATGTACAGATGAGAAAGTTGATTTTAGGGATTTTCGTTTGTAAAACACGGACTTATCCATTTCTGCATTTTAAATAACACCAACACATCTCTTACAATTTCCATTATAATTAGGCGAAACTTTGCATGATTATTAAGTAGCATGTGTAGATGTGCAAACAGCCTGAGTTTGTTTTATCAAACAGACTTTGGGGCTTTCAATGGTAAAACATGGACTTAGATATTTACAAGTGCTCTATATAAGTCTCCTTTCTGAGGAGCACCACCATGATATATGGTGTAAAGGAGACATTTATCACACAGGATAGGCACAGATTAACAGATTAATTTGAGCATTTACCTATCCAGTTCCCCAGTTAGGCTGTTTTAGTTCTTAATACCACAAGTTAAACTACTTTCTAACTCTATAGGGATGTGTGCAGGGTTTTTTTTTTTTTTGGGAGGTTTAAGATATGAATGAATACACATACCCTTTGTATATTTTTGAATATATAAAAATACATACCCTATCATATAATTTTTAACTAAAAGTAGAACTATAGTTATCATGATTTAATTGAGAGATAAATAGATTTCAAATTGACTAATATCAGATGCATTGATAACATTGGTTTTAAATGCATCTTTGAAAAATACGAAATCTGATACGTTTCAGATACTTATGATTTAAACAACAACCTAATCATATATTTCTTGTAAAGGAGTATGGCCATGAAGTGCCGATATTGGCCCTGTGAGGTGACAAAAATAAGCGAGAAATAAGGTGGATCCTTTATAGCTAAAACATATCTACGTATATCGTTATTTGTCATTACAGTATACAATCATATTTTGTGACGTCATTAATGTGACGTAATACCGGAATCAATCCGAACGCTCAAAATGTCCAAATTCTTGAAGAATTTCACACTTCCTTAGTAAATTTCGCATTGGCCACATGCCTCGACCAAAGTAATTTTACTCTTATTTTGATTGTTTGACACTTTGACTCAGTTTGCAACAATATTTAGCGTGGTCGAGGCCTGTGGCCACATCGAAAATTTAACTTTTGCTAACAAGCAAATCCTGATTCAACGCCGCCATTTCCGAGGTACGATAGATTCTGTGACGAAATAACTGTACAAGAACTTGTACAATTGCTATAAATAGAATAAATTCTATAATTTATTATTTTCTTATTTATAACAAACAAAAAAGAAGAAAATGGAATAACAAGTCTTTGTTTTAGCGAAGCTTCGTTAACCGCCGATCCGGCGAGGTTTTTAAACACGGATAGATACGTCCTCATAACTGTTTTTATTAGAAAACAAGACAAATTGGTGGAAATAAGAATTACGAATATGCAAATTATTTTAAAGTTCATTTCCACGTTATTTTGTAATAATTAGCCCGGTCTGTGCTATGCAAACTATGACAGTTTTAAATTAGAGCCGTGGTTTTTTTCCGTAAAATACTATATCCATCAGATCGATATAGGTGTCAACATAAATATTGAATGGAAATTTCCTTTTAGATACACATATTTTGTTTTTTAAAGACGAAATCGTCGAAATGTAACCTCCGCGGAATGTAATCTCGTGTTGACGCTTTGATGAAGTGCTTTCTTTCACGTCCGCATTTTCTATCATGTATGGCATGCCAAGTTAACATTTTAAATAATTACTATGGATGGTGTAACTATAAACAATAACGTACATAGAAAATCGTAGGACATAAGAAGAAACCACATGAGAATTTTGATATCATATTGCACAGTGGTTAAATAAGCTTTTCAATATTTCTTTAATTAAAGTAAAAATTACGACGCCATGAGAGGGCATGGTGTATACTGTCCGTGACATTCAACCAGAACAAACATTTGTTTTCAATGAAAACTGAAGTTGAGATTAAACAAAACTATCTGACACAATCATATAGCTTGTGTAACTTCAAATAAATATCTGATATTCACGCGGATAGCGTGCATAATTGATCAGAATACATACAAGGAGCAATTGTTAATGTGGTTCCTTTTTGGTGGTCTCTTTTAAATTTGAGTGAGACTATGTTACAAGCGACCAACAAAAATGGCTGCTTACTACGAATAAATTATCTATGAGATATCTTTATATTTCTGATTTTTTCGTTTCCTGTGTTGGCCCGAGGCTCGTGTTCAATCTGTAATTACCTGTTTTTATATTTTTTTATTGCTGTTTTCTTTTTGTCGCCTCTATATGTTCATGGTGTTGTATGATTTTATTGGTCTTATGATTCTTTATTGCCCCCCCTTTTTTTTGGGGAATTTTCTCTTATTTTCACTGACAACACATGCAATTTCTTGTTTCCTGTTTGAAATAGATTCTCTAAATTGCTCTCCGTCATAAATATGCATGAAGTATTTGCCACTGGACGTTCGTCAAACAACTATCAATCATATCTCGTCTAAAGTTACTGTACAATAATGACTTTAAACATAATTAAATAAATGATTAAAGATTTTAAAAACTTTTGAGAAGATATTTATGAGTCTATTATTTTACTTTTTGGGAAAAAAGAAAAAAAAAGAATATTGAATATCAAAGAAACACACCATTTTACTACACGAGTTGTTTGTCTCATGATGATGGATGACTGTTTAACGCCCAGCGGCAAGTTAGATGCATATTCCGGACGAGAACATGTTAATTTGCGCACATTGCCTCTAGACTGTGGTATGTAGGGTATACAAGACATAATCTGGACATCACACATGGAGTCCAGAAATGAGGAGCTTCTCTTGAAGATGCATCATTTATCCCACATGCCATGGTCGAAAGTGACAGTGAGCAGGGTGTAGTTGAAGAATAGAATATTAATTTTATCATTGTAAGGTAGCTGTCACATTGACGTTTTCTTAGTATTCCTCTTTTCAAAACTATTTGTTTATATCGTACTTTTGCAACCAAGCAAACTTTTGAAAACTCTTAAAACATTTTACAGGTTAATATAACATATCCATGCAATAGTATCACATCTTCTTTTTTCATACACATTGAGGCATGAATCTGTTTAATTTGACCAAATGATAATAAAAATAATAACAAAGTACACTCGTTCTTTTTTCGAGATAAGAATGATGTTGTATGCGAAATACCGGAACACTTTAACCACAAGCAAGACTAGTTAAGATTACAAGATAAAAAGCTAATTAAGAATAAATTGACAATTGTGAAAACCTTAAAAAATAATTTCAGTTTAAAACTTAAAGGGGCATTAGCTGTCAAATTCATGTTCACCGATTTGACTCAAATTCTCATATTCGACTTATAACATACTAAAACGTATATCCAAATTAAAAAAAGTATAAATAAACAATTTTCGATGCATAGACTCGATAGTATGTATCAGCATTTCGTGTGTATTTTAGTCTAGACGCCATCTAATTAACCATCGAGGCGACTTTCTGGAGACTGCCGACGGTCATCTTACCCGATATAAACATAAACAAAGATATAAATAGATAGCAAACTCGTGCAATTGGATTTTTTTGGGTCTGTTTGATTTGATAATATAGGTTTAATCAATGTTAATAATCGTTTTTACCTGTATAAAAATGAGTTTTTGTAGATCGAATCAGTCAACCAAATGGTTTACCCTTGTTTCACTTCCAAGGTTGACATTCTTTTTCTTTTAACACCTGAACACGACTAGTTCATGCGTAACCCATCTCTAGCTAAGGGGTTCAATTGAACTTCACATGAATACGGATTTAATGAGGTTGAATTATCCACTTGCAAGTGAATAATTCATAAACGAGGTTTATTTACTTATTTTGACAAAATTGAACCAAACTGGACGCTAAAAGCGAATAAGTATTTCGCTATTTCACTTTCATTAATGATTGGAACAAAAAAAAATCTTTTTTTTTTCTATATCTCGTAGTTAATGCCCTTTAAATGAGAACATGAATCATAATATAATAAAAGTATTTGTTCTTAAAAGACGTTATTGATAGAAACATGCAAAAGTCGGATAGATTTAATTGAATATAGCTAAATCACTAAATGAATTCGTCCACAATGGACAACTGAGAAGAAGTATTCTGTCAAATTTTTGAGTTTTTTAAACTAGGCAGTAGCTATTTTGCTGCCGCCGGCAAAATAGAAAATGTGCTATTTTGTCGTCTTTGATTAAAATATCTTAATTAAAACAAGCAAAATAGCATATTTCGATAGCAATGACTATTTTTGCCTGCGCCGGCAATATAGTGAATTTTAATATTTACTTGTGAAAAATACTACGAAAATGTGCATTGTCAACATAAAAGAATTGAATTATTATTCGACATATTATAGTTGAATAAGATAATTGTCACAATATTTGAGATACATATAATCGTTTAAAAATATTTATGGGTCCAAGTGAAAATAAGAATTTGTAAAAAGGAATAAAAATAAAAACTATTGAACATCCATTTGTAGCAATGAAATCATATCAAAACATGTGGTTGAAATTACTTCTAAAATCAGTCTAATGCTATATATTCATGTATGCATAAGAATAAAATCTCAGATTTTTAAACTGTGCTGTAAAAAAATGAAAGACAAAAATCTCATAGCATATCGATTTGATAAAAACGTTATACAGTCTAAAAAAATCAATCACATAGCTTCAAAATGAAAAATGTTTAAATTAAATTTAGTTTTGAAATAATAGTCAGTTTTGAATTGCATATCTGTGAACAAAATATTTTTTTACTGGCATGCTGGCTTCCGCTTATCGAGTTGGCAAAATAGTATATTTTCAATTTTGGCGGCGCCAGAAAAATAGTCATATAGTCTCTGCGATTCCTATTTCGTGAATATCAATACAGAAAACGAGTATTCGGGCTACTTATACAAAATTTAATTGAAGCGCTTATGTGCTGCTTAAACCTTAATATTTGTAAGTTTCTGTTAATAGAGTTAAAAAAAAACAAGATATATGGACGAGATTCAAGAAATATTTTGTAAAAAAATTCTTGTGGTAAAATGATTATAAAGTTACTAGAACGTTAATGAAACAATTTTAACGTTACACGCAAATGGCTAAAATATCATTGTACCTTGGTCTTTTCTGACGCCCTGGAAAATTATACAAACACAGTTACAAGTCTAATGGTTATCGTTTTATGAACTAAGCTAGTTAGTGATCCTTCTGCAGTAATTTCGTCAATTTATGAGACAGGGCCGTTTTTAACCCTTCGTGGCCCTACTCCTTTCTCGCCCTTATTATAGATCATCAAGCTTGAAATAATAAACCTATTCCACCGACTCATCCTTACCACTCAATACAAAGTATTACAGCGTAAAGGGGAAAAAGGGGTCAGAGAAGGAAAAATCACAGGAAAAAAGTCACAAATCTGATATAAAATAAGGTTCATTTTGTACAATTATTTAATAGTATTTAATTTTTTTTTCTGCTTTTACATTTATACGGAACTTTGAATAGAAAATAAAAGACATATCAATAAAAAAAAACTTTAAGGTTTAAAGTGTTATAATCTGCCTAGACAGTAGATGATTGACATGAAATATAATTGAAGGCAGTAGCTAATAACTAGTTAATAACCATCTGTTTAATTTAAAAACAAACTTGAAATTTTCATAGTCAACATTTTGTTTATAATCTATGAAATTTACTAAATTACAATAAGCAGACATTGAAATACCTCACCCTGCATTCTAACATTAAAAGATGTTGAAATATTGACTTTTTATCTGGGACTTTTTTCTGAGAGTTCTTTCCTATGACTATTTTTCTACATTAAAAGTAATTGCCCTCTCCTTACCCCCATGGAGCCTTACATAAAACCTATATTACAAAGTTTCTAAATTGTTGAGATGAAAAAACTTATTATTGTGATATATACAAATCTTTGTTACAATCTGAATGAAAGAACAGAGTTTCAATGTTCTCTGCGTTGCACATATTTTATCTATCCAAGGGCAATAACTAAAAAAACTCTTTTCTTGTTCTTTGAAACTTTTTACAAATATCTTAAGAGAAATGAAGGCTTGAGAGCAAATATAATCAATATTTCCAAGGGGCATAACTCTTTTAAAAATATTTCATCGGTACTAATTTTCAAACTTGTCCGAGACATTGCTTATATAAATCTGTTCTTTTTATTTTTTAATTTTAGGGATGTATAAATACCATGCCACGTCTGGACTGTGTTTTTTTTTTTTTGCTTTGTATCGATCTGATGAATTAATCCCTTTTCAACTGATTTTGATAGTTCGTTCTTATGTTGTTGGCGCCTTCAAACATGTTTAACCCCACCACATTCTAAGAGTGCCTGTCCCAAGTCAGGAGCCTGTAATTGAGTGGTTGTCATTTATTGCTGTTTCTCGTATTTGTTTTGTAAAGTTTGATCTTGTGTTGTGCGGTTACACCACTGTCCCAAATTAGGGTAGGGTTTGCGCATTCAAACAAGTTTAACCCCGCCACATTTTATATGTGCCTGTCCCAAGTCAGGAACCTGTAGTTCAGTGGTTGTTGTTGGTTCATTCCTGTCATATTTGTTTTTCTTAAATTGATTTGTTATAAATTAGGCCTTTAGTTTTCTCAACTGAATTGTTGCATAGTTTTCATGTTGCGACCCAGGCCTGTTTTAGCAGAATATATAGGATGGGTTTTCTCATTGTTATTGGGCGTACTATTGCCTGTTAATGTTATCATCCATGAACTTTGAACTTTGGTGGATACATGTAGTTGACTCATTGGCTATCGTACCACATCTCTTTATTTTTATATTATGAAGTCAGTATAATCATGATAATTGTCTTTATTGACTGGTTTACCACATATTTTCTCTGTGGTTACATGCTCAAATTGGCTACTTTTAAAGTTAAAAGTACATTCATAAGTGATTAAGAAATAATAGAACCAAATAACACGAATAACCTTTTTCATTTTGAAATTGGTGTAAAAATAAAACTTTTAAAAGATAATTTTTTGTCAATCTGACCATGCTGAACTGTTCGAGCCATTCTGTCCATGAAAGTGCACTGTGCTAGTAAAACACTGTCACATATCAGTATAACTTTATTAATTATAATTAAAATTGCAGTTTTCAATTATTCCACTCATCTTCAATGTATTTAATTTAAATTGATTAATTGTAATAATCTAAATTGATTGAAGTGGCTTGAACGACAATGAGAATGACTTACGATATCATTGCGCAACATACTGCGCAGAAGGCACAAAAATTTAAACTCCAATACCACCTTAAGGATGTTCGCTACTCTGTTTTAAAATAACAAGCTTTTTAAAAGACTGTTATAAATTTATAGTATATAAATAAATGGAACTAAAAAAGCAGAAAAAAATGAAAGGTCCGTGAGCTTGTTTTCGAGAATAAGCCATTGAAAATTTGGCGGGAAAAGATTTTCTTTATATTTTTCATATATTTAACATTGGCACTTTTTCCTTTCAAAAACTTTGAAAAAATAAGAAAGATTTTATCACATTTTCAAACATGGCTTTTTAAATTATATGTATTAAAATTATAAAAAGAAAAGTAGGGGTTAGCGAGCAATTCTTTTTAATGGCACTACATGGATAAAGCCAGAGGATTCCGAATATCTGGCAAAATTAAAAACAAGAGGAGCGAACATCCTTAAGCAAGGAAAGTTTTCTAAACGATATGATTTGAACATCAGAATACTACTGTCGCGCCTTATGGGGGTAGACCTTGGATATGGGAGACAACTTTTATAAATGTGATGGAGGTCATTTGTGCGTTTTATTCAAGCAGTTATTGAAAAAGTGACCAAGCATTTATGTTGTTTACATTTGGTTATGAGAATGATGCAGCAGCATCTAAGAAAATTGAAAAAGTAAACCAAGCACTAAATTCAGGATTTACATTTTTTTTAAAGATTTAAAAAATAAAATCTGAAAAGGTTCAAAATTAACATTATAATCCTCATACATGAAATGCTTCTAAAAACTATGTACTGAGCAGTTTTGAGAATGACATGTGACAATATTTAGATAAAATCTTGGAAGGATGGGAAAAATTTAATTGAAAAAAATGGATTGAATAATGAAGTTATGTTTCAGTAATAAGCTATATACTGCACTTAACTATATGTCCTTGGTCTTCATATACAAACGGCAATATTTTAGAAGATTTGATCTGAACAACCATCCTAGTATAAGCTTATGTTAACAGATAATTAAAATTGATACAAAGATAGAACATAGATAATAACAAACACTTTTTCACAGAGCGACTGTAAAACATTTCGTAGAAAAAAAATCATTTTTATTTATGTCTGTAAGCCTAATTTGTTGACGATTTTGTAAATTTCAAACGGTCAAATTCAATAGAAGTTTGTTATTTAAAGGTTTATAAACAATAGCTGTTTTAACAATTTTTACTTTTTTTTCTGGCAAAGTTTAAATGAAGTGGATGTAAGCAATTTAATATAGGCAACCCTACTGCCTTCAACAATGAGAAAGACCCATACAATATAGTCGACTATAAAAGACCCGGACATGAAAAATATAAAACAATCCAAATGAGAAAACGTACAGCCCAAATTCATAACAAAACAATTTTACGAAAAACAAAATGTGACAGACATGAACCAACGACAACCATTGAACTACAGGCTCCTGACTTTGGAAAGGCACATAACAAATGTGGCGGGGTTAAACATGTTTTTCAGCGCCCAACCCTCCCCTAGCCTGGGACAGTGGTGTTACAGCACAACGTAAGAACAAATTATAAATATCAGTTGAAAAAAGCTAACTCGCCAGATCAATACAATGCCGATAAGTAGAATGTTGAAATTTTTTTTGTAAGGACAAAATGTTCATGGTAACTACTGTTGCTAAGACTTTTTTTAGGTTTCTTTTATCGAGTCTAGCAGTTTAATACCGATTTTTTTTTAACTGTTATCAATTGATTCTAAGTGTACCTCGACAAAAAGAGAAACACTAAAATATTGTTATGAGTTTGAAGTCCCTTTAGTGTCTTTGGCCTCTCTCTTAAACGAGGAAGCAATTTCAGCCCAAAAATCGTATTCATAATTTACAATTTATTTTTGTAAAGATACCAATAAGATTTACAAATACTTTACAATCCTGTTTAAATGATTATTTAATATACACTACATGTATACAGATTCTTTTGTCCTACAGAAATTTCAAAATTGCAGAAAAAGATAACTTTTATCATCAAAATTACCTCAGCATAAAGGAGTATAGCCAGGAACCCCAGGAAATTGCCCTATTTATATGTTTTTGTTTTTCTCGTCATAAATAAACAACAAGACTTAATATTTGGCGTTCTCAACATTCATAATATTTTGTCAATTTTCGCAATATTTTCACTGTTCGGGACCGCTTTGTATGGGCGCCATTCAGCATCCATACAGATTTGTATATAAAAATGAAGAATATAACTTACTGTAGGCAATTTTACTAAAAATTTTGTGGGGCGAGGCATAGGCCATATCGTATTTCCGTTCTCCAGAACATCAATAAAATCCGCCAGATATGCAAACGTTTGCAAGAGAAATTGTCTTAAAGTGAAACAGCGATGTTTATGTCATATTAAGTTATATAGGAGTTCTATGTCGACATATAGAGTAGAGTAAGATTTTGACAATATATATTAATTTTACAACAAAATAAAGACGATGTCTGCTTCCAGATTTTGTTTCACATGAATTGTCATGACAAAAATATCATTATTTTGTGTCGTAAAAAAGAAAGGTCGGAACAAGTGTTGTTTTATTTCTAAAATATTTAAAATGACAAATTTATCTAACATGCAGATCAATAATCATATCTGTAAAAGCTAACAAAATTAGCTAAAGCTTCTTTGCACGTCAATCTCACTTGAATTCACTCTACATTAGTTTTCAGTGCTTTTTCAACATTTTTGTAGTTCAAAGAGGTTCAACCATAAACGCACTCAGGGGTATAAATTAGTTTGATATTTGATTGCATGCCCTTTAAATTAATAACTAAGTTACAATAAGCTTATATTTTTTTACAGAGAAGAAGAATTGGAAAAATATGGAGTAAATCATCATGATGACATTTGCAGCGTCATTGGTCAAATAGATGTGTCACAAGTTCCTATGGGAAAGGTTTTGCAGAAAGCTCATTTCTGTACTAAATGTATGGTATGTAATTGTTGATGTCTAATTTCAAGATTATCAGGAAATGTGATACAAATGTAAACTGTTAATATAAGAGACTGTACATAAAAGGTATCTCTATGTTTTCTTCTGGGTTTTGGGGTGAATAGTTTTCGCATAGGCAATTGCCATGCAACATTTTCTTATTTTTCATGGCCCACCACACGTTTAATGACAGAAAAACAATAAGACAACACGTTATAAATCCATGCGTCCGAAGCGCTTTTCCGGATTTTCCTTCATCTGGAAAACTCGAAGCTGAATATTTGAAAGCCAAGGATGTATAAGAACCGAAACATTTGAAAAGCAATATAACCAAAAAGGACATAAAAATAGTAGCCAAATCTATCTAAGGTCAAATTTGCCTGAGGGAGTTGAAACCTTAGTTTCTTACTAATTTCTCATTTTGTAAACGTTACGGTCAATTTAAGAAAGGTTTGTTATAAATCATGCCAGT
Organism: Mytilus coruscus; assembly: GCA_017311375.1. NCBI lineage: Eukaryota > Metazoa > Mollusca > Bivalvia > Mytilida > Mytilidae > Mytilus > Mytilus coruscus. The sequence goes on from CM029603.1 coordinate 86,799,652, forward strand.
ACCGAAGTATTGTCTACTGAGCTGATGATACTCTCGGGGACTGACAGTCCACCAGCAACGGCCGTAAAAAATCAAATCAACACTTTATAAATTCCATACATCCGAAACGCTTTTCCGGACTTACCTTTATCATTAACGCTTAAAGTTGCACACCTACAATTTATACTCGACATTCATGTTAGGTTAAGCCAGTGCAATGTAACTACCCTCACAGAAAAGGAAGTAAAATCAGTTTAGTCATATGGGTACAACTATACTATTCATTTATGACATCAATGTATGAATAAATATGGGGGTGAATGCATACGAAGGTATATACATGTATCTATCATGATGTCCTTGCTAGAAAGATAGTTGGTTCTTATACATCCTTGGCTTTCAAATGTTCAGCTTTGAGCGTTTCTGATGAAGGTAAATCCAGAAAAGCTCTTAGGAAGTATGAAATTCATAACATGTTGTTTTATTATTTTTGATCGTTAAATTATTTTTCACCTTTGAAGGTTCTTCGGACGTCATGAATTGGTTAATAGTTGTCGAATATCGGTAACAGACGACCACGGATATGTTCCATTTGACGTAGCCACCATATCGACCTTTCGCTTCGATTTTGACTTCAACAAATGGAATTTATTAATTAGCTATGAGCAACACGCCGGCTATCCCTACTAGAAAAGGATCTACATACCGCTTCCCGTTTTTGTTGTTTTCGTGTTGCTCTCTCTTTAATTTTCTGTGTAGTGTTTTGAAGACTGCTGTTTGTGTTTCCTACCTCTGCATCTTTTTGTCTACAAAAAATGTTATATAACAAAATTACCGAAGCCAAGGCATAAAATTCAAAAAGGTGATAAAGGCCATAAAAAATTGACAAAATCAAACCCTTTATTATAGAAACCAACTCTAAGTTGGTACAGGCATTTTCCGAAGAAAATGGTAAAAAAACACGAAGACATCTGACAAATAGCATTTATTGATCATCTGTGAGTTAAAATTAAAGATACTACCACGAAAGCTGTTAGTTTGTAAAATAATAAAATTGAAAAATTTTGAAATTAATTTGATGTACTATGAAAACTTATTAGATATCAGAATTAAAATTGAGCACGCTAAACGCGCTTTTCGTCTACAAAAGATTTAGCCAGTGAAGCTGGAATCAAAAAAGTTAAAAATTCCAAATAAAGTACAATGTTGAAGAGCATTGAGGACCCAAAATTCCGGAAGATTTAGCCAAATACAGCTAGGTAATCAATTCATAAGGTAGAAATTATGCACTTTCAAAATGTATTTAAAACAAATTGTACATGACACAAAGTAAAGAACACAAAAGTATAGGGCAAATATGGTGGTTAATTATATATCAGAATAGTTGTAATTATTCGTGGTACATTAAACTAATAAACCTGTGAGTAAGTGTAAAGTATAGAGTTGTGCTATAAAGTGATTTTGTTATTTTAGGATGCTTCATCTTTATCCATTGACAACATCACGGATTGTGTAAAGTATAGAGTTGTGCTATAAAGTGATTTTGTTATTTTAGGATGCTTCATCTTTATCCATTGTGCTGTTATCTATAAAGTGATTCTGTTATTTTAGGATGCTTCATCTTTATCCATTGACAACATCACGGATTGCGGGGCTCTAATATGTGCTCTACCTTTATCCAATTTTAATCGACTTGAAGATGATGCATTGGCACAGAATGCTGCTGCACTTGCCGTTAAGTGTCAATGGGGACTGCAGAAAAGGAAAAAAATGATTGACTTAGCTTTACAAAGGGGAATTGTGTAAGTGCATATGTATTTGAATGTACTTACACTATTGTGAATAAAACATAGATTGTTGAATAATGAATATGATCTAAAAAGATAAACTCGGATTGATAAATACAAAATACTGTTTCTGGAATAACTTCAAAATTTGAATATATATATCATTTTTCATAATGTTTGATTTGTTCTTAAGTACATTCTCCTGCCACAACGATGCTAAAATAATATGTCTTACGAAATCATTTCAATTTAAAGGCATGACACAGATTAATTATTGTAGCACATATATTATCTCCTATCAGCATGATCAGATAATTACAAAAGTAGTACTTTGGACAAAAAAAATATTCATATTCATTTAAATTCATTCGAAAACACAATTACACGTTATTGCTTTGTTAAGTAGACAGACAAATATGTTAGTCAAAACACTCAACAGTAAAAAAAAAACTACCCAGCTGGACAAATATTTATATCAAATGAAATGAATGCAAAATGCAGAAGAAGTTGCAAGTCAATGTTGTTTATGTTGCAATGCAATTAGGGCTATTCCATTAAAATGTATGTGGGAGGGCAGGAAGGGACTTTCAAAATATCCCTACAACCAAGAACAATTTTTAGATAATTTTGCATAATGGTAATAGATGCATACTTCAAAAAGACCCATGACCCACATTGAATAATCAAACTTCCTTTCAACCCTCCCACATACATTTTAATGGAATAGCCCTTACTAAAAAACAATAGTTTAAGCACCATACATAAGAAGATCTTAACAAAACTATAAAAGGAATTTATATTGAACAAGGATAAAGTACACAACCTATAAATCAGATATTTGTTTTAATTTCTAGAAAGTTTCGTGTTAACATAATGAAATTTTGAGTTTTCGATACATAAGGGTGTACACAATCCTGAGACAAGTACAATTTATTTACATGTCCCATCAAAAATTAACAACTTTAAGTAATATTCTATATAAATATTAATTAACCGTTTTCAAAATGTTAGTGTGGTCAAAATTGATGGTTGAAATGTACTTAAATGAAGAAAAATACATACAAATTAAAAGGCCTCCTTATAAACAGTTATATAAACTGTTTTCTCTGATTTGTGAAGGCACTTAATATACCACTTAAGATAATATTGAAACTGATTTTTTTTTCAGAAATTCTCCGAATGCTATGACAGATGTTGACCTGATGACCCTTAAAACGCTGATAGCTGATTTTCTTCCTGACGATTTAGATGAGATACCAGTGGTATAGTTTAACATTTATTAGAAGAAGAAAAAAACGTTGAAACTTTTGTATGATCAATCTTAATTAGATAGACAATTTGGAATAGGCTGGAGATATTCTTGAACAAGTTTTTTTTCTATGAAGCATTGACTTGGCAACTAGGTCTTTCTTCCTTTCTGCTTTGAAAATTCAAGATGACATTTAATTTATAATGAAATATTGCAGGTACCGCGAATGTGTTTACAAACGCATGATATCGATTTCAGTATGTATGTAATTCAATCCGGAATAATCTTCATTAGGTACGTAAAACACACAAAACGCGTCTATTAAAGCAGCCAAATACATCAGTCAATACAAAATAAAATTAATACTTCATCAATTTTATGCAACCGACATGGTTTTCTGGATAAACATGCAAAGATGAAGCACTGCTAGGGGGTGTATTTTACCCTCGGGAACGGATTTTTATATAAAACAATCCATACCAAATCAAAATAAAAAAGTCCGTAATGGGACAATCAAAATAATAATAGGGTAAATGTCGCCTTATAAGACTAAACAGAAATCAACGATGTTCAAATTTCGCAAATCAATTTACCATATATAAATTAAAACAGTTGGAAATTTATTTTTAGTTCAATCTCCGCAGTGTTTCCTACATTATATAAACATGTTAGGCCAATCGTTTACATTTTTCATCCACTTTCCTTAAAATTATATAATTCCTCATTATTCTTTGATGAGATGAATTTAGGCAACATTAGTTTACTGCTGTTTAATTCTCGTAAATTGATTGAGAAGAAATTCAGACAACTGAGGGAATCGCATGAACTCCAAATAAAGTGAGACCGGATACGTCTCCTGCTATGCAGGAATCTCCAGCTATGCTTATGCAAAATCAGCCAAAATGTCACGATCGTTAAAACTACAGAACATACGACTATACTTTTATCTGCAGGTTTAAGACTGCGAAACCCTGTCGCTAGTGATGGATGGATGAATGACTGTTTATCGTTCAATGGCAAGTGCAATGCATATTTAGCATGTGAACGTTTTGGTTATATAGATATTTACCTGTTGAAGTTGTATTACGTATTTGGCTTGCAAATTTTCATCTTTGATCGTTCTTGGTGAAGATATATCCAGAAAAGCGCTTCAAATGCATGTTTTACATGCTAGTTCACAAGGTAACAGTCCACAGGAAACATGTCACCCTACCTGAACACATTATTATTCTGGCCTTATTCTGAGCCGACCAGTTTGTTTTTTTTTTTTTAATTTAACTTCTAACTGACAGATGAATTAGCGGGGAACAGCAAATGCCAATCTTAAAGTATTTGGTTTGACACGGCTTGGGATCAAACCCTTGACTTCCGACACTTGAGACGAGCATACTATCACGAAACTAGCGAAACAGTCATGTAGCTACTAAATTAAGATATTGTATTGGTCAACAATTTGTGATGGTGACTGTTAAACTATGTAGTGTCGATTTCAGCCGTTTTTCTTCATACCTTTGTTGTAGCAGTTTTTGTGTAAGAATCACACATCCCTCACCCTGTTAATGTGGCTCTTATAGTTTGAATATACACGAACGTGACGTATAAACTGAGATATAAAAACGCCAGACGACGAGACAGTGTGTATGTTACTGCTGAAAAATTGAACCTTAATTACAGTTTGAAAGTTGAAATCACTATGTTTGTCATAGATTCATGTATGAAGTCGTCCATGTGTGTCAATATCGAGAAAAAGATGAAGCAGACCTTATAGTTTTTGTTGTATCCTTAATCTCAATTTCGATGTGTTATATGAGATACAAGCACTCAATAAAATGTTTCTTGAGTGACAAGACATCATAATGAAATTTAGAATGGAAACGTGGAATGCGTCAAAGAGACAACAAGTTGAACAACCCGACCAAAGAGCAGAAAAAAGCCCAAGGCCACCAATGGGTCTTCAACACAGCAAGAAAATCTCGCACCCGGAGGGGGCTTCAGCTGGCCCCTAAACAATAATGTATACTAGTTCAGCAAAAATAGACATCACACTAAACTCCGAAACATATAAATGAACCAAAATTTAAAAAAAACATACAAGACTAACAAAGGACAGAGGTTCCTGACTTGGGACAGGCGCAAAAATATATACCTGAAAGTGAAAATTATAGAACTAAAGCAAAATGCTTTTTTTGTCTTTGAGAAGTTTCTGTATAAATTTTGCTTCATGAGTACGAAAATAAGTCGGATGTAGGAGTACCCATTTTATACATGGGGATAAAGTAGTGTAAATTGTAGAAAAATATAAAGTTTTGATATTACTGCAAAATTGTAAAGACTCATCGAAGATTTTGGAGCGAATATTTAGAATTTTTAAAAACACACATCTGATTGACACAGCTGGTTGAATATTCCTTTGTTGATGTCATTACCAACATCATTAGAAAAGACCTTTACAGAATTATTAGAAAGAAACATTTATCATAATAATCATGCTAGTACTTGACAAATTATAACTTGTGTGGCTAACAATCCACCACTAGCGGTACCAACCAAATTATAGCAATATAGATGTAGAGAGAGAGAGAGGGGGTTCTGGAACATCTTTCGTTATTCATAAGATCGTATTGTAAGTGCAAGTTTAGCTTATTATTCATTATTTTGCAGTTAGACTCAAACCCTCCATTATATTTATTTTCCTTTTCTTTTCTAGGATTTTTTTTATCTCCTGAGTACTTTTTGTTTGTTAGGTGTTATAGACAAAACATTTACCAAATGAAGAATATTTTAATTAATGGAAAAAACTATATAATACTTCTTTTATATAGGACATTCCCTAAATCCTTACATTGTATTTAATTTGAACTTGTTGGCCGCAATGCTGAGCTACGGTGAGAAATGAATGACAATATTTCCTTATTTCAAAAGCACATTATCCAATCCAATGCGTGTAGATGAGACAACAAGCCACAATCCAACTTCATAAATAATGAGAAGACATGTAGAGGGCAATATTTAACAATAGACAAGTGTCTATACAATATATGAAACTCTTCGGGGTCCAAGGTCTGTACCATCTTTATGAAATTATTTTCACATATAGAATATGAAAAACAGCTGAAAGGTCGAACCATCCTAAAAGGTGCATTTAACTCTTGGAAAAAATGCATTTGCTGGTTTCTTGACTTACTTAATGCCCCTAAGGTCGACGTGATGCTGGAAGATACCGGTTTTTTTTTCTGTCCTGCACAGAGACTATTCTTTTGGAACAAACTTATTCACAAGGTGAAAGCATACAAAGAAAATATTCTTTGCTTCATTGGTCTATAGAAGGCCAATATTCCAAATTCTTACGATTTTTGATTGAACATGTAGTCTTTTAACCCGACATACCCATTCCATTGCCCTTTGTATTCAGAAAACACTTTTAAAAGTTTATGTATTTCTGCATCTTTGTTACCTTTCTGGACATCTCACTTTGACAAATATATGTGTCTAGGTATGAATGACTTTAATACAATCATTAAATGAGGTTGAATGCAATAGACAAATAGCTTTCACTTGTTACAAAAGTATATTCTGTGGAATAATAACGAACTAGCCCCCTTTAAAACTATGGAATACCCAGTGAGGCTAGAAATAAAAAATGACATATAACCCGTCAAACGACGGGACCCGCATTGTAAGGGTTTTCATAGATAAAGAAATATTTTGCATTTGGTCATTTACTGTTACATAAGTATTAATATAAATCGTAACACTAAGGTTTATCTACCCCTAGTCATAGACTGCATAGGTCAGATTAGGCATAAGTTTTAGACTATTTGCTTTTAATGCTCTTCATGTTAGTTATGAATGTGGCCCTCCGACTGTTTTGATTAGGGCGCTACTGATTATTCCGAAAACGCAACACGAGTATGTCGTACTAGATCTTAATCATGTTATCTTTGAACAAGAATCAAGGTAAAGTTTTACATAACCCTAACCCTAACCCTAACCCTAACATGAGACCAGCAGAAAATTGATTCCTTTTTTTTTAAATTGAAAACTTATCACTTATTACAGAACAAAAGACGTCCAATCTAAACAGTCACTTTGCAAACTAACACTTTCTATTATAGGAAGCATTTGCACTAGCGGAAAGTGCTGTTGTCCAAGCCTTTAAAGACAGAGACAGTTTACAGGAGGCTAGACGATTGAAAGGGTTTAAAAGTGACTTTTCAGATAGAGAAAGAATTATCCAACAAGAGGGAACTCTCCAAGTATTCAAAAAGATTATTCAAATCAAATTGTCTGGTGTAAGCAGTCGTAAGAAACGAGACACATCAAGTTGTAAGTATATATTAAGGAATATTGCAAGCAAATTGGGTTTGATATTTTAGATTCTGAATACTGAACAGAATAATTACAGAGCGTCTCATAATTAAGACGTAAGAATTTGGAAACCACATATGTTTCAATAAATTTCATTCCATGAAATACAATTAACGATGCTTTTTAAATGTTCCTCTTTCACGTGTTTCAATTTTGCTTCCAAAACATCTTTGTTACAATCGTTATTCAAATTAGAAATACAAAAAAAAAAACGTTTCGCCATTCGAAGAAAAGTTTTTTCTAGGATTTTGTATGAAATGAAATAAGATGTTTTTCAGTAGACCAAATTATTTTTTCTCTGCTGTAATGTTTGATAATTTGGTTATGTCAAATATTTACTATCACAGACTTCTCAAAATGAATGCTATGATTGAAAACTTTATATTTGCTTAAAATGTCTATACAAAAATTAAAATTAACAATCGGAATAGTGTATTATGATATTTTTCCAAAATTTGATAAGGATAGATACAGAACAAGAAATGTTTCAAACGTGGTAAAAAGTAAAATGACAAAAATACCGAACTTCAAGGGAAATTCAAAACGGAAAGTCCTTTATAAAATGGCAAAATCAAAAGCTCAAACACATGGAATAAATGGAAAACAACTTTCATATTCCTGACTTGGTACAGGCATTTCCTAATGTAGGAAATTGTGTATTAAACCTGGTTTTATAGATAGATAAAATATAGCACTTATGCAGGGTGTTACAGAATATTTCAAGATATTGATGTTTCATTGATCATACATACTACTAGGTCAAAGTAATCTAAAACCTGTATAAGTTTAGGACCTATTCAGATCAACGAAAAATCAGTTTTGTCTACAAAAGAGAAGCGGAATAAACTAACCAGATATCCAAACTCATAAGTCGGTAAAAGGATCAAAACATAAAATTAGTTATCAAAGTAAAAAATAGTGCGTTTAAAATATTTTTTGGCGTTTTAATGTTCATGTTCTGACAATTAAACTCAGAAAGGTTTTTAGAAAGCAAATCACCCTATGTAAGACTCTTTCAAAATGAAACTTTTCAATATTTGTTCATTTTGTTTTTTACAGATACTTTGACCTGTGATGATTTGAAGTCGCTGGGTTCCGTAGGATTGCCTGCAGTGTCAGAGGCAAACCTTATTGCTGTAAATGACAGTGAATTTCAGGATTGTTTGTTAACTTTAGGGGAGGTCACACAATGGTCAGCTGATCAGAAAGAAGCATTAGCTCAAAAAATGATATCGGTAAATTTAACACCGTTTGTATGTCAGAATTTAAAACACTCAAAGTTGAAAAGAAATGTTGTAGAGATAATTTCCATTTGATCATTTTATAAATCTACATTTGCATTTTTTAGATGGATAGAGAAAGAGTATAAATGGTGTCTTTCCTAACTTATATTTTTACCAGAATAAATATTGTACATTTTAAGATTTGTTTTAATCATTTTATAGATATATGGCATACCAGGCAACTGGACTTCAGAGACAATTGGAACAGCGGGAAGTATGGTACAGGGATTAGATGTGTCAAATATGAATACACTTAATATTGATATAAACAGTGTAAGCTCTTTAGGTCAGCTGCACGGATGGACAAATGAACAAGTAAATATAGATTTGGCATAAATGACCAATTAACAGTAGATTTTTTCCTTTTATTTGTAGAGTTTATATCGTTTGAATATCGTACCTTGTTAGTAAACAAAGAACATTGTGTATGATCATGTTATGGCTGATATGGAATATGATATGATATGGCTGTTATTTTTATGTCACATTTTGCTATGTAGTTCTTCACGTGATTTGGTAATCATACATCCTTGGATTTCAAATATTCGGCTTTGAGTGTTCCTGATGAAGGTAAATCTAGAAAAGCGTGTCAGACGCATAAAGTTAATGAAGTGTTTATCCCATTTTTTATAACACTATATCGCTGCTGGTTGACTATGACATCCTCAAAGGTATCATCAGCTTAGAAATCAGTTCTTCGGTACTGACATGATTTATAACAAACCTTTCTTTAGTTTTCCGTTTAGTATTTAAGAAATTGTTTAGAAACTTAGCTTCCAACACATTCAAGCAAATTTGACCTAAGATGTACTTTGCAGTATTTGTAGGTCCCTTTTGTCATAGAGCTCTTCAGTGTTTCGGTACTTATACATCCTTCTGAGTTCACTTTAATCGGATAAAATGAAAAATAACACTTTACATTATAAATTTTAAACCAAGGACAGAAACACACGAGGAGCTATATGATCCAAAGAGACCAAATCCATCTAGGGAACATACTACAAAACATAACATCAATCATATTACAATTTGTTTTTTTTTTTTATAATGGTTTTCATTGATAATTTTAGAAAAGATCTGCTTATACAGTGTTTATGACAAAAGTGAAGAACGGGTTACCAGCAAGTAATTTATCCAGTACAGAATTGACAGCATTAGGAAACTTTATTTGTGGAATGCTTTCAACTGAAATAGACACCATCTCACCAGCTGTATATATGTAAGACTATCTTTTTTTTTTTTATATTGGATCCATTGAGTAGGAATACAGCTGTAATGAATAGATGTACACTTAGATCAGTTTAAGAACAAAATGCAAAAACATCATTATTTGGAATGTCTAACTAAAGAGCTTTGAATTCACAGCAAATTAAAACTGGGAATACAACATATATCCCTACATCATTCAAAAATCTTCCTAAGTTCTCTCCATTGGTATTATTGGTGTTAACATAAAAAGAACGATGAAAATATCTCGTCTTTATACTGGATATTTAAACTTACTCTAATTAAAATAAATTTAAAGAACGATATATAGCCGGGTCGTCAAGGTGTTCGACTCAACATCTTTTTAACGTTCTTACCATCATTCTTTCTACAGTAAAACATTTTAAAAGATAAGGTAGCAATACACAGTTAGGAGTTTGGTTTCGCATTTTAGCCCCGGTGGATTTTTCAAATATGAAAGTTATTGTGTAATAAAATTCATTTTTAGACAGCTGAGTACTAATTTAGCCTTCAAAGGTGGTTCATAAGAACATCAAGATTATTTTTTACATGTTTTATGGGCTATTTTCTGTTTGACTCTCCGTATTTTCATAGCTAGACCGGTCATCGGTCCAGAAATTAATGTAATGTTTACAAACACTTTTTTTCTACACTAAGTTTTTGACGCAATTTTACAAAAAAATGAGACGAAAGACATATGATTTTCATTGGATTTATTGAAAGATATATGTAAATAGTTTCAGAAAAGGTATTACTTGAAGTGATTGAAATTCTACTTTTGGTCAAATTTTGGGAAATATGTGACATCTTTTCCCCTTTTGCTATATTTTATAACAAAAAAATGCAGATTGTTGCCATGGATACACCAAAAAGAAATTAAATTTTACCATTTTATATACTGGATATGAAATCTATGGAAGATTCTGATTACATACATATGCACATATATGACACAAACAGTAAGCTTAATATTGCAAGAAGGCAATGAAAAGGGGATGGTAAAATTTATGAGGGAAAATTTTAATATTTTTTCCTAACTGTTTATTGCTACCTAATCCTTCAGAAATATTGTGGAGAGGTATATTCGTCCAGCAGTGTCAATCAGAAGATGATTCTTAAAAACTATAAAGAGCTACTGAAAATCTTCAATCACATTCTTTACAATTTTGTAGTAATATCAAATCCTTATTTTTCCTACTCTTAACACTATTCCCCATGTTCATTTGAAAGATGTTCATTTGAAAGATCGAATACATCGTCTCATTGAACGGAGCTGTTTCTACAAAATTTGGAATCGTAGGTACAAATTTCTTGTTTTAGGTCATGAAAACTCTTACTTTGTGAAGAGCCGAACGGATTTTAAAGGCAAATACTTAATAGGAATTGCACAGAAGATAATATTATCAAAATGCTATACTTTTTGATCGACAACATATTTGTTGATTTTGGTGGATTGATATTTCAACATACATGTTTGATTTCTTTGCCATATTTATTTTATTGATATTACTCATTGGATTGGTTCCTCAGTTCACAGCTGTGGCGTGATCGTGAGTTTGCAAAGAATTCCGCTCAAACCGGTGCTAAGAGCCGTCTTAAACTTGCAGTGAGATGAGAGTTTCACTGAAAGCCTCACTATGACTTTAAAATAAAAAAAAAACAGAAATGAATGTTGCTGTTCATTTGCTTTTTATGCAGTTTGCTGTGCATGTACGGATTTTGTGTCATTTGCCTTATATCCGTTCTTTTCCATCATACAGTCTGCATTCCAATTTGTGCCCCTACTAACCGACTTGTTTTTGTACTCATATCAAGCAGAAATTATACACATCCTTTCCAAAGACAAAAAAGAAACAGTTTGCAGAGTGCTTTAATTTCATCTTCTGTAATTGATTATGTCCATTCACACAAAAACCCACATTTCAGTGAGTGCTTGCATCTCATATATATTCTAATGAACTTGAGATTTAAGATACTACCAAAACTAGAAAGTCGGCTTCATATTTTGATCTTTTCCTCAATATTGACACAGATGCGACTTGAAACTAATATCTACTAGTATTACAAACATAATGATTTCAACTGATCAATTGTCAACAACTTCCTATTTCTTAGCAGTAATATCCTATGGCGTTTGCGTACTTAATTGATAATTCAGTCGAGGATTATGCCAGGCAATGGGCTAAACGCGAGAAAGAAGACGTAGATACTCTTTCCGAATGGATTAAGGCTGTGAGGTCGTTGATACAAATCCGAACTAAGAAACGAAATGGGCATATCAATACCCACGCTACATCAATTTTTAAAGACCCAAATGTTGCAAAGCACTTGTCCTACCTTCATGACAAATATGTTGTTGTCCCTGCAGATAAAGCCCCAAACAACATCGTTTTGTGTGTAAATATCATTACATAAACTGCTTGATAAATGAATTAGGTATTGACAATTCACTTGAAACTCAACATATACCCTCATGACACTTACCAAAGAGGAAATCCTGGATAATCATAGGTCTGTTCTATGTTCCTTTGAATTTCAACCAAAGATGAAGAACTGGATCTTCCATCACTGTATTGGATACCTAAACTACATAAGTGTCCTTACAAACAACGGTATATTGCTGGGTCTTCCAAATGCTCCACGAAACCTCTTTCTAAATTATTAACATCTATTTTATCAGCAATCAAAGCCGGGCTCCAAAGTTATTGTGAAACTGCCTATTCTAGAGGTGGCGTGAATCAGATGTGGATACTAAAAAATTCCAAAGATCTTTTAGAGTACATACAATCTAAGACTCTCTCATCTTGCAATAGTATTAAAACATTTGACTTTTCTACACTTTACACAAGTATTCCCCATTCCAAACTAAGAGACAAATTGAAAGAGTTGGTATTACTTTGTTTCATTAAAAGAATGGAGAACGTAGATACAAGTATCTTGTCTTGGGAGGATAAATCCTACTTTGTAAAGAATCACTCTGATTCAAACAAAAATTCTCTGAAACTGACATTATCAAGATGCTTGATTTCTTGATTGACAACATATTTGTTACGTTTGGAGGACGTGTTTTCAACAGACTGTCGGAATTCCAATGGGAACCAATTGTGCCCTCTTCTTGCCGACTTGTTTCTTTATTATTATGAGGCTGACTTCATACAGGAACTTCTTAGGAAGAAAGATAAGAAGTTAGCAATATCCTTTAACTCTACGTTCCGCTATATAGATGATGTTCTCTCACTAAATAATACAAAATTTGGTGACTATGTTGAACGAATCTATCCCATCGAACTAGAGATAAAGGATACTACAGATACAGTTAAGTCTGCCTCATATCTTGACTTACATCTAGAAATTGACAATGAGGGTCGGTTGAAAACAAAACTTTACGACAAAAGAGATGATTTCAGCTTCCCAATTGTGAACTTTCCATTTCTATGTAGCAACATTCCAGCAGCGCCTGCATACGGAGTATATATCTCCCAATTGATACGATATTCCCGGGCTTGTGTTTCCTATCATGATTTCCTTGATAGAGGATTGCTGCTCACAAGGAAGCTATTAAACCAAGAGTTCCAAATGGTGAAGTTGAAATCATCCCTTCGTAAATTTTACGGACGCCATCACGAGTTGGTTGACCGTTATGGAATAACCGTTTCACAGATGATATCGGATATGTTCCTTATGTCGTAACTATAATACCCTTCCCTTTTCACGAATGTGACTTACCGAATTAGACTATTTACCGGATTTGTAATAACATAAGCAACACGACGGGTGCCACATGTGGAGCAGGATCTGCTTACCCTTCCGGAGCACCTGAGATCACCCCCAGTTTTTGGTGGGGTTCGTGTTGTAGTCTTTAGTTTTCTATGTTGTGTCATCTGTACTATTATTTGTCTGTTTGTCTTTTATTTTTGGCCATGGCGTTGTCAGTTTGTTTTCGATCTACGAGTTTGACTGTCCCTCTGGTATCTTTCGTCCCTCTTTTACGCTAGTGTATGTTCATTCTATACTAGCTTCCTTAGCATGGGTATACACCTTTCAATCCAAGAGTTCCAAGCTATTTAAACTACCCTTCCGGAGCACCTGAGATCACCCCCAGTTATTGGTGGGGTTCGTGTTGCTCAGTCTTTAGTTTTCTAAGTTGTGTTTTGTGTACTATTGTTTGTCTGTTGGTCTTTTTCTTTTTTAGCCATGGTGTTGTCAGTTTATTTTCGACTTCGAGTTTGAATGTCCCTTTGGTATCTTTCGCCTCGCTTTAAAAAAAAAACTGCTCCAACAGAGTCATGAGGAAGAACGATTGAAATTGACACTGCATAAGTTTTATGGTTACCATCACGAACTGGTTGACCTATGCGTTATATATGTTTCAACTCACTAGCGACATGTTCTAGCAGTCTTATATCTTTAGGTACCAGAATAGTCGTCCAATTTGTAATTGCCCATTGTGTCCTTTTCCCAATTGTGATATTTTGACTTTAGTGTGGATTCGCATGGCGGGTGATGCATTCAAAGCAGGAGACGCTTACCCTTCTATGAAATACTAATATTACATAGACCAACAGTGATATCTACTTAAAATGTCTAGTTGGAACTACAGATGACACTCAATTAAGTACAGGTTTGGCGACGTAAAACACATGCAACCATTTCATGAATGAAACAAATCTTCACACAAAAAAGTGAAAGTGAAGAAGGTAGCTTTATCCTCTTGGTATAGCAGGAAAAACTTATTCTGTCGACACACCGGTTTCGCTCTTTTTGGAATTCGTACGTTTCCATCTGTTTTTTTTTTTACCTTAATTTGTATCTTCTTAATGGATTTATCAGATTTGAATATCGACAACTAAAACGGACATAAAAGAGAGGCGAAAAATACCAAAGGGACATTCAAACTCACAAGTCGAAAATAAACTGACAACGCCATGGCTAAAAAGAAAAAAGAAGCATGCAGTACACAAAACACAACATAGAAAACTTTAGACTGAGCACCACAAACCCCTACAAAAACAGGGGTTTGATCTCAGGTGCTCCGGAAGGATAAGCAGATTCTGCTTCACATGTGGCACCATAATACGTTAATGTGACAATACTTGGGATTCAGCAGCCAAAACTGTAAACATACATCACAGACATAAAACATAGCTGCCTCAAATCAAAACAAACATACAAATAAATCTTAAGAAAGACGCCAACAAAAAAGTTGTTGTAGTTGATAGTTAATTTGACAAAGACGCCAACAAAAAGTGTTTGTAGTTGATAGTACATACAGTATATAGTATACACTTTCTCGATACAGTACACATTTAGTAAAATATAAATACACGGGAAAACAAAATGAAATAACAAAATTTCAACTTCTTACAATGAAATTTCCATGATTAATGACATCATGGTTTGCGATTAACATCAGCTTGTCATGAGTTACACTACAACTGTCACTGATGGAGCAGGAAATGTATACTCATCTGCCCTTCCCGAGTAGTTCAGGTCATCTAGTAGTTGTTGATGAAGTTTGTTTAGCGTAATTTAAAGTTTTCTGTGTTCTATTTTGTAGACTATACCTGTGTGGTGATTTGTAGATTGTTTATTGTCTTTTCGTCTTTTACCTTCAGGGCATACTCCTGTGTCTTTAACTTCATATTTGTTAAGTCCCATTAGGTGTTTCTTTATTTTCTTCATTAACAAATTGGTAAGCCAGTGATTTCATTTGTATACTTCTCACTGTCTGTTAGAGCAATGAATATATCAAAAGACATATATTTTGACAGGGATTCTGCAGAAACTGTAGGTGGTTTGACACATTGCAGTACAAGTCAACTGCAAGCTTTTGCTGCATTAGCTAAACATTCAGACGCATTTGGGAATGACATTTCACTGTGGGACGAGTCGACAGTTACAACAGCCGGAATTTTAGTAGGTTTGTAACTTTCTTAGTAATGACGAAGAATTCAATACAGAGAGATTTTTATTTTTAGTTTCTATGATCATGGGCAAATCATGTAGAACTTTTTTTCTATTTCAATTTTGATTCTAATGATATTGTTATGATATTGTAACTATTGTTATGATATTGTAACTATTATATTTATTTAGTTGGCCTAATTTGTTTTGTGTGGCCTAAGAATGTTTACATTGTTTTATATACATTGTGTACAAAATAAAATACATTGTGTTACAACTATGCAGTTTAGAATTCACTGGAACATTCATTGATACTCATGGAATGATTAGAACTTTCTATTTCACTTACATAACGTTTCCAGAATGATCATAACAAAGATGCGTAATTTATATTTCTAGCGTTGTCTAGAAATTTCTGTTTAAGTATTTAAATGCAGACCCAAAAGTTAGTAAAATATATAGAGATTTGGACATAGACATAGATAGACTTAGACATCGATAGACATCAACATTCTCTGCAGTTGGATTGACACTTTTATTTACAAACTACATCATACTAGATTGTGAACAATTGGATATAATATTCTGTGGATTCCGTGAAGATTTCCGGATAAAGAAAGATAAAAGATTGGACTCATATTTTGACAGTTAAGTTGACATTTCTTTTGTGTAATACTTTTGTAAACTAGTGTATAATAAATCTTGTTAAATTTTATTATTGATTTGTGTCTTTTGTTGGCTACAATTAAAAGGCGATTTTCTGACATAACAGAAATTGGGGCTCAAGTCCGGGATAACGTTAATATCTTATTTTAAAAAAATATTTGTTCAGTATTTTTATTAGAAATAGCCAACAAAATTCTACAAAATGGCATTTGAAGCCGGTAAATTTTGAAAACGCCAGACCTGGAGAAGTTTGATAATTTAAAGAAAGAGGAATTAGTGTTGCTTGCTAAACATCTGAAATTAGACTTTAGAGTATCTATGAGAAAACAAATTATAAAAATTTGGTAATAGACAAATTAGTTGACGCAGAAATTTTAGGTGAAGAGGCTCTTGATCTTAAGGTCGAAAATGTTGACGCTATCAAATTAAAACAGCTTGAATTAGAACATGAACTTAAATTAAAACAATTGGAAAAGAAAAGAAGAAAGGCAGGCAGAACTTGAAATGAAGGAAAGGCAGGCAGAACTTGAAATGAAGGAAAGGTTAGAGATGGAGAAGATGAAAGAAAAGAAAAGAAGATGAATTTAAATTAAAACAGGCAGAACTTGAAATGAGGGAAAGGTTAGACATGGAGAAAATAAAAATTGAAATGGTCAAAGGAGAAAGTAACACTAATGTACAGTCGAAATCAGAACATTTTGATGCAGCAAAAATATACGTTTGGTTCCCAGATTTTGTGAAAAACAGTCGATAAATATTTTCCACAGTTTGAGAAAATTGCTCATAATTTGAAATGGCCGAAGCCTTTTGGACTACAATGCTGCAAAGTGTTTTTCAGGGCAAGGCCGCTGAAATTTACTCAGCACTTTCATCCGAACGAAGTTCTGATTATGACACGGTTAAAGGGAAGTTTTGAAAGCTTATGAGCTAGTGCCAGAAGCATATAGACAGAAGTTTAGATCTTATAAAAGTTTGATTCACAAACCTATGTTGAATTTGCTAGGAAAAGAAGACCTATTTGATAAATGGCTTACGTCAAAGAAAATAGATAACAATTTTAAGAACCTAAGACAACTGATGTTATTAGAAGAGTTCAAGCAATGTGTTCATTTAGACTTAAAACACATCTAGATGACAAAACTGTTGAGACATTACAAGATGCAGCTGTTATTTCCGATAATTATACCCTTTCACATAAGAGAAGTTTCAAAGGTCAAAATTTTAATACTTCGAGTGGAAATTATAAGAATCAAAGCACTGAACGTACTGATAGTAAGCCTGTTGCACAGAATAAGAGTCAGTCTAGTTATAATATGTCTAGTCCGAAATTTGATACTTTTGAGAAGAAGTCACTGACTTGTGCTTATTGTAAGAAGAATGGTCACCTGATGGCTGATTGTTTCAGACTCCAGAAGAAGAATGAAAGAGATAATAGGCCCAAGACCAGTGCTTGTACGACACCCGTGTTACCAATACGTTGGAATGTCCTGCGAGTCAGGCTTTTAAGTCCAGTTTTGTGATTACATGGAGGATTATAAACCCTTTATGTCTGATGGGTTTGTTTCTATTGTTGATAATACTACTCCTCAACCTATTAAGATTTTACGGGACACTGGAGCTTCTCAGTCTTTATTGCTAGAAGGTGTGTTGCCTTTGTCCGAGGAGACTTCTGTTGGTGCCTCCGTTTTGTTACAAGGTGTGGAGTTAGGTTGTATAGATGTTCCCTCCATCGTATTTATCTGAAGTCAGATTTGATAACTGGACCAGTTGTTGTGGGTGTTCGTCCTAATCTCCTGTTGAGGGTGTTTCATTATTGCTAGGAAATGATCTAGCTAGGAACAAAGTGGTTCCTGAACCAATTGTTACCAGTGAACCGGTGGTGGATGTTAAATCACCTGAAGATGATGCTGAACTGTATCCAGCTTGTGTCGTTACTAGGGCGATGGCTAGAAAACAGCAAAATGAGGATTTGCAAGAAGACCAGTTTGATTACATGGACCTTTCTGACACCTTTCTAGCCGACATTGAAGGTCCCAGTAGCTCAGAGAAGGCCGTAATAAGACCACCTAGTATAAGCAAGAATGTAATTATGCCATGGCCAGACGTAAACAGCCATTCATTAGACCGAAGGAAATTTGTCGAAGAACAAAATAAAGACCCTGAGGTTCTTCAGCTCCGCCAGAGGGCTCAACCACAGGAAGAAGCAGACAAAGTGGCCGAATGCTATTACCATCAAGACGGCATTTTAATGAGAAAGTGGAGGCCCCCTGATGCTACCCCAGAGGAGGAATGGAGAGTGGTATACCAAGTGGTGGTGCCTAAAGTCTATAGGCAAGACATTATTGGTCTTGCTCATGACACCCCTTGGCTGGACACTTAGGTATAAGGAAGACTTGCCTTAAGATCTTGCAGCATTTCTACTGGCCAAGACTTAGAAATGATGTCGCAGAATACTGCAAATCATGCCATATATGCCAGGTTGTTGGTAAGCCTAACCAGAAAATACCACCAGCACCACTTCTGCCTATTCCAGCCTTTGAAGAACCTTTCAGCCGAGTACTCATTGATTGCGTTGGACCTTTACCAAAACCAAGACCGGAAATGCGTATTTACTGACGATCATGTGTACCTCCACTCGTTTTCCTGAGGCTATTCCGTTAAGGAATATCAAGACACCTACTATTGTCAAAGCTTTGATCAAATTTTTCACGCTAGTAGGACTTCCAAAGTCTATACAGTCCGACCAGGGTTCAAATTTCATGTCAGGTATATTTCAGCAAGTCGTGTACCAGTTAGGGATTGCTCAGTATAGGTCAAGTGCTTATCATCCAGAATCTCAAGGTGCCTTAGAACGTTTTCATCAAACATTGAAGAACATGATCAGAACTTTTGTCTTCAATTTGACAGGGATTGGGATGATGGTGTTCACTTTTACTTTTGCGGTCCGAGAGGCTGTTCAAGAATCCTTGGTTTTAGTCCCTTTGAGTTGGTATTTGGTCATACTGTAAGGGGACCTTTAAAATTGATAAAGGAAAAGTGGCTTACTGAACACACTGACTTGAATCTTCTAGACTATGTATCTAGATTTAAAGAAAAATTGTATACTGCTTGTCAAATTGCTCAGAACAATTTAAAACTGTTCAGAATAAGATGAAAATATGGTATGATAAAGATGCCAGGGACAGATTTTTGAGCCTGGTGATAAGGTACTTGTATTTTGCCAGTCCCTGGACATCCATTACAAGCTAAATATTGTGGTCCTTATACCATAGAGAGTAAAATCAATGATTTGAATTATATTGTAAAACGACAGGTCGGCGTAAACAAAATAGAGTGTGTCACATTAATATGTTAAAACCATATTTTGAGCGTACTAATGAAGGTGAGAATAAACCAGTTGCCACTTTAGCCATGGTTAAATTGGAGAACAATCATGACAAACC
The DNA here is from genome assembly GCA_017311375.1 of Mytilus coruscus. Taxonomy (NCBI): domain Eukaryota; kingdom Metazoa; phylum Mollusca; class Bivalvia; order Mytilida; family Mytilidae; genus Mytilus; species Mytilus coruscus. Next base: position 86,819,558 of record CM029603.1, read on the forward strand.
AGGTGTAATTGAACCACCTTTTAGTTCTAAAACTATGGAAGAGACAGTTAGATTGAAAAATTCAGAAATTTTGTCAAATTTAGATTCAAAACTTGCACATCTGTCTTTTGATCGTAGAGAAAATTAAAAGCCTTGGTATTTTCTTTTAAAATCTTTTTCCAGATGTGCCAAACAAAACCACTGCTGTTTTTCATGATGTCGATGTTGGTGATGCTTCTCCAATTAAGCAACATCCTTACCGGCTCAATCCACTCAAACTTGAATTTATGAGACAAGAAATTAAATATATGCTTGACAATGATATTATTGAGCCGAGTAACAGTGAATGGAGCTCTCCTTGTCTGCTTGTGCCCAAACCAGATAAAACCTTTCGTTTCGTAACTGATTTCAGAAAAGTAAATTCTGTTTCAAAATCTGATTCCTATCCGATTCCAAGGATAGACGATTGCATTGATAATATTGGAAAAGCAAAATTTGTGAGCAAATTTGATTTATTGAAAGGTTACTGGCAAGTCCCATTGACACAGAGAGCTCGAGAAATATCAGCTTTTGTCACACCAGATGGCTTATTTCAATATACTGTAATGCCGTTTGGCATGAAAAGTGCTCCAGCTACATTTCAAAGAATGATCAATAATGTTATAAAAGATTTAGACTGTTGTTATGCTTATATTGATGATCTTATTGTATGTAGTGATAGCTGGGAAGAACATTTAACACATTTATATGATACTTTTGATAGATTGTCACAATCAAATTTGACTGTTAATCTTGGTAAAGTGAATTTTGTCAGGCCACTGTTGATTATTTAGGGCATACAGTTGGCCAAGGTCAGGTGAAACCTATTACGGCTAAAGTGGATGCAATTACCAAATTTCCTCCTCCTACAAATAAAAACAACTTATGAGATATTTAGGCATAATTGGATTTTACAGGAAATTCTGTTCAAATTTTTCGACTGTTGTTCAACCATTGACTCATCTTTTACGGAAAGATTCTAAATTCATCTGGAGTGAAAATTGTCAAAACGCTTTTGAAAATAGCAAATCACTTTTAATTAATAGTCCAGTTCTGATCACTCCAGACTATGAAAACAATTCAAACTTGCCGTTGACGCAAGCGATGTAGGAGTTGGAGCTGTTTTATATCAAGAGACAGATGATAATGTTGAAAACCTATATCATATTTTTCTAAGAAATTAGATAAACATCAGAAAAATTATTCAACTATTGAAAAGAGTGTTTTGCACTGTTGTCTGCACTTCAACATTTTGATGTATATTTAAATCCCACTGTGCATCCTATTCTTGTTTATACTGATCATAATCCTCTCACCTTCATACATAAAATGAGAAACAAGAACCAGAGATTGACTAGGTGGAGTTTATTGTTACAGGAACATGATGTTATTGTAAAACATATTAAAGGTAAAGATAATGTAATAGCAGATGCTTTATCTAGAACTTATTGAAACAATTTGTATATACTATGTATTTTTGTACATATTATTCATGAAAAGTTTTGTTACACTCAAACTTTTTTAAGGGGAGGTGTTATGATATTGTAACTATTATATTTATTTAGTTGGCCTAATTTGTTTTGTGTGGCCTAAGAATGTTTACATTGTTTTATATACATTGTGTACAAAATAAAATACATTGTGTTACAACTATGCAGTTTAGAATTCACTGGAACATTCATTGATACTCATGGAATGATTAGAACTTTCTATTTCACTTACATAACGTTTCCAGAATGATCATAACAAAAGATGCGTAATTTATATTTCTAGCGTTGTCTAGAAATTTCCGTTTGAGTATTTAAATGCAGACCCAAAAGTTAGTAAAATATAGAGAGACATAGAAACATAGATAGACATAGATAGACTTAGACATCGTTAGACATCAACATTCTCAGCAGTTGGATTGACACTTTTATTTACAAACTACATCATACTAGATTGTGACCAATTGGAAATAATATTCTGTGGATTCCCGTGAAGATTTCCGGATAAAGAAAAGATTGGACTCATAGTTTGACAGTTAAGTTGACATTTCTTTTTGTGTAATACTTTTTGTAAACTAGTGTATAATAAATCTTGTTAAATTTTATTAATTGATTTGTGTCTTTTGTTGGCTACAATTAAAAGGCGATTTTCTGACATAACAATATCATTTGGGTTTTAAAAAATTTGTTTGTCTCTGAAATATTTCATAAGAAGCATGCATTTTCTACTATAGTTATTTTACTCTAAATACAGTTGTTAATGACATTATTTTGAACCAATGCATGCAAATATACTTAACTAAGTCCTATGCAAAGGTTATTAAACGCATATTTATGATGTTATAAAATTGCAAAATTATAAGCTACCTATCTTTGATGAGTGTTTACATCCACTGGATCAATGCCACTGCTACCGCCATCCCCGTAGTCAGCACTTTTGTGTTGACATGATATGCCATTGATATGTTCTTTTTTCTGTAAATTTACTGTTTATAAAATGTTTAAACATTAGAAACAATTATGTTTTACTACCTCCAGGTATAGATTACCTTTGACCTTATTTGACACATTTTAGGGGAATTTTTGGTTTTTAATGCTCTCTAACTTCGTATTTGATTGTTTGATTCGAGTGTCACTGGTGAATATTATGTAGATGAAACTCGTACAAATTATAAGCCTGGTATCTTTGATTAGTTTTTATATGATAAACATATTGGAGAGTAATAGATGGTACTTTGAAGTAGCTAGCGTTTCATGTGCATACACAAAACATGACAATTCAAACTTTATGAATATTTTGGTAATATTTATGAGGTTTAATTGCAGCCAAATTAATCAATTTTACGACTTAAAATTAATCAGAAAAAGTTGACATTAAACTTTATATGTTCTTATTATAGGTGCACTTAGTGTGAATGAAATATCTGCATTAAGTCCTGGACAGATTGATAGCATTGATCCGAATATGATCAGTTATTTTCCAGTTGAAGCCATGAAGGTAATCATATTGTATGGATTGTTTCGAAGGAGGAGAATCAATAAGTAGAATGTAGATAATATGTATAACTGATTGATATTTTTGTCTGGAAAAAGAAAGGATATCTATTAATTGAAATTGGCCTTTGAACTAGATTTCAATAACGGCAGATTTCAGTTACTGCAGATACTATTTGATTAGTACTTTGTGTCTTATTTTTTTTAATAATTGTTTTTGTGATTAGTAACGATCAGATGAGTCAAGCCCTTACATTTATTTTTCACAGTGTGTTCTTATGTAGTGCTTTTACACAACAGTCCCATGTTAGGGAAATAATTGAACGTTAAAAAAAAATTTGAACCCCGCTTCTTTTTATATTATGTAATCCAGTGCTTGTTTTGGTTGCTTTCTACGATCTATTTAATTTTTTGTATATATTAGGTCATAGATTTTCGCTTTTAAATTCCTTCCCAGTATGTCATCCAAGGGCCATTTATAGAAGACTTTACTGACTAAATTTGTCGATCATTTGAATATACTTATTTTAAAGGGTTAATTATCAATTTAACTCTGTAATAAAGTGTTTAAATATTGTTTTATATGTACTAGCATTGTTTTTGTTATTCATAAATTAACACATCTTTCTATGTTGTGATGTTACACTATTGTTTCAGAAAAAGGGTGAAGGTTTGGTACCATTAAAACGTTTAAACCCGCTGCATTTGTTTGCACCTGTCCTAAGTCAGGAATCTGATGTTCAGTAGTTGTCGTTTGTTGATGTGGTTCATAAGTGTTTCTCGTTTCTCGTTTTTATATAGATTAGACCGTTGGTTTTCCCGTTTGAATGGTTTTACACTAGTAATTTTTGGGGCCCTTTATAGCTTACTGTTCGGTGTGAGCCTAGGCTCCGTGTTGAAGACCGTACTTTGACCTATAATGGTTTACATTTATAAATTTTGACTTGGATGGAGAGTTGTCTCATTGGCACTCATACCACATCTTCTTATATCTACATAACTAAATAACTATTCCTTTACAGTTATGAACACTCACGATCATACATCCTGTCGATACAACTTAAAACGTCTTTACACTAAATCCATAGTTAAGTACTAATAGATGTTAAGTCTGTGAACTTGATTTATTCATAAGTTTGTTATTGGCTTTGACTTAGCTTTAATTAACTGCGAGTACTCTTAGATTGAACTGTGTGTTTATAAGTCTTTTTGTAAGTCGTTTTTTGTGCTTTGTGTCGATTTGATGCGCCCAGGCTTTTGAATTGGGTTTTACAGTTTGCTCTTATTTTGTGCTGTTTACACCACTAGGGGTTGGGGCGCTCGCAAATATGATTTAACCAATCACATTCTGTTTGTGCCTACGCCATGTCAGGAACCTGTAATTCAGATATTGTCTTTGGTCGTTGTGTATCGTCTCTGTTTTAGTGTATTGTTTTGTGTATAATTTCTCTTTTGAATTGTCTTACAGTTTGTAATGTCGGGGCCTTTATTAGCTTACTATACGGTACACGGTATGGGATTTGCTAATTGTTGCAGACCGTACAGTGACTTTTAGTTGCTTACATACGTTACTTAATCTCTGATGTGACAGCTGTCTCAATGGGAATCATACCACATCTCCTTATTTTTGTAGTAATCTGCAAGTATCTTCTTAAAAATAGAAATGACTACCTCTTTTGGAAAACTTATTTGGACTATCATGTCATATCCATGCCCTCATACAGGCACTTTTATATGAAAGTGATGATTTGAACCGAGTTCAAAGTATACAGCCATTTGTATGGCAAATATTTCAATTCCAATTGAAAACTAATCTTTGAACAAATGTCCACAATAATTAATCGGACGTAATTTTCCACTGAATATAGAAAATTTTCCTTAATACATATGTCTCAGACAAACATTAAAACAAGACTCAACCGAAACGGTTATTGAAATACACTTCCCTAAGAAATTGACCACTACCCTTAAATCTCCTGAAAGAGGTCACTTCTCCGTCTCCATAATCCTAGATTACGTCTTTTAGTCATATATTTGAATACATCACGTGCAGTCAAACGGAAATGTTTCAGGAAAGGCAGCTGTAAGGGCTTTATAGTTAGAGAGTCTGGAATATTCCCACGCATATACTAATAATTAATTTATTAATTATATTTCACATTTAACTGACATGAATTGATGTATGACAGCAAAATGGGGTCTTCATTTACAGGAATAGCTGTAGGTGTACAAATAATTGATGCCTATTTGTATCCTAGATGGAAACTACAAAAAAAGACAAAAAAAATAAAGATAGAAACATCAGACAGCACAAAATATCTGTGTACTATTTTTGTGTTAAAAATTCTTAGTAGAAAGATAGATTAATGTTTTTTTAATTCTAGATAATTAATCAATGCATTCTATTTTCTATGAAATAAAGGACAGCGGGTTGTTATCTGCATGATCTATATGATAACTTTTGAGACAAAATCAGTCCTGTTAATATACATCATTTATTTTGAAGTCTTTTACGAGTGAACAGCTACAGAATTTCAGTCCTGCACAGGCAGAGGCAACTACTTCAGAACAACGTTCCCAGCTTTCACATGATCAATTTATCAGTTTGCAAACAGCAGCAGGAACTAGTTTCTCTGATGGACCTAGTAAGTTTGGTTATATCTTTTTATTTAAAAGTTTGTTCTAAAATTGAACATCTTTATAATGAATTTCTTTAACAGTATTATAAACTAAAGGAATATTCCAAAATTATTTTTAAGGGAGTTGGAAGGCATTTAATTAGAAAGTTAATGCCTTTTTGTTGTATAAGATATATCAGACAACACTAGCCTTTTATAATTAAAATTGGCTGTCATGCAATAGCCCCACCCTACCCATTCAATCATTTATTGATGAATCCTAAGGTTATATCTAACAGATTCAATTCGTGTTAAGATGTCAGTCATACGTTGTTTAAAAAATTTTGTCCAGATCGATATTGTCAAATAAAAATATACAGATCCGAAATATACAGAACAATAACCCGGTTTTCGAGATAACTCAGGTTAACACCGGAAAAAATTAAAATTTTATCGAAAACATAATACATTTATGTTAACGGTATTTTTAAAGGGGTTTAAAATTGGGAACGTAATTTTTGTCTCGCATGCAACGAAAGTTGCAGTATGTGAAACATAGGTATTACTGCCCTGCAGCGACGGTGTTGTAAACTTTTTGAATAAAGCTTTATATTTCAGAAGTTAGACGACCCGGATGCTTCATATCTTGTACGCTGTCTATTGTCCTTGACCTCATTTTCATGGTTCAGCGATTGCTTGAAAAAAAAAATGATTTTTTTGTCATGTGAATTTCTCACTTATGAGTAACAGGTGTCATCTGACCTTGACTTCATTTACATGGTACAATTGTCAATGTTATGTTTTTGTGTTTTGTTCAGTTTTTCAAATACAATAAGCAGTAGGTCAACTATATTTGGTGTACGTAATGATTGTAATGTTTACATATCTGTCGTCTGGCAGGTATTATTTGACCTTGACCTCATTTCCATGGTTCATTGGTCAATGTTAAGTTTTTGTGTTTTGGTCAGTTTTTCAAATACTATAAGCAGTAGGTCAACTATAGTTGGTGTATGTAATGATAAAATGTGTACATGTCTTCAGTTTTTCAAATACTATAAGCAGTAGGTCAACTATAGTTGGTGTATGTAATGATAAAATGTGTACATGTCTGTGTAGCAGGTATTACTTGACCTTGACCTCATTTTCATGGTTCATTGGTCAACGTTAAGTTTTTGTGTTTTGGTCTGTTTTTTAATTACCATAAGCAATAGGTCAATTATATTTGGTGCATGGAATGATTGTAAGGTGAACATGTCTGTCTGACAGGATTTATTTGACCTTGACCTCATTGTCAAATATCTTTAAAACGTCAGTTTTATGTGATACTTGTTGTCAAAACTTTATCTTTTCTTTGACTTTTAACATAAAATCAAATGTCAGTAAACAGGCAACACATTTCAGTCTGTTCATTCGCATTACAGATTTTTTTTTTTTACATTTGATATGTAAATCTCTCTTTAAAAAAGTGTTTCCATGCTTTCTATCTGTTTTCCGAGCAACAAAATTAGTTATGTAAATATTTTGTAAAGGCATACAGTCATCGAGTTCATTTTATCCATAAAATAACAAAATACGAACGTTGCAAATCTTCCTTTTTCTCCTTGCTTTTGACATTTCTGAAGTTTAAAATTTTTGCGCTTACAAACTTTTGGTCTGGACCTGACCTCATGAATTTCAAATAAAAAAAAAACATGCACACGGAAATAATATATGTTCTTTAACCCTGAACATTATGACCAGAAATTGTTTATCTGTTGCAGATAAATTTATAAAATGTTATTCTCATTTATGTCATTTGTTAAAAGAGGCTAGAAATAAATTGTAAGTCTGAGCCTTTTATGAACACAATGCATCTAAGAATCTTCATTTGTGTGTGTGAAATGCAATTTTAAGTGTAACTAAAGCAAAGTATAAAATGTATCATAATATTTGGATAGAAATTGTACATTGTAGGGATTATGGAGCTCTCTGTGCCCGAAGTGAAATTTGTTTAGTACAATTATTTATTGTTTGCAACTTTTGAATGTAGGCTTTAAGATATTGAAAGTATCAACTATCATGGAAGTTCACCCGATTAAAATCTGTATACTGATTACGGTTTACTTTGTACTTTTGTAGGTGGAAGTTGTAGTCTAAACTCAATGGTATGGATGCTGACATTGAATTTGGCATTTGGTGTGATTCTGGAAACCATTTAAATTTACTCTGAGGAGCTGAACCACAATTACCAGCGTTAGAAGAATATGTCATTTAATCAATTCTATGGTGTCAGATTTATTTAAGATTTACATATCATATTGGATACTCTAATGGCAATTAAGAACTATAAAAGTGTTTCATTCTAATATAAATAAAAATAAAATAACACCACAGAAATAAATTTTTCATAAGAATATAATGTATGAAACTGCAACATGTATTTGTGATGGCACTCCCTATTAATATAAAAGAAAGGAAAATATGAGGGGCAGAAGTAAGTGTGAATCTAATTCCATAAGTCGACGACAGACTGACAACATCATCAGTAAAAGAAAAAGAGCAAAAACCAACATTTCACAAATGTTACACAGAAAAATTAAGAACAACAAGAATCCAACCAAAAACCAGGCTGAATTGATTCAACTCAAATGCTCAACTCTGAAAGTAGATTTCTTGATCAGCTGAATACAAACATAATTTTTTTACAAACTTGATATTCGCATAACATTATCATACAAAACTTACAACCGAGGTCTACCAATAAGGACATACAGCTGCTGATTACTTTAAACAGAAACTGAGAAACTAATAAAAATAGAAATTGATGACTTTGGGCAAATTTTGACATTGACCAAGAACTTTATGAATCAAGTTTGGTAGTTGCTTAACTCTTATGTTAGTGAGCTAATGGTTGAATGTTTCATAATTTTGTTCATATGAATATCGAAAATATTTTGAACATATATTTAGCAACCGCAAAATATTTTACATTATAGGAACATGGAACTAATACTAATAAATGAAATTGTATTGAGTGGGATGATACACCTGTTTTGTACAGAATCTTTTTCGCTTGACAGGCAGTTTAATTTGAGCTTGATCAAGCATTTTTGTCTAAGAGCTGTCCAAAAATTGATTGTATTTGGATGGGGTGGGGAATCAAAAGCAACTTCTATTATTTTTATTGGACTGTTGTTATTTTAGAAAGATAGTCTGAACAGTAATAGGAAATTCATTTCATTATGAAGAACTGAAATTCTGGATAAAAACCCGTGATTTGTTTCTGTGCGCACAACATATGTTTTAAGATTAACCTTCATCAGATACACTTTAGAAATATTAAGAAATAAAAACTGACCAAAAATGTTAAAAACATCTATTGAGATTTTCTTGTTAACTCCTTTTTTTTTTAAATCGCCTATTTAATATGCACATATAATGATCTATGTGCTTTTACCAGTAGTTGCCCTAAACAACTTTTTATTTAATCGTCTACTCTGAGATAGAGTCGTCGTGACTGATGGAGTCGTCGAGACTCTTTGGTTTTATTGTAGAAAAATTGGTTGATGTATACTGATCTAATACTAGTAGCTAGTTGTGTTCATTATTGTATCTGCAGCATTGTATCTCGTTAAAGAGAGGCGAAAGATACCAAAGGGATATGCAAACTCAATAGTCGAAAACAAAATGACAATATCATGGTAGTGAACGAAGAACCATCAAAAGACAAACATCATACAAAACACAACTAAGAAACTTAATAATGAGCGACAAGAATCCAACTAAAAACCAGGGCAATTAATTTCTTAATAAAGTTTTTAAAAAATGTTGGTACATATACATTTTGATATGATCATCTCGTGACTACAGAGAGCTTTTATCTTATTTTTCTTTGTGCGTTGCTGGATTGTCTCGTTGAATTTTATTCAATGTACATTCAGATGTATACAACTCCCTCAGCCAAAAAAGCCTTAGACGGTTTTGGCGTTTTTATTGAGGCCATACTTGTATTTCTTCTCAACGTTTTATATTTTTGTTTTCCAAACTTTTGGTCTCGAGCGTATACTTTCAAAGGTATTTCAGAAACGCTGTGATACTGCTGGTATCATTACCTATCTATCGCAGACGGTATCAATTGTCCAGCAGCCAGTATTGGTATGAATGAAATGAAACATTTTGACCAAATTCCAAATCCAAAAATTATGCAATTGTACTAGAAAGTCAATAATTCTACCTCATTTGAATCCTTATTCACGCCAACTTCAATTTTATTAATTGATTGATTTGTGTTTAACGCCCCTTTCAGCACTACTGGCTATTTCGTGGCGGTCATGGTTTTTTTTTTTTTGGTGGAGGAAGCCGGAGAGAACCATCGACCTTCGCAGGAAAACTGACAATCCTAGTCAATTAAGATTGAAGTCGAGCGCTCCTGCCACGTGTTGGATTCGAACTCACAACCTCAGTGTTGACTGGCTAGTGATACAGTAGTTTGACTACTTAGAACACTCGACTACCGAGGCCCCTATTGACTACTAAGACAACTCTGCCACCGAGGCCCCTATTGACTACTTAGACCACTCTGCCACCGAGGCCCCTATTGACTACTTAGACCACTGTGCCACCGAGGCCCCTATTGACTACTAAGACAACTTGGTCACCGAGGACCCAAGTTCAATTTGACCCCTAACTGGAGATGAATTACGCATGTACTAATCATGATTTGTTATTTAAAGAAAAGAATGTCAGCATTGAAAAGTAAAACAAGGCAGCTACCGGTAGGAACCCTTTCGTTGACTGATTCTGATCACCAAAATCATTCATATACCGGTAAAATAATTTACACATGTTTTTAATTTATGCCTCGAAATCAAACAGAACTAGAAAATAGTCATCATACGATCGCCAATGCTTGTCAATGTATCTAGACTATGTTTACATCAGGTTATATGACCGTCGGAATTTTCGGAGGTCATCTCAATTGATAAGTAGTTGGCGTCTATTCAAAAATACTAACAAAATGTTGATACTTTCTAACTCGTGCATTGTTAAATGTTTCTATAAGACTTATTGTCGAAATGCGCATCTGGTGCAGAAACAGATATTCTATATTTTCCATGCGAAATTTCCTTTGAAATAACTAGAAGAAAAACTTGATGAAATGTAGATATAAGTTATAACTCAAGTAATATAATCAATACAAATGACATGATAATCTTATAAATATCAAACAAAATTTAGTTAATGATCATCTCTTTTTTTTTAGAGAAAATTACACTGTACAAATTTGAAAAACAATTGATGTAAGATAGAAATAAGAATCGAAACACCACAATCATCATGAATCATATACACGGAAGAATAATCTAAGTAATAAAGTATAAGGAATAGAAACACCACAATCATATATACACGGAAGAATAATCTAAGTAATAAAGTATAAGGAATAGAAACACCACGATCATCACGGAAGAATAATCTAAGTAATAAAGTATAAGGAATAGAAACACGGAAGAATAATCTAAGTAATAAAGTATAAGGAATAGAAACACCACAATCATATACACGGAAGATTAATCTAAGTAATAAAGTATAAGGAATAGAAACACCACAATCATATACACGGAAGAATAATCTAAGTAATAAAGTATAAGGAATAGAAACACCACGATCATATACACGGAAGAATAATCTAAGTAATAAAGTATAAGGAATAGAAACACCACGATCATATACACGGAAGAATAATCTAAGTAATAAAGTATAAGGAATAGAAACACCACAATCATATACACGGAAGAATAATCTAAGTAATAAAGTATAAGGAATAGAAACACCACGATCATATACACGGAAGAATAATCTCAGTAATAAAGTATAAGGAATAGAAACACCACGATCATATACACGGAAGAATAATCTAAGTAATAAAGTATAAGGAATAGAAACACCACGATCATATACACGGAAGAATAATCTAAGTAATAAAGTATAAGGAATAGAAACACCACAATCATATACACGGAAGAATAATCTAAGTAATAAAGTATAAGCAATAGAAACACCAAAATCATATACACTAATAGCTTTAAGAATGAAAACACCATAATAATAAACAAGGAGAACAATCTATGTAAGATAGCATCAGGAACGAACCATTACAATTAAAACTAGGAAAAACAATCGGTTTAATATAGTATTAGGAATTCAAACAACATAACCATAAACACATGGAACAATCGATGTAAGATAGTATTGTGATTCGAAACACAACAATCATGAAAGCAGAAGAACAATCGATGTAAGATAGTATTGTGATTCGAAACACAACAATCATAAAAGCAGAAGAACAACTGGTGTAAGACAGTATTAGGATCGATATACCACAGTCATTAAAACGGATGAACAATCGATATAAGACAGTATTTAGAATCAAAACTCAAAACACCACAATCATTATCACGAGAAAACAATCGATATAAGATAGTATTAGGAATCGATACACGTGAGAACAGTTGAAGTAAGATATAAGGAGTCAAAACACCACAATCATAAACGCCTGAGAACAGTCAAAGTAAGATATAAGGAGTCAAAGTCAAAACACCACAATCATAAACGCGTGAGAACAGTCGAAGTAAGACAGTATTAGAACTCGAAACATCACAATTATTAACACTTGAGAACAGTCGAAGTAAGATATAATTTGGAATCAAAACACCATAATCATAAACGCGTGAGAACAGTCGAAGTACGATATTATTCGAAATAAAAACACAATAATCATAAACATGTGAGAACAGTCGAAGTACGATATTATTCGAAACCAAAACACCATAATCATAAACATGTGAGAACAGTCGAAGTACGATATTATTCGAAATCAAAACACAATAATCATAAACACGTCAGAACAGTCGAAGTAAAAGACAGGCAAATGATACCTAAGGGACAATCAAACTCACAAGTCGAAAACAAACTGACAACGCCATGGCCAAAAAAGAAAAAGACAAACAGACAAACAACAGCACATAAAACAACATAGAAAACCAAAGACTGAGCAACACGAACCCCACCAAAAACTGGGGTATAGTATTCGAAATCAAAACACCACAATCATAAAAACACGTGAACAACAGTCGAAATAAGATATTATTTGGAATAAAAACACTATAACCATAATAACGGTAGAACAGTCGATATCAAATAGTAATAGGAATCAAAACACCACACTCGTGCACATTGACATTATCAGTCGATAAATGGAGAAAACACTACCTTAATAAATTAGAGTCAATAGTAGTTTACCGATATATTAAAATCTCTTAAATCCATTCATAAGATATAATTACATTTAAGAAAAAATATTGAGGGAATCTCAAAATTAACGAGCCCTGATAGGGTAAGCGTCTTCTGCTTTGCATGCACCACCCGCAATGAGAATCCACACTCATTCAAATGTCACAATCCGTAATTAACCAATTAACTCATAACTGTAGGAACAGTTTGTTTTGTGTCAGGAGCACAGTTAACATGACATTTTTAAAAAAGTTTTGTATATTAAACTCAAACATATTGACATTTTGCACTTTTAATTATGGGATTGTTTAAAGACCTTTTCCCATTTTCCCATTCAAGGTTTACATGTTTTGACATACTCAATATAGACAGTTCTCTATTGTTTAAGAAACATTCTGTGCAACCTTCAATTAAGTCTTTGATATATTTTTGCGTACAAATATGCTGAATTTGACATAAATTAAGTAGTTAAAATTTCTTTCAGATCATTACACAGCGTGTCCAAGTGAACATAATCATTGTGTAATATGCATGTTTATAATTACTATTTCTATTTCCGGACACAATATTGGATTTTACAAGTGAGTAATTCAACGATGAAAACCTGACCATGAATGGAGATTTGTCACATGACTCACGATTTGATACCGTTGTAAACGTACGTATGTTATAAATTTCTACTTTTCGATCGTTCCAGTTCATTTTGGGCTTTGCTTAATAAAAGTTACCACATGCTCGTTTAGTTTATTGAACATAAGCGATAAACAAAAAAACGAAATTAAAAATAAAAGCTCACTGGTTCTGGTTTATGTCTTTAAAAAGGGGTAAACATTACTTACAACATTTAGATTCCAAACCCAGTATTTTACAACAGTTGAACGGCAAACGCCTGAATCTGACAGATAAAGGTCAATCTGTCGACACAAAAAGTACCCGTATGTAAAATGTTTACGCCCACAAACAGCGCCACCTATAATTTTTTCTTCGGCGACTTTGAGAACGATGCTCCGTTCTGTAGGAAATTAAAACATTAAATTAACTCAAACATTGAAAAGTAAGTACAGAAAACAAATTAAAAGATATATTTTCACATGACTGGTTATGCATGATACGCTGGCAATGTGCGCAATCTCCTTTAATCCAAGATTGAAAAATAGTTTTGTTCTTAACTCAAAATGGCGGATTCAATGTTTACATTTTCCATCACAACAAGAGCTGACACAAAAGCGTGGCCGGGGATAAATTTGCATATTATTTATTGTGTAGGGTAGCTTATCCAATGGCATTTACTGTTATATAAATGGCTATACGTTACCATCCATTGTAACAAAAGTGGGGTGTGTTTTGTGTGCACACCTCTGGAATGCTGTGTATTCATTTTTGTACGGTAAAAATTAATGTTATCTTCATTATATTTCCATGCATACACAAGTCATAACAACAAATACATTTTTTTTTATAAAACTTATAAAGTAAAGTGACATGTTTAATTGTCTGCTGTAGCAAAAATTCGTGTAAATAAAGCTGATCCGTTTAAATTCAAGCGCAGCAGACAAACACGTGGTCGTTCATTGATGTTTGTTTACTTAAATTGCACGTTGTTGTTACTGAACATACTTATTGTGTTATTATAGTTTAAGAGCAGGTATAATTAATCTTACAATTGCATTTTAAAACTTTCAAGAGTTATATAATACACCTTGCTTAAGAAATATGCGTGGCTAGGTCCAGGGACTTCCTAAATTAGGTCCTATACAAAAAAAATGACTGTAATCATGATGTTAATTACCATATTTACTTTGCATTTGATATTTTTTATATGCATGTACATGTATGTTCATAGATGAAAATAGAGTATATGGACATACTTGGGTTTAATTCCACCATAGGCAGTAATTTTAATAGGTTGGAGCAAATAGGGCAGATTGACCAAAATGCTACAAAATGTAGTGTCTCACACATCTTTTTCTAAGTATACATCAGCTCCTATAAGGATAAGTAAGGAGCATTTTATATACAGTCCAGTGGCTAAGTCCTCTCTATTTTCCTTATTTATATTATTATATTTCTTATATTCTCTTGTAGTAGGCCAAAAGCTATAATTCCTCTTTTCCTAATCTGTCTATAAATAATGAAAGTTTGTATTCATTGTTGATGTTTGTAAAGTGACTTATAACTGCTAACAGACACATTTATTTGGACTCTGGTGGATAGTTTTAGATTGTTATCTCATTTGCAATCATACCACATCTCTTTATTTTAGAACAGGTTAAGTATTTGAAGTAAATGACTAACAAACATTAAATCATTTGAAAAATAGTTCTGCAATGATTATGCATGAAAAATAAAATTGTATTAATGGTGTCACTATGTTTAAAATGACCACTGTAATTGTGAACTGCCATGACTGTCTTGTGCAAAATTTCATTTAATAAGTTCCCTAATGAATAGTATATAGATGTATAAAAACACATGTATGTACTGATTCCAGGCTACCAATTCAAAAATAATTGATGTTTTTAATTAATTGAATAATAACTTATTGCAATTATCATGATCATGATGATAATACAAACTAGTATTCTGAAATGTTATACATATTATACAACTTTATGCAGTTTTTCTTAAATAGTAATAATCCAGTTATGTCATAAAAGAAATTTTTGCTAAAATTTAGCAAAATTGTCAAATTTCAACCACATTTAGGCCTAGGAAACTTATTTTTAAGCATAGAGGATGATAAGCTAAGTACTGTAAATTCAGAAATTATCATGAGGTTTTAATTAAAGTAAATAATGTGATTAAATTGATTATCGCAATAATAACTTGCATTCTGATTTGAAGATTTTTTCTAATATCAGAATAATAATAATCTTATTTTTGTCCATTATTCAAAAAAATTCTGAATATACTGTATTTAAGTCAGCTTTGTTTTTGTTTTGTATTTCAACTGCCAATGCATTTTAGAGCAGTTAAATGTGAATTTTGTTTAAATTTGAAGTTGATTCAGTATACTTTGACATATAAATAACACTCATTTATTTAAAAAAAAAGCATTTTCATACTTTATTTACTGATCAGCTTAACTAATCATTCATTATTCAATCAATAATTTAATTAAAGGACTCAACAGTTATTTTAGGACTGTTGAATTCAAATTAAGAAAAAATCCAAAAACTTGTAATAATAGAAATAATATGAACTGCATGATATCATATTGCATTACAGCTTTTTGTTCAGTTTTCTTTGTGTTGATTAATTTATAATGTTTTAAATCCTTTCTGGCCTTTTGTTTTTAAAATTTTTTCTCTTGAATTAGAGCGAGAAACAGAACTTGTACATCTTATATAGTTTCTTATATAAAAGCAGGTATAATAAGAAAAAGATAATTCTGTCCACTGCAAATTATTTTTTTCATTCAATATTCACAAATTTGAAGTATGTATTGTCTACATTTTCTTTTTATCCATATTGTATTTTAATGTAATGCAAATTTAT
This sequence comes from Mytilus coruscus, assembly GCA_017311375.1. Classification (NCBI taxonomy): domain Eukaryota; kingdom Metazoa; phylum Mollusca; class Bivalvia; order Mytilida; family Mytilidae; genus Mytilus; species Mytilus coruscus. The sequence continues at coordinate 86,835,945 of CM029603.1, forward strand.
ATTGTACTGCTGATGAACCCTCTTGTATATAACTTTTGGCATGAAATCAAAATATATATTTTTCTGTTATAGGAATTTTCCTACTCTTTTATAAAAAGCTGGATCTGCTGAAAGGTTCTTGCTTTTCTCAGAATTTGCCATATGCATTGTTACATCAGGAAAAAGGCTACCAATAATTAGCCTAATAATCAATGATGTCACACAGAAAGAACCCATCTCTTTGCAGATCAAAGTAGAAAAAAGATAGTTGGTAACATAAATTAACTGTTTAAAATATCAAGAGAAACATTCCCATACAACATATCTCTGAGAAAGTTATTTTGTCACTTAACAGAAAAATCTTAAATATGTATATTGATAAGCAAGACTTGCATCTTGAAAACTAAAATGTCTAGAGAAGAGAACTATTGTTTCTCAATTGATGCTGTGTTAGAATGTATAATATCACTCTTTTTCTCCATATGGTCAGCATACAAAGTGACAAAGAACCTATAGATAAGTTCTTCAGGCTAAATAACTTTGTTTAATCTCATTTCTGGTGCATTATTTTCAATACACCAGAGTAAAAACTTTCTATTTTAGATACTTTATTTATATATATAAATTGAATTAATTTAAGTCTAATTTTAAAGGAATTTAATATTAAAACTGTTCTACTATTATATATTAACATTCTACATGAACAAACACTGAGTTAATTTTCATAAGCTTTCTAAGAATATTGATACAAAGAAAGTAGAACAAGTACTATTATTCCATCTATCAAAAGAGTGTTTGAGAATATACTATGTATAGCAATTTATAAGTCCAAGTTTCAGAGAAAAGTTACTTGTCTATAATTTTGTACTTTGGAAGTTTCAAAAACCTGAAATTACTTGAAAAAAATGTCATATTCAACTATAACAGAACTATTTTGCTGTTACATGAGTAAAGGAACATGCAATATGGAATAGTTATACAAGAAAGTATCGAAATATAACTTCAATCATTAATTTTACTCGAATTTACTGTTTTGAACTTGCAATTTCCTACGATGCATGTACGGAGTTATCTCCCTTTGATCTCCGCTTCGCCACGAATAAGCTGACACAAATTCGTTGCCGGGGAATTTGGGATCAATAATGAATAAAATAAGAACCAGAAAATGAATTTACTTCATATTTTATACCCCTCCATACGTTACCAAACCCATTTAAGGAATAATTTGGGATTTTCCGTAGACCTACGCAAATTTTCTAAAAAAAAATTCCACTTCCATCGTCGTTTTAGAATATTTTTACAACACCTTTCTTAAATAAGTATACAGAATAATGAAGCTTATTTACTCAAGATTTGGACACTACAAGTTTTATTTATGTACGAGTTACAATAAGACGATACGAGGTAAAAAACCACGAGGTGTACACGTTCACAAAAAAAAGGTAAACTCTGACCTTTTATCACGTGACCAATGTCTTGACCTTAGACGCCATTAAATCGTTTGCCGTTCAACTGCAAGTTAAAGAGACTAACGATAGAAAAGACATAAGGTGAAATTTTAAATGACATTCTGAACTCAAACGCATTGCATAAACTGAAATGTGTTTTAAATATAGGATTGAAATTAAATACCGTGTACAAATCGAAATGGTGAACAAAAAGATGGGATTTCTATTTTATCTAGTCTTGGTTTTTTTGTTGTAGGAGTACATGAAGTTTTAGAAAAATTGATATTTTACGAAAGAAGTTTTTGGTTGTTTAATGCATTCTAATTCTCTAATAATGATGATATGAAGAAAAAGAAATGCTATCTGTTTGAACTTTTGATCACTTTTAATTAAACTCTTCTTAATTTGAATTATCCTCGTTATAAAATGAAAATCTTTGATCTTTTTCTGTCGTTTGAAAAAGTACTTCAATTTAGGACCACTATGTTTCTCTGCAATTCCATATGTACTAAGGGAAATTTTTGCACCCACCCTTCTTCACATACAACATACGATATTTTCATCTTTGTAAAATAATTGTAATCTTCGAAATTTGCTAAATGTATAACATCGAGCCTGTCGTTGGGATTAGGACATCAACCAGATTATAGTTGATGGGTGGCCTTTGGCTTTTCAGGGAAATGTAATGTGTGACTATGTGAGAAACCCTTTGCACTCCCTCTCATAAGAAATGAAAATGTTTTCAAAATATTTTATTATCCACATGTTTCATAATATATATACTAATATGTAGAAAATAAAAATTTCTTTAAAATAATTTGTACACTTGTCTAAAAAAATATTCTCGTAAAAAATATTCAAGACACCCTGTACAAATATTTATTGGGTCAATTGATGGCTTAAAACTATATAAATAGTCTGAATATAGCAAACATTTTATCAGATTTATTCTACATGTTTCTTTGAAGAAAAAACAACAAGTCGTGTTAAAAACGTCCTTATTTTGATATAGAATTTAAAGGTTATTATATAATATTACATTTCATAAAATATTTGATAATAGATTACACTGACGAAACAGCAAATAAAATATTAAATCGTGTATTAACATTAATGGTATCAATTTTATTGCGTCAGATTACACACATTTTAAAGTTTATTTCTGCTTCATATGTTGATCTTTTCATCGATCTTGTATCAGATAGACGACTTCAAGTTGAATCTATGACACACGTGATGATTTCAACTTTCCAGTTGTCAACGTCCCATTTCTCAATAGTAACATACCCATCGTCGTATTAATTCCTATTTCAGTTATTACGTTACGCTCATGCAAGTTCACACTATAATGACTTCGTTAACAAGGGTGTGCTGTGTACACAAAAACTGCTCCAACAGAGTTATGAAGAACGACTGAAATCGATATAACGTAAGTCTTGCGGTCACCATCACGAATTGGTAGACCGATACGATGTGTTGGTGTCTCAACTTACCAGGGGCATATTTTCGCGGCTTTAGATCTTTGGATACCAGTATAGTATATTACCGATTGTGATATTTTAACTAGCGTGGATGTGTGTGACGGGCGATGTACGAGAAAGAGACGTTTATCCTGTCGACGCACCCGGTCTTGACGCTTTTAGAGTTTATGAGTTCCCTCAGTTCGTTACCTACTTTTTGTCTCCATTTACGAGGTTTCAACATCGGTGTACTACTGTCGCCTAAATGTATGTCACGTGTTTCTGTCAAGACAAAAAGAAACAATATAAATCTTGCACAACATTTAACAATTTGATTTATTTTTAAAATCTTCACCTCTAAAGAAACTATCCATCAGTATCGTATTATATTTGCAAAAATCTAAACATTTAAATCAGACCGAATATGTCATTTGGACCGTTAAAATTTCTTGAATGTTTTGTTCTACACACAATATTATTGTTGAAACTAGAAAGTAATACTTGCTAGCGATATTGTTGATTCATGTACCCTCACCGAGTATCCTTTTTTTCTAATGTATTTAAATGCAACAAACGTGTTTTCTGGACGTTATCAAAATACAACAAATTAAATTTCCACGAGATGATATCCTTAACGGTTTTTAAAAAAATCTTAAAGTGAGGTATATTTTTTTGTTAGTTTTGATTATTGAATTATGTAAATGTGCTCAACATTACAAAAAAAATCAATTGATTTAATAAAGAAAATATTGTATAGGTGACCAGGAGAGGAATTGTAAATATCGTATAGGTGACCAGAAGAGGAATGGTAAATATTTTTAAGATCACCAGGAGAGGAATGGTAAATATTGTATAGGTGACCAGGAGAGGAATGGTAAATATTTTTAAGATCACCAGGAGAGGAATGGTAAATATTGTATAGGTGACCAGGAGAGGAATGGTAAATATTTTTAAGATCACCAGGAGAGGAATGGTAAATATTGTATAGGTGACCGGGAGAGGAATGGTAAATATTGTATAGGTGACCAGGAGAGGAATGGTAAATATTTTTAAGATCACCAGGAGAGGAATGGTAAATATTGTATAGGTGACCGGGAGAGGAATGGTAAATATTCTTAAGATCACCAGGAGAGGAATGGTAAATATTGGATAGGTGACCAGGAGAGGAATGGTAAATATTGTATAGGTGACCAGGAGAGGAATGGTAAATATTTTTAAGATCACCTGGAGAGGAATGGTAAATATTGTATAGGTGACCAGGAGAGGAATGGTAAATATTGTATAGGTGACCAGAAGAGGAATGGTGAATATTGTATAGGTGACCAGGAGAGGAATTGTAAATATTGTATAGGTGACCAAAAGAGGAATGGTAAATATTGTATAGGTGACCAGGAGAGGAATGGTAAATATTGTATAGGTGACCAGGAGAGGAATTGTAAATATTGTATAGGTGACCAGGAGAGGAATGGTAAATATTGGATAGGTGACCAGGAGAGGAATGGTAAATATTGGATAGGTGACCAGGAGAGGAATGGTAAATATTGTATAGGTGACCAGGAGAGGAATGGTAAATATTGTATAGGTGACCAGGAGAGGAATGGTAAATATTGTATAGGTGACCAGAAGAGGAATGGTAAATATTGTATAGGTGACCAGGAGAGGAATGGTAAATATTGTATAGGTGACCAGGAGAGGAATGGTAAATATTGTATAGGTGACCAGGAGAGGAATGGTAAATATTGTATAGGTGACCAGAAGAGGAATGGTAAATATTGTATAGGTGACCAGGAGAGGAATGGTAAACATTGTATAGGTGACCAAAAGAGGAATGGTAAATATTTTAAGATGACCAGGAGAGGAATGGTAAATATTGTATAGGTGACCAGGAGAGGAACGGTAAATATTGTATAGGTGACCAGGAGAGGAATTGTAAATATTGTATAGGTGACCAGGAGAGGAATGGTAAATATTGTATAGGTGACCAGGAGAGGAATGGCAAACATTGTATAGGTGACCAGGAGAGGAATGGTAAATATTGTATAGGTGACCAGGAGAGGAATGGTAAATATTGTATAGTTTACCAGAAGAGGAATGGTACGAACTTTCCATTTTACATATTCTCTGTGACAGAATGCAAGGAATGCAGGAGATAATACAATATTAATTTTGAAAGTGTCTTACAGATAACATATAAAAATAAAAAGAAGTGGTATGATTTCCAATGGGACAACTCTCCACGAGAGACCAAATGACATAGAAATTAACAACTATAGGTCACCGTACGGTCTTCAACCATGGAAAACCCATACCGCAAAGTCGGCTATAAAAGGCACCGAAATGACAAATGTAAAACAATTCAAACAATAAAAATAACGGCATGTACAAAATAATGAACAAATAACAAATATTATATACAGCAACAAACGACATCCACTGAATTACAGGCTCCTGACTTGGGACATGCTCATAAATAATGTGGCGGGTTAAACTAGTTTAAAGGTGTCAAACCTCCCCCTCACCTGGGAACGTGGTGTAACAGTACAACATAAGAACAAACGATAACTAGAGGCTCTAAAGAGCCTGTGTTGCTCACCTTGGTCTATGTGCATATATATATCAAACAAAGGACACTCTCCAACATTGTAGACGAGAATAGACTTCATGACGAAAATCTCTATTGTATTACTGATCTTTTAGTCTGATTAGTTTCTCTCTATCTTCTTTAGTTTTTGCTCAAAACACAAAAGAGGGTAAACAAATCCTCATTTAAGGGCAATCACTCCTATGGAGAGTGACAGTCTACTATCTAAATCTGCAAAATTTGACTTTTTAATGGATCTTGCCTTGCTGATCATTTTTGTGATTTAAAGTGTTTATTATCTATTATAATTTAAATCATATAAGGCATAACAGAAAAAAAAAACATGTTTCTCTCTAAATATCATAGTTTACATGATAATAGGCAAAAATGAAAAATAAATGGTAAAATTTTCTTGGGCAGCAACCCAACAACGGGTTGTCTGATTCGTCTGAAAATCAGGGCAGATAGATCTTGACCTTATGAACAATTTACCCCATGTCTGATTTGCGCTTAATGCTTTGGTTTCAGAGATATAAGCCAAAATCTACATTTTCACCCTATGTTCTATTTTTAGCCATGTCGGCCATCTTGTTTGGCAGGCCGGGTCATCGGACACATTTTTTTAAACTAGATACCCCAATGATGATTGTGGCCAAGTTTTGTTAAATTTGGCCCAGTAGTTTCAGAGGAGAAGATTTTTGTAAAAGTTAGTGACGACGGACGACGGACGACGGACGCCAAGTGATGAGAAAAGCTCACTTGGCCCTTATGGCCAGGTGAGCTAAAAATCAGTTGAAAAGGGCTTTACTCATCAGATTGATACAAAGCAGAAATACATCTAACAAAAAGTAAAATAGCAAAAATACCGAACTGCAAAGAAAACTCAAAACGGAAAGTCCTTTATCAAACGACAAAATCAAAAGCTCATACACATCAAACGAATGAAAAACAACAGTCATATTCCTGACTTGTTACAGGCATTCCTTAAGTAGAAAATGGTGGATTAAACCTGGTTTTATAGCTAGCTAAACCTCTCACTTGTATGTAAAACACAGACCGAACGTGGCAGAGTACTTATACATCCCACAACAAAAAGACACTGAACAGATCTGAGAGTACTCTCTTAAAACCTTAAAAACCTTAGGTTTTTTTTATAGAATCTTATGTGTACTGTGAATCGTTGGCTGTAGTTTTTTGTTGTTAAAATTTAGTGAATATGATAGTATATTTTCACGTTGAAATTAGGATTTGTTTATAAAAACTGCATGTTAATAATGAAATACTTGTTGTCCATTGTGTTATTTTTTTCCCGTGAAAAACACAGTTTCAGCTGTTTTATTAAGTTTTTATCCTCATTCTTTAAAAAATGTCTAGAAGAATGAAGATGAATGCTAGAAAATAATTTGTCATTCCTAAAATATAATAGAAAAACACAAAATATTTATGGAAAAGTGGTGTTTTTGTTTTTTTTTTTCATTTATACCATTCTATTCTTTTCTTTATTTCTTCTTTCTCCTGGTATATGCATCTCTCTTTCCGATGCTTTATTTATTATTTCATTTTTGCTACTGGTGTTTTTTTTTTTGTGTTTTTTCATAACTAGGAGATATTTTTATTTTTATTGGTGATGTACTTTAAAATAATCTACCAGTTGTCTTTCTTTCTATGATTGTACACATTATTGTTCGACTCTGGTTAGAATGGGAATTTAAAAAAAAACGATGTACCATTACAAAAACGCCATAAATCAAAATAAAAGTAATGTCTAGCGACAATTGGCTGATTATATTAAAACAGAGGAAAAACAAGAAAAACCTACTTGTTAAATATTGTTTAACAAACAAGGAAATCCTGCAAATCTACTAAATTAAAATCAAGCAGGCGCAAAACCGATCCATTCAAAAATAAATTAAGAGGAAATGAAATAACAAACATATATGATCCCATCCATTTCAAATCATGAGAAAGACTTGAGGATTTTTTTTTTAAATAGCAATCGGTACAAAACTCACAAGGTTAACGTTAATGCATTTATTCTTAACAAACAAGAAGTAAATTAAAATCAGCAAATCAAAAGTAGTGTCGTTTAGTGTCCGGTTCGGGATCTGATTAACGAGTGAGTTGATCAGGTTTTTTTCGAGTGTGGCCACGTTTTTCGTCTGAATATGAGATTAATTTAAACAAACAGATATCTTTTATTAACATTAATTAACATGTTTAAGGCGACAGTAGTTTATGGATGTTCAAATCTCGTAAGTCGGTGAGGAAGAAACAAATCTCGTTAATCGATGAGGAAGAAACAAATCTCGTAAATCGATGAGGAAGAAACAAATCTCGTTAATCGATGAGGAAGAAACAAATTTCGTAAATCGGTGAGGAAGAAACACATCTCGTAAATCGATGAGGAAGAAACAAATCTCGTAAATCGATGAGGAAGAAACAAATCTCGTTAATCGATGAGGAAGAAACAAATCTCGTAAATCGATGAGGAAGAAACAAATCTCGTAAATCGATGAGGAAGAAACAAATCTCGTTAATCGATGAGGAAGAAACAAATCTCGTAAATCGATGAGGAAGAAACAAATCAAGGCAACAAACAAAACTGAAGGAATCGCATGAACTCTAAAAAAGAGCGAGACCGGTTGACAGGGAAAGCGTCTCCTTCCATGAATGCAACACCCATCATGCCATGAAACCGAAGCTTGATAGATATAGTAGGTAAGTTAGTATTTGTGATAGAAAGTTATTATTAACCGTTCTTTTGTTTTTATATTGAGAATCGTCAATGTTTAATCGAGTAAATAAACAATATTCATTGAAATGTAGTACTTTTTTAAACACACAGAAAAAGCGCATAAACAAATATTGCTTAAACGATTTTGATGATGCTGCATTTATACATTTCATCAAAAAGTGTTACGTGCAAAAGTTACTATTGTGAAGTAGAATTCAATCTAGCATATGTAATATATACGTGATCAAGAGTAACAATACACAATGGTAGCTCGTTTAAGGTATTATTTTTTTTAAATCATCAATGAAACCTGTTTTAAGAGACTAATTAAAGGAGAGCAAAAACATGGTCTCATATAAGACAGGTGGTCTTTTAATACAGGTTCAATCCATATGAAATTTACTACAGAGGGACCTAAAATTAATGGTCTTATAACATATACATTTATATAATATATAAAATTCAAAACATTGCATATTAAAAATAAGACAAGCATAAAATGATATTAAACGACTATATGTGCCTGTCCTTAAAATTCTAAAGGCCTTTATTGAACAACAATACTGCAAGTATCAGAAAAGAAGGGGAACATGAAGTCCTTTTCAATATATGACAGTTGTTTTCCAATCGTTTGATGTGTTAGAGCTTTTGATTTTGCCATTTGATAAGGGACTTTCCGTTTATGAATTTTCTCTGGTGTTCGGTATTTTTGTTATTTTACTTTTTTTCAACTGATTTTTATATTTTGTTCTTATGGTGTGCTGTTACACCACTGTCCAAGGTATGGGGAGGGTTGTCGCACCCGCAAACAAACCCCGCCACATTCTGTATTTGCCTTTCCCAAGTCAGGAGTCTACATTTCAGTGGTTGTCGTTTGTTGTTGAATATAACATTTGTTTTCGTTTATTGTTTTGTACGTAAATGAGGCCGTTATTTTTTCTAGTTTGAGTTGTTATACATTTGTCATGTCGGTGCATTTTATAGCTTGCTTTGCGATATAGGTTGTCTTTTTTGTTGAAGGCTGTAGTTGCTAACCTTCTAAATAAAGTGGTCTCTGGTGGAGAGTTGTCTCATTGTCAAATAAACCACATCTTCTACGTTTTCATATGAAATTTGAACAACTTAGTTACATGGGGTTTATTTTGTGTTTTTTAATGAATATGTATTATTGTACGATACTAAAGTACATCCAGTTATTAAATAAAAAAAACCCAGATTTATTGATCCCGAATGCCTTCTTTCGTGCTCGTTTTTCTTTTAAACTGAGTAGATAATGTCTTTTTCTTCTCCAAAAATTTGTGAATATATAAACTGAGTACTTGGCTTAAATTAAGTAGATACAATTGTTTTCATATGCTTACACTTATTTAACATTGAGGTTATATGCATGTTTATAGTTACTAGTATTACTACTAAATCAGGTTTCTATTTCCGATAACAGTGGGTTTTTAGCAATGAGTAATTCGACTATGAAAAAAAACTACCATAAATATAAACTTTGTCACATGACTCACGATGTATTTCCGTTGTAAACGTACTTAGTTTATAAACATGTACTATTTCAATCGTTTTCTATTTATTTTTGGCTTTGGTTTCTAAAAGTTACTACATTTTCGTGTTCTTTGTTCAAAACAATCGATAATTTGAAAATAGAAATAAAAGCACAATCCTTCAGCTAGACACCGTTAAAATGTAAAAATTACTAACTGTATTCATTACGCATCCCTGAATTTTGAAAATAAGAAAATGAAGACATTTAATGAAAAATCATTGATTGAAATTTTAAATACTATTCGTAACTAAAATATTTTGCATGAAATTTGCTTTGATGAAACAAGATTGCTATTTATGTAACATTAAATCTCGTGTATAAATTGAAACGGTTGAAAAGAAATCCGAGATATGTTTTTTTTTATTACTTTTTCTGTTATACGAGTACATGTTGTATCTGAACCTGTGAAGTTTGAGAATTTTTATTGCGCAGAAAATTCACACTAACGAAATCAGTCTTTTGTTGTTTAATGCATTCTGATTCGCTTAATAATAATAATCTGATGATAAAGAAATGCTATATATCTGGACTTTTGATAAGCTTTTTATTAAATAATTTCTTCTTTATTTTTATTATCCCCGTTATAAAATGGAAATCTTTGATCTTTTCCATCTTTTGAAGAAGTACTTTTAGTATCACTATGTTTCTCTTTGATTACATATATACCATGGGAAAGAAACACTCATGCTCATACAGTATACGATACTTTCATCTTTTTAACATTTTGATCTTTGAAATTGACAAATGCTGGATAATGATCTTACAGTTGGAATTAAGACACCAATCAATCTATAAGTAAAGGATGTTCAAATTGTGGGAGCAAAAAGCTGTGTCCTTCTATGGAATAACATGGTTTATTCTTATTTATTTTGTCACTTGTTTTATACAAATATATGTAGAATAAAAGATCATTTCACAAAAAATGTTCATACTCGTATGTAAACAATCTCTCAGGAAAAAAAAATCCAACGCACACTGAACAAATAATGATATGTTCAATTGCATGATATACATTTTTTCTTAAATTTAATCTGAATTTCACCTATTTCTCAGCCTATTTCTAAATATTTCTTTCATCAGATGTATATTGATATATCTGTATAAACTTTGTTTAATTTATTTCTTTGATAATTTAATGTTTTGTGATTTTTTATTAACAATATTGTTTTCTTTTTATTTTCCTCTTAAGATTTTAAGGCTTTATTACCATTTCATATATTATTACAGTATATTTGATCAAATATCATATTGACGAAACATTGAGTAAAATAATAAATTAACTGCTAAAATCTTTTTGTTTGTGTGGCTGGAATTCGTTATATTCATAAATGTATAACCATGCTAGAGTAACATCTATCAAAATTGTTCCATGAAACATTAAAACGTATCAGAATGTACACATTTGACATGGGATATAGATCAACAAATATGATTGGTAGATATGCGTATAGAAATTGTCATAAACTATATTTTCAAACAAATAATGTATTATGGGTATAGGAGACAATTGTTTCTTCAAACGATAATGGTCCGTATGTATACTTGGAGATACTTTATAAACCATAGATGTTCGGAAAAAAAAACATTTTTGTGGTATAACTTTCTTTTTAAAAAATCAGGAAAATAAATCAAAATTTATGAGGTTAAGTCGTTGGTTCGTGTCTGTCATATTTGTTTTTCGTAAATTGTTTTGTTATAAATTAGACCGTTAGTTTTCTCAATTGAGTTGTTTCGTATTTTTCTTGTTGGGGCCTTTCATACTTTTACTTACATCCACTTCATTTGAACTTTGGTGGATAGTTGTCTCATTGGCAATAATACCACATCTCCTTATCTTTATATAGTAAATACAATCATACCACATCTCCTTATCTTTATACAGTAAATACAATCATACCACATTTCCTTATCTTTATACAGTAAATACAATCACACCACATCTCCTTAGAAAATGAAAGGATATGGAGTAAATGTACATGGGACAAAATCGAGTATCTTTATACAGTAAATACAATCACACCACATCTCCTTATCTTTATACAGTAAATACAATCACACCACATCACCTTATCTTTATACAGTAAATACAATCACACCACATCTCCTTATCTTTATACAGTAAATACAATCACACCACATCTTCTTATCTTTATACAGTAAATACAATCACACCACATCACCTTATCTTTATACAGTAAATACAATCACACCACATCTCCTTATCTTTATACAGTAAATACAATCTTACCACATCTCCTTATCTTTATACAGTAAATACAATCATACCACATCTCCTTATCTTTATACAGTAAATACAATCATACCACATCTCCTTATCTTTATACAGTAAATACAATCACACCACATCTCCTTATCTTTATACAGTAAATGCAATCACACCACATCTCCTTATCTTTATACAGTAAATACATTTTGCTCTTTGCATTATACGTGCTCTTCTCTTTTGATTTTTTATTCATATCCGAAAAAAACTGTTTACTTTTACGATTTGCTGTGATTAAAATATCTATTCCACAAATAGACCTGCATGAAGATCTGATTCTTAGAGGAATCTAGAGCGATCACAAGTCCCCATCAAATCTACAGAAAATTCTAAAGCGGTCACAAGTCCCTACCAAATCTACAGAGAATTCTAAAGCGGTCACAAGTCCCTGTCAAATCTACAGAGAATTCTAGAGTGGTCGCAAGTCCCTATCAAATCTACAGAGAATTCTAGAGCGGTCGCAAGTCCCTATCAAATCTACAGAGCAGAGAATTCTAGAGCGGTAACAAGTCCTTATCAAACCTACAGAGAATTCTAGAGCGGTAACAAGTCCTTATTAAACCTACAGAGAATTCTAAAGCGGTCACAAGTCCCTATCAAATCTACAGAAAATTCTAGAGCGGTCACAAGTCCCTATCCAATCTACAGAGAATTCTAGAGCGGTCACAATTCCTTATCAAATCTACAGAGATTTTAGAGGTCACAAGTCGCTGTCAAATCTACAGAGATTTCTAGAGCGGTCACAAGTCCCTATGAAGTCTAAAGAAAATTCTAGAGCGGTCACAAGTCACTATCAAATCATCCGAAAATTCTGGAGCAGTCACAAGTCCTAATCAAATCTACAGAGAATTCTAGAGTGATCAGAAGTCCCTACCAAATCTACAGAAAATTCTAGAGCGGTCACAAGTCACTGTCAAGTCTACAGAGCTTTCTAGAGTGGTAAGAAGTCACTATCAAATCTACAGAAAATTCTAGAGCGGTCATAAGTCCTTATCAAATCTAAACGCGTCATATTCAATAAGTGAATAAAACGAAGAAAAAGAGTGACAACAAGCATATTGTGACTGAGGAAATATTACACTGAATAATTTGTTGGTCTTTCAATGGCCCTCTACATTGTCTGTTGTAACACTTTTCCACAATGTTGTTGAATTAAATTTAGTGTGTTAAAACTTAATACGTGAGAGACTGTGAATAATTGTATACTTTCTGAACACAACGCTTACTTGACCAAAATTTACTTTCTTATAATTACGGGTTCGTACTTCAAGAAACAGACACTCCAATTAAAATAATGATTGTGAAATTCAACACTATAGAGTAAATTCAACTCTCAATTTATTTAGAAAATATATCTACTAGACTATCTTCTTTTGTTAAAAATTTAATAATCTGTAAATTGTAACGCTTGTCACGCTTATATTTCTGTTTGACACAATTACATACATTTATTTTCATGTAAAAACATAGCCTGCACTTTATTTATTATCTGTGTATATTTATATATATATAATAACAAAGTAGCATAGTATTTGTCCACTACACTAGTAAGAAAAATCTGATCTATTCTAGTTTGTGCAATTTACCTCAAAATCAATCAAAGTATCTAAACAATAATTGAGCCGACAAATGTGTCTCAAATGACATATAAATTGAAATTTTCTTCTTCTATCCTTATATGATTTACTTTATTATTTATGGTTGTATTTTACTTCGTTTATTGGCAACTTCTGTCAATTTTGTCGGAATATATTATCTTTATTATAAATGAAAAGAAAAATGACACATATGGTATAAGAATTGAATGTAGACAAAATGAACGAAAGGGCATGCGTTTCTCAGATTGTTTATGACGTCTTTACATTTAATCCGTTGGGTGTGTACTGGTTGATACTTCAGTCTGGGAGAACATGATTTATTTATTAGTTGTAATTGGCTTTGAACGAGCTTTCAGTAACTACGAGTATTTCTATCTCGGTTTTTGTGTCTATTGCTTTTGTTTAGTTTTTTCTGTTCTTCGTACCAATCTATTGAGTTAAACCATTTACAACTGATTTTTACGGTTTGTTATTGAGCTGGTTCCACCACTGTCCCATGATAGGGGGATGGTTGAGCGCGACAGACATATTTTAAGTCATATTCTTTATGTAATTGTGCCAGGTCAGGAGCCTGTAATTTAATGGTTGTCGTTGGTTCTCGTCTTTAGTATACATTGTATTGCTATAATTTATGCCGTTAGTTTTCTCGTTTGGAGATGTTTCACAATTTTAGTGACGGTGCCTTTTATAGCTGAATATACGGTATGGGTTTTTCTCGTTGTTAAAGGCCGCACGGTGACCAATAAATGCTTATACCCACGTCATTTGAACTCTGATGGACAGTTGTATCATTGGTAATCATATCACATCTCCTTATTTTTTTATGTAAAAAGATGAAATCTACCTTAAGTCAGAATTTGATCGACTTAAATGTTCATGTGTCTCATACCACCCGAGATCATCCCCAGTTTTTGTCTATGCTCGTGTTGCTCAGTCTTTCTTTTTTATATGTTGTGCTTTGCATTTTCTCGTCGTTTTTTGGTTTGTTTTTTTTTTTTGTTTTTTTTCCATGGCGTTGTCAGTTTGTTATCGACTTATGAGTTTTGATATCCCTTTGGTACATTCGGCCTCTCTTTTTCTGTAAGGTAAGATAAATCATAAGTTACAAATAGTTAATATGATGAATGGTGAGTTTACAGCTGGGGAGGTGGGTTAGCTCATTCTTATGTGAAGGACGGGTGTTTATCTTTCGCCATTTTTCTTTAGCTGTGATGTTGGTTGGCAATATATTTTTGCCATGTATTTTTTAAAGATTTTAACATGCTATGCATTTTTTGTATCAAATTGAACTACAATATCCTTGGGCAAAGATCAAGCAGTTTTACATAGATTGTTTATGCTCCGAAGTGATTGATTTCGGTGGTTTTCCCAAGTTTTGATATTGAACATATCTCACGATGGTAATATCATTCGTGTTACATATGTTTCAAGAAAGGCAGCTGGCCTGAAATTATGTATTTCATTTTACCACTATTTTACTACCATACACTATTTCTAAAATTAAACAGTTTGCAGACAATGTTTCACTTTTGACAAGCAAATTTGCTAATTTTGTGTCTGGAAAAAATAATTAAATAATTTATGGGTTAAGACTTATTTTATTATGTTGTATGAAAATTGAAAATTGAATTATAATGACATGTTGTACCTGTCTAATGTAAAATCAATAGTGAAATTTATGCAGATATGACTCATGTTTATTCCAGTTGGATATTTTCCCTTTATTTTGTTTGTTTTATTGCATTCAATATTTATAATGAGATTTTGCACTTATCATTAATATTAAAACATGTCTATCCCCCAATGTTTAATACATTGTATAGATGCATTAGAGGTGTAGTCCGCAAGGAAATCAAATCATACTTTATCTTTTCTGTTCTCTTTTTGCTTGCTACACCTTAAAATATGGCATGTACTAAAACGTTGAGTGGAGTGGAGTAGAGTGGTGGAGTGTTGGAGTGGAGTAAAGGATTTTGGTTAAATTTTGAACGAATCCATAAATCAATAACACTTCATATCAAATGAAATTGTTAACGAATTCAAATGAAAATCATTTATAATTGGGTTTTTTTTTTCTTCTTTTTTATTGAAATTGCAGAACACGATGATTTTATATTATTTCATTTGTCATATTTGATTATTCATCAAAGTTGGACAATGTTTTGGGTAGCATTTTATGACAGCTCAGTTAGAGGTGTGATGATATTGTTTATCTAGTAATCATTTTTACTGTTCTAATTGTAGTGTATTTCTAATGGCAGTTTTTTTTTTTGTGGACTTCTCTGCTTTCCTGAACAGTAAAATTTCATGTCTTTCTATGTAAATTTCATGAAAATTTCATGAATTAGGATCATGAAATTTCATGAAACATTCATGATTTTAACCATGAAATACCATGAAATACCAGGTGCGTTAAATGGCACTATTAAATTTCAGAAACCATGAATAACAATAAACAAAGTCTGGATGAAATATAATGAAATAACATGAGGTGAAATACCATGAAATACCAGGTATGTTCAACTGCCGAATAAAATTTCATTGACCATGAACAAAGTATGATCAAATATAATGAAATAACAGGAGCAATCATGAACAGAATGAAATAACATGATCATGTACATGAACTTGAATGAATTATCATGATCAAACTTTAGTAAGTTCAAAATACCAAACTAATGATGCAAATAAGAATATACCAGATAAATCAAAGATCAATTTTTATTTATACAGATGTTGACAGTCATGTTTGGGTAAAGATTGCTTGAAATACAATTAAAACCCTATGTTACTGATTTGATATCTAAGTCTTCCAAGCCCAAGGGTTATCACTACTTTTGAGATACACAAAATAAAGTGTTTTGATCTGATCATAACCTTCTTAACATACTATCGGATGAGTATCCATGAACAAAAAAATGACCTGTATGGTTTGTATAGTATAAAAAACCAGTCACTATGGTCAGCTTAAACTTCACCCATAAACTGAATACTAATATAAAAATTATGTGTCAGATATAAACTTCTCTTCCTTTCTGTAATTTAAAACTTGCTGTCTCCGTACTTCCAATGCAGTCCGCATATAATCTGTTTCATATCATTATTGGCAGCTCATGTTTAATCCCTTAAAAGTACAAAAATATCCACAAAGAATCAATTTTTCAACAGACTATGAAGCATTAAATTCAATAGAAACATTATTGCATTATTATATCTTACATTGGAAGCATAGAACTCAAATTAAGACTAAGTACCCCCACACACACACACACTTTTTTTTATCACTTGAAGATAAAACTGGCAACTTACAATTTTCACCAAATTCATTAGCACAATTTAATTTCTATATATCCTATACCAGTTATGCCTCTTAAGAATGTGACAACATGTCAACATTATATTCATTGTATTTTATATTAATAGGTAAATGTCTGTCAACACTTTCTGATGTTTTGCTCAGATTAAAACCATAAAAATTTCATAGTGCCTCAACAAATTGTATTTTATAATCATTATATGTTAAATCAAATACTTATCTGAAAACATTTTCATATTGAATTAAAAATAGATTTGGTGTATTTACTGCCTTCTGATTGGTTAAAAGTGTTACTTTTATTTTCAATGTTGTCAATTTTTATGGCGACACGCCCACTCTGACTGTGTGGATTCATACGCCAACATGTGTGTACGTTGTTATTGTTAATATAAATAATATAAAAAGTTCTTTGAGCCTTATTTTTGATAGAAATTTATTTATAATGAATGGCAATAATTTATTTTGAATTTATTGAACCATAAAATAAATTTTTGACTCTTCACATTTTACATAATCCGCTTCGCTGTTAAACTTTTTTGAAATGGCTGCCGCTTAGTGGCAATGGGGGAAGGGTGACATCCGCTATTGCTTGCAATGGCAAATCTAGTTGTTCTTCCCAATTCTTATAATTTGCAAGTAAAATTATTTACACCAGAATGTTGTTAACTAAGGTAAAATTGCTGAAAGACCCCCTCCTTAATTATAGAAATCTATCATTTAACATTAATCATAATATTTTGGGGTGTAAATTAGATACACCTACTCGGGCTAACGCCCTCATGGTGCATCTTACACATTTCAGGACATGTGCGACCTAGACTGCATGTTTGGAGATATAACCTTAAATCATACCAATGACACATCCAAGGTGAATTATATTGGTACAATGTACATAAATGCAGTTGGACGTTGTTGAGCCCAGCATCCAAATTCATTCTATGATTTTTAAAGCAATAAAGCATATCTTATAAATTGGTTTAATTTTAAAACTATTGACCCAACAACTCAACTACACTCCATTTCCTAACTCCATGCTTTCACTCCATGACTCCACTCCAACACTCCAGCACTCCAATACTCCACCACTCCACTCCACTCCACCACTCCACTCCAACACTCCACTCCACTCTACTCAACCTTTTAGTACATGCCTTAAAATATCATCATTGTAATGGGATTTTGAAAATTTCCGCCGATTTAATTACCCTTGTTCATGTAAAGTACCCCCAAAAAGTTTGTTGTGTGCTTTAAACGGTGGTAAGGTTTTTACTACTAGTTAATCGAATTTATTTAGACATAACTTAAAAATTACAAAAGCAGAAATATTGCCTTTAAAATATCTAGTCTTGGAATAAACAAATATTTTTCTTACTTCCAATAATGTCAGGTGGGGATAGAATTACGCGATCGAGTAGGCACAACAGAGAATACCGCTTGTATCTAATTTTCGCAAAAATTGAAACAATAGTGTGCATGAGGACACCATGAACGGTAATTAGTATATCATATTATGGTCACCTTTTATTCCAGGTTACTGATGGCCGCTTCGTTTGTGCACTGCCATGTTGCTTCTTTCTTACAGTTGCAGAATAATATACACACATGAAGGTAGTTTACTGATGTCATAAAAAATACAGGGCTAATGTCCGTGTCTGTAGTTTTTTCAATGAACGTAATCCGTGTATAACTGGTATATTGTTACATGTAAGTTACATTTCTTTGCGAAATGTGTTATTCAAAGGCCCGATATATCGTGAGCCTAAATCCATCAATTTGAAAGACATCTTTAAAATTCTGATAAATTCAGTCGAGGATTATGCCAGGCAATAGGCTAAACGCGAAAAGAAAGACGTAGATACTCTTTCCGAATGAGTTAAGGCTGTGAGGTCGTTGATACAGATTAGGATTTAAAAAATGATCGAATTGGTATATGAATACACTTGCAACATCGATCTTTAAAGACCCCAATGTTACTAAACACCTGTCTTACCTACATGACAAATATGTTGTTGTCCCCGCAGATAAAGCCCCAAACAACATCGTTTGTGTGTAAATCACATTACATCAACTGATTGATAGGTACTAGTATAACAGCTGCTTCCCTTGAAGCTTAAATAAAAAAATAAGATAAAAAAATATTTGAGTTATAACGCACACATAGAAAGAAATATAAAAAAAAAATGTATGGCGCTAATACGCTTCCGTATAATAATGCAGTTTACAGAGACAAAAAAAAAATCAACTCGAGTTGTTCGGGTTGCTCGGCCTTTTTTCTAAATCATGTTACTTATCTCTAGCCAAATACAAAGAGTAAGTCTTCCAAGGAACACGTTGACCACCAGCAACATCCAATAATATATTAAGCAGAAATGTCTTACTTCATGTCTTGATATTGGAAACAATGGATGCAAAGCTTCATTTTTTGTAGAATAATCTGTGCAAGTTCGGTTGACTTCTGACAAGCAGTTTTATAGGAGATGCAGATTAACATAAAGTGTGACATGGACGACAACTATGACTACGATATACCATACAACTGGACGTTAGTTACCTACAACTGGACGTTAGTTACTTACAACTGGACGCTGACACATTCCAGCTTATTACCGAAATCTCTTTTTCGAAAGAAATAATTCTTATTTTTAAGAGGGTTCTGTTGTTTCTTATTTTAAAGAGGGTTCTGTTGTTTTTTGTTTTTTATTTATTTTTTTTTTTAAGTTTGCAATTTCCCGGAAATAAATTCTTTAATAACATCATTGAATCTTACATAACAATAGAAATAGGAAATTGATATAGACATTATTCAGTCATGACCTTACGATCTGAAAATTAGACCGCGTGACCTAATATTAAGTTTTACTATAATAATATAGTAAAATCATGCAAATTTATTATTAACAAAGACTTCTTTATAAAATTATACATAAATCATTTCACTGTTGTCAAACTGCACAAATCATATATTTATAATACAAAAATTAAAGATAAAACGAATAAGATGTAAATGCACTACACGGAAAATCAATAAAACGAATTATTTATGACAAATAAATACCGTGCATCAATATTTGCATATTAAATCTTTTTTCATAAATCGAAGTTATATACTGACGGACGTTAAAAACGCATCACACATTTTGGGGAATTTTTTTTTCACCAAATCTTGATTGATCCTCATATAATTACTATCCATGCATATCATACTTCTTTCTGTTTTAAAAATTCAATACTTGATTTTGAATTTCTAAAAGCGATATTTGAAACCTATAAATGATTTTTTTTTAAGTTTTTTTCTTCGTGAAACAATTATTTCAATCCATACAACACCATGACACATCCATTGATTGGGGTGGGGACCAGGATTTTAGTGCATACCAGATGATTTGAACACATTAAACTTGACGTAATCAATTAAAATCGAGCTTCAAACTTATTTTAGACAATGAATTAATGAATGAAATTTATGTTTAAACATTTATTTTACAAGAATTGCATATTTGAAAATGACAATTGAAAAGAATAATCTAGCGTTGCGTTTTTAAAGTCCGTCAGTATATTTTATATATCTATAACAACAATTGTTATCATCAATTGAATATTAGTAACTACTATCATGGCTGTCAATTTTAAACATGTCACCAATTTTATGGAATGAAACATTTCGAATTTAATTAAAACTACAAAAAATGTACTAAAAAGAATTTTAAATTTATAGTAGAACACTAAAATAAACTTTATATTTTGACAATAGAGTAGATCAAATTAATGTCAAAGCGTTAAAATTTCACTGATTAAATACATCATGTAATAAAATCAAAATACCACAATTTCACATCCATAAAAAATCTTATTATGATAAACGTTGTCAATACTGTTTTGAATTTTCATGAACTACGCGTTTGTTCATTAAAAGGTAAAAGTTTTATTGAAGTTAGAAGCCACATATTACTACGCCCTGATAAATCATAAATGAATACAAATTGAAATTTTAAGATGTATCTGTCAAATTAAAATGTATAAAGAGTTACAATTTGTCATTTGAATGAGCAATCCCATTATCGTTTACGTTTACAATAGAGAATGTTCACATTGGTGAAATGTCGACCCGACTTGACCCTGCTCTATCTGTCACTATTTTATTGTTGCATTGTATTTCAATAAAGGAAGTAAATTAAATTTCCGTAGACAAAGAGATGATGGTTTTGATATTTCACTTTCCAGTTCAATGTAAATGGCAAAGTTCATGCCAGGGGAGTTTGAGGACAAGAATACTCTCGGGCTTGTTCTGAGATTTTAAAAATGTACCAATTTTTACTGGTGTCTCTAAATTTATATTTTTATCTATCATATTTTTTTTTTTTCAATGAAAAAAATAGAGAGGTGTATGGAATTCGTTGACGAGAGAGTCGATAGTCTATACAATTAAATACGTAAATGTCGTCTACAAGAGTTTAACATCCGGTCATCAACAACAAGAAAATTCTCGCAAATGTAATTGGTCAATAAAACAAAAACATAATTTTTTAATTAACAGAAAGTACGAAAAGAACAAAATCCCACTGACAAGGTTCCTGGCTTGGACAGACAAATTAAAATGTGACGAACATTTGCCTTTTAATAATAGTCGGCGAAATAACAAAATGTTCATATAAAACAGTACTGTACAATAAAATTCAATTCAGAAAATGTAATAAAATAAATTAACATCATCAGTAACTAAGATATCGTTCTTTATAACAAAAAGGTGGGCGAAGAAAAAAAAAGGAGATAATTATTTTTTTTTTTAATGATAAAAACACCATCACAAAATAAAAAAAAAACAAAATACGAAAAGAAAAGTCCAACAACACACTACACTAAAAACTTAAGATTGAGCAACACGAAGCCGAGGTAAACACGGGTACTCTAGAAGAAAACTTCGACAATGTAGCATGGCAAAAAGCGAAAAACGACAAACAAAACAAACAACCGTCAACAAAACGCTACATAGGAAACTAAAGACTGATCAACACGATACCTACCAAAACACTACATAGGAAACTAAAGACTGATCAACACGATACCTACCAAAACACTACATAGGAAACTAAAGACTGATCAACACGATACCTACCAAAACACTACATAGGAAACTAAAGACTGATCAACACGATACCTACCAAAACACTACATAGGAAACTAAAGATCAACACGATACCTACCAAAACACTACATAGGAAACTAAAGATCAACACGATACCTACCAAAACACTACATAGGAAACTAAAGACTGATCAACACGATACCTACC
Source organism: Mytilus coruscus (assembly GCA_017311375.1). NCBI lineage: Eukaryota > Metazoa > Mollusca > Bivalvia > Mytilida > Mytilidae > Mytilus > Mytilus coruscus. Next base: position 86,858,187 of record CM029603.1, read on the forward strand.
AAAACACTACATAGGAAACTAAAGACTGATCAACACGATACCTACCAAAACACTACATAGGAAACTAAAGATCAACACGATACCTACCAAAACACTACATAGGAAATTAAAGATCAACACGATACCTACCAAAACAATACATAGGAAACTAAAGACTGATCAACACGATACCTACCAAAACACTACATAGGAAACTAAAGACTGATCAACACGATACCTACCAAAACACTTCATAGGAAACTAAAGATCAACACGATACCTACCAAAACACTACATAGGAAACTAAAGACTGATCAAGACGATACCTACCAAAACACTACATAGGAAACTAAAGATCAACACGATACCTACCAAAACACTACATAGGAAACTAAAGACTGATCAACACGATACCTACCAAAACACTACATAGGAAACTAAAGATCAACACGATACCTACCAAAACACTACATAGGAAACTAAAGATCAACACGATACCTACCAAAACACTACATAGGAAACTAAAGACTGATCAACACGATACCTACCAAAACACTACATAGGAAACTAAAGATCAACACGATACCTACCAAAACAATACATAGGAAACTAAAGATCTACACGATACCTACCAAAACGCTACATAGGAAACTAAAGATCAACACGATACCTACCAAAACGCTACATAGGAAACTAAAGATCAACACGATACCTACCAAAACGCTACATAGGAAACTAAAGATCAACACGATACCTACCAAAACACTACATAGGAAACTAAAGATCAACACGATACCTACCAAAACACAACATAGGAAACTAAAGATCAACACGATACCTACCAAAACACTACATAGGAAACTAAAGACTGATCAACACGATACCTACCAAAACACTACATAGGAAACTAAAGACTGATCAACACGATACCTACCAAAACACTACATAGGAAACTAAAGACTGATCAACACGATACCTACCAAAACGCTACATAGGAAACTAAAGATCAACACAAAACCTACCAAAACACTACATAGGAAACTAAAGATCAACACGATACCTACCAAAACAATACATAGGAAACTAAAGACTGATCAACACGATACCTACCAAAACACTACATAGGAAACTAAAGACTGATCAACACGATACCTACCAAAACACTACATAGGAAACTAAAGATCAACACGATACCTACCAAAACACTACATAGGAAACTAAAGATCAACACGATACCTACCAAAACACTACATAGGAAACTAAAGATCAACACGATACCTACCAAAACACTACATAGGAAACTAAAGACTGATCAACACGATACCTACCAAAACACTACATAGGAAACTAAAGATCAACACGATACCTACCAAAACACTACATAGGAAACTAAAGACTGATCAACACGATACCTACCAAAACACTACATAGGAAACTAAAGACTGATCAACACGATACCTACCAAAACACTACATAGGAAACTAAAGATCAACACGATACCTACCAAAACAATACATAGGAAACTAAAGACTGATCAACACGATACCTACCAAAACACTACATAGGAAACTAAAGACTGATCAACACGATACCAACCAAAACGCTACATAGGAAACTAAAGATCAACACGATACCTACCAAAACACTACATAGGAAACTAAAGATCAACACGATACCAACCAAAACACTACATAGGACACTAAAGATCAACACGATACCTACCAAAACACTACATAGGAAACTAAAGACTGATCAACACGATACCTACCAAAGCACTACAAACACTACATAGGAAACTAAAGATCAACACGATACCAACCAAAACACTACATAGGACACTAAAGATCAACACGATACCTACCAAAACACTACATAGGAAACTAAAGACTGATCAACACGATACCTACCAAAACACTACATAGGAAACTAAAGACTGATCAACACGATACCTACCAAAACACTACATAGGAAACTAAAGATCAACACGATACCTACCAAAACAATACATAGGAAACTAAAGACTGATCAACACGATACCTACCAAAACACTACATAGGAAACTAAAGACTGATCAACACGATACCAACCAAAACGCTACATAGGAAACTAAAGATCAACACGATACCTACCAAAACACTACATAGGAAACTAAAGATCAACACGATACCAACCAAAACACTACATAGGAAACTAAAGATCAACACGATACCTACCAAAACACTACATAGGAAACTAAAGACTGATCAACACGATACCTACCAAAACACTACATAGGAAACTAAAGACTGATCAACACGATACCTACCAAAACACTACATAGGAAACTAAAGACTGATCAACACGATACCTACCAAAAACACTACATAGGAAACTAAAGACTGATCAACACGATACCAACCAAAACACTACATAGGAAACTAAAGATCAACACGATACCTACCAAAACGCTACATAGGAAACTAAAGATCAACACGATACCTACCAAAACAATACATAGGAAACTAAAGATCAACACGATACCTACCAAAACGCTACATAGGAAACTAAAGATCAACACGATACCTACCAAAACACTACATAGGAAACTAAAGATCAACACGATACCTACCAAAACACTACATAGGAAACTAAAGATCAACACGATACCTACCAAAACACTACATAGGAAACTAAAGACTGATCAACACGATACCTACCAAAACGCTACATAGGAAACTAAAGATCAACACGATACCTACCAAAACACTACATAGGAAACTAAAGATCAACACGATACCTACCAAAACAATACATAGGAAACTAAAGACTGATCAACACGATACCTACCAAAACACTACATAGGAAACTAAAGACTGATCAACACGATACCTACCAAAACACTACATAGGAAACTAAAGGTCAACACGATACCTACCAAAACACTACATAGGAAACTAAAGACTGATCAACACGATACCTACCAAAACACTACATAGGAAACTAAAGACTGATCAACACGATACCTACCAAAACACTACATAGGAAACTAAAGACCAACACGATACCTACCAAAACACTACATAGGAAACTAAAGACTGATCAACACGATACCTACCAAAACACTACATAGGAAACTAAAGATCAACACGATACCTACCAAAACACTACATAGGAAACTAAAGACTGGTCAACACGATACCTACCAAAACACTACATAGGAAACTAAAGACTGATCAACACGATACCTACCAAAAGACTGATCAACACGAAACCTACCAAAAGACTGATCAACACGAAACCTACCAAAAGACTGATCAACACGTAACCTACTAAAAGACCGGGGGCGATCTCTAGTGCTCTGTAATAGTAAACATATCCTGCCCCACATGTAGAGAATGTGCCATTAAGTTTAGTTTTTAAAAAATGCAACAATGAAACCATATATTTTTTTCTTTGAATACACTCGTCATTGTATTTGTTTGTTTTCCACTATTTTACTTTATATGTTGTATACAATACAATTTTAAGACAATTTCTTCCAAAAACAATCGTAGCTTGATCTAATCAAATTTCAAAAAAGTCGGATTGTTACGAAAGATAGATACCCTTCTTAATCACCATAATAAATAGATGCTATGTTAAAAGATGAAACTTTTTGAAACACGTTTATTATGCCACTTTAGTTGAATCAAAACAGGATCACAATGGTCATTATAGTATGCATTCAATCGTTGGGTTGAAATGACTTCTTGAAAATTTTGCTTTGGTAGTTTATTATAGAATGATGTTATTAAAGAATAAAGTGCTACACATCTGACTGACAAACGATATCCAGTCACTTTGACAATTGAAATACTTTTTACAGACTCTTTGATACGGTGCACACAATGTCTGACCTGGTTTGACCAGGTAAAGTAATTATAAACCATTGTCCATCTCTAAATGTGGTTTTCTATTCATCAATTAACCCGTAGTGACATGCAAAGAAAAAATAACCTCTGGCATTTATGATGAGAGGGTTAATTTGTTCTGTTCAATTGTCAGTTAGTTTTGTGGGAAAAATAAACAATTTGACGAAAATAGGATTCCGAAATATAAAAGATCAAATGCGCTTAAAAACTGGTTTAACCCCGTCCATGTTCTTTATGTGCCTGTTTCAAGTCAGGGCCTATAATTCAGACCAAGTCGTTGGTTTTAGTAAACCAGGCCGTTTGTTTTCACTTTGGAATTGTTTACCCTTTTGTCAGGCTGGAGCCTTTTATAGCTTACTATATGGTATGGGTTTTGCTCATGTTGAAGGCCATACGGTGATCTATAGTTGTTTGTATCCTCGATCTTTGATCTCTGGTGGGAATTTGTTTCATTTGCAATCATACCACATCTCATTTTAAAGCAATATAAATGCAGGGAACTCTTTTATTCCCCGAAATCACGGGGTGCAGATTCTGGAAATACAAATAACGAAAAAAAAAGAAGACAAACCGATCCAGATTCAAAAATTTTTAAGGACCGAAGACGGATTATTGTATTTTCCGTTCCTTTATATTAGGGATGTCAACGAGTACTCGAGTACTCGAGCATCGCTCGGTAGTACCGAGTATCGAATACCATAATGATACTCGACTAATCGGTTTCCTGTTAAAATGTTGCTTTCTTAAGCTTAAACAAAAAATATTTTTATTGAGAGCGCCTCCCGAGAAATTAAATATTAAGCAAAATTAATAAAAATTAAAATATGATTCGAATGTTTGCGTTTAACTGTCATTTAAAATTCCTCCAAACAGAGGTAGGCTATGAACAAGAGCACTTTTCCAAGGCTAACACTTTTAGCTTATCTTAGTCATTCTCCCACCTCTGTACCGTCAGATCATATATTTTCATCAGCAGGAATGTTAGTTACCTAACAAAGTTGAGAAATCGCCTCGTCCAAGAAAAAGTTGACACGATAATATTTTTGAATAAGAACAAATTCGTTGCACCCTGTGTCGACCCTCAGAAAAGGATTACAGGCATCAGTAAGTTCTAATCATCACCGCTTTGTTGATCATTAAATGTGTTTTTTTACGGTTCCCAAATACTGTTGTTTGAGTAATAATTTTTCTATAGATATTAATTAATTACTTGATTAGATTATTGCCAGTTTACATAATTAGTACATGTAGTAAATGAGCTAATATGGTATAAAATTCCTTGGACTATTATCTAGTCCTAGGTAATAATATTGAGGGTTTTACGTTCATAAGACTAACTAACCCACAATACATAAAATGGGTACAGTTTTGTGTTTCCATTTTTTTAATGTTTTACCGAGCGAGTACTCCAGTATCGCTTGGTAAATAGAACGAGTACTCGATTAGTTAATCTTCACCGAGTTGACATCCCTACAGTTTATATATTTAACGTTTGAAATCAACTGAAAAAATCGAACTTCATAAGCCAAAAAATATTAAAAGTAAACTTTCAAAATGGATATATTATATATTACTCACCAGCTAATGCAAATTCACAACAATTAAAACGCTCTGTTCCCTAATGTTTCTAAGCAGAACCTGTATATTCTATTCCTAATGTTTCTAAGCAGGACCTGTATACTCTGTTCTCTAAGGTTTCTAAGCAGGACCTGTATACTCTGTTCCCTAATGTTTCTAAGCAGGACCTGTATACTCTGTTCCCTAAGGTTTCTAAGCAGGACCTGTATACTCTGTTCCCTTATGTTTCTGAGCAGGACCTGTATACTCTGTTCCCTAAGGTTCTAAGCAGGACCTGTATACTCTGTTCCCTAATGTTTCTAAGCAGGACCTGTATACTCTAATCCCTAATGTTTCTAAGCAGGACCTGCATACTCTGTTCCCTAAGTTTTTTAAGCAGGACCTGTATACTCTGTTCCCTAATGTTTCTAAGCAGGACCTGTATACCCTGTTCCCTAATCTAATGTTTCTAAGCAGGACCTGTATACTCTGTTCCCTAATGTTTCTAAGCAGGACCTGTACACTCCACAAAAGCACCTACTTATTATGCTTTTTGGTTGTTTTTAATATTGGTATGGGTGGGGTTTGTGAACTGTTGTGTGTTCAGTTATTTTGTGTGTGTTTTTTGTGAGTTTTATCTTCTTCATCAGGGGGGTCTATCTTTCTTCCACTTATGGGTTTTGATTTTCGCATGGTATCTTCTTCACCTTTTGCCTGAAAATTGTATTATACTGACGTTAAATGTACACCAACCTATATAAATTTGGTTTTTGCTTTTAATAAAAGACTTTTGTAAATGTTTTTATATTTAGTTCTAATTTTCAAAATGCTGTACATTTTACTGTGAGTGCCCAAATTTATCAACATTTATACATTTAAACCTTCTATAGATTGGCCATCGAGACAGTACATTGTTATCTTACCGATCTTGAGAAATAGTACATAGATGGACAGTTCAGAATAAGATAAATAACAGAGTGTCCGAAAAGTAACAATTTCGAATTAAGAAAAGAAAGACATAAAACTGGAGTAATGAGGCAAACGACATATTTTGTGTTGTGACTGATGCATCTTGTTTGTGGCAATAAAAAATCCTATATTAGAACCAGAAATTCAACAAGAAACTGCAGATGCGACTTGAAATCTGAATTTTAAAAAATTAAACAGAAAAAAAACTTCGCTGCGTGATAATGTTGCTGATGATGATATATTCAAATAGTTCATAAAAAAAATCCTGTGAATATCCAAAGCAAATTTATCCTGTAGCTTTATCGTAACAAGTCTGTACAAAGAGTACGTTCTTGTACCGAGTGTCTATTTACACTGAAATGAATAGGACTTTAAAAGGTGCATTGTTCAGAACTGGGAAAGTGATTTAAACAGATACTGTTGCCATACGGAATATCAATCACCGGATAAACAGGACAAAACTAATGGAAAAGAAATAACGTTACACGTGTGAAGATTGGACAGTTACTTGGTCATTTCTGACCTTAAATCCTTGGGTCAAGTGTCTCAATGACCACATTTAAATCTGTTTACCTTCAACATCTGTGAGATGTTTTAATTCGATATAAATAAGCACCCATACCGTTAACCTTTTAGGATTTCAGAATAGCATTTGAAAAAGACGATTTTGCTTTATTTGATATTCTCCATTCTTTTGAGCTTTTACTTTGGGTCAATGTATGGCAGTACAGTGAATTAAAATTTTATTAAAATCTATTTGAGGATCCCCAGAAAAATACAAACAGGTTTTTGATTTTTTTTAATTCTCACACATTATCGGCTTTACAAAGTTTTAAAGTTGTTCCTGATTGAGGTTCCTGGTGAAAAGAATGCAAAAAAAGTGCGTCATAATAATATTATCATGAATAGTTTTTCTGTATTCCATAAAGGCTGGATTTTCTGTTAACAGATTTACCACTTTACAAGAATTTTAATTGAGAGAAATCTGAAAACATTAAAAGTTGTTTTTAGTTCGAACACAAGCAATCGTCATACTCTGATAACAATCTATACTTTTAACTTAATAATTAGTTAGTACGTTACAATTTTCAGCAAGGTAAAGTATAATTTTCTTTGAAAGGAGAAACACGATGGTGCCACTAGTGTAGCAAGAACTGATTACCCTTCCACTAGTGGAGTAAGAACTGATTACCCTTCCACTAGTGGAGTAACAACTGGTTATCCTTCAGGAGTACCTGGGTTCATCCATAACACGATGGTGCCACTAGTGGAGTAAGAACTGCTTACCCTTCCACTAGTGGAGTAAGAACTGATTACATTTCAACTAGTGGAGTAAGAACTGCGTACCCTTCCACTAGTGGAGTAAGAACTGATTACCCTTCCATTAGTGGAGCAAGAACTGATTACCCTTCCACTAATGGAGTAGGAACTGATTACCCTTCCACTAGTGGAGTAAGAACTGATAACCCTTCCACTAGTGGAAAAAAACTGATTACCCTTCCACTAGTGGAGTAAGAACTGATTACCCTTCCAATAGTGGAGTAAGAATTGCTTACCCTCTAGGAGTACCTGGGTTCATCCATAACACGATGGTGCCACTAGTGGAGTAAGAATTGCTTACCCTCAAGGAGTACCTGGGCTCATCCATAACACGATGGTGTCACTAGTGGAGTAAGAACCGATTTCACTCCCGTATACCTGGGTTCATCCATAACACGATGGTGTCACTAGTGGAGTAAGAACTGATTACCCTCCAGGATAACCTAAGTTCATCCATAACACGATGGTGCCACTAGTGGAGTAAAAACTGGTTACCCTCCCGGATAACCTAAGTTCACCCATAATACGATGGTGCCACTAGTGGAGTAATAATTGCTTACCCTCCCGAAGTACCTGGGTTCATCCATAACACGATGGTGTCACTAGTGGAGTAAGAACTGATTACCCTCCCGGAGTACCTGGGTTCATCCATAACACGATGGTGCCACTAGTGGAGTAAGAACTGATTTCCCTCCCGGAGTACCTGGGTTCATCCATAACACGATGGTGTCACTAGTGGAGTAAGAACTGATTACCCTCCAGGAGTACCTGGGTTCATCCATAACACGATGGTGCCACTAGTGGAGTAAGAACTGATTACCCTTCCGGAGTACCTGGGTTCATCCATAACACGATGGTGTCACTGGTGGAGTAAGAACTGATACCATCCCGGAGTACCTGGGTTCATCCATAACACGATGGTGTCACTAGTGGAGTAAGAACTGATACCATCCCGGAGTACCTGGGTTCATCCATAACACGATGGTGTCACTGATGGGGTAAAAACTGATTACCTGCAGTCTTAAAAGTTTTTCTGAACTGTTATTTTTTTTTAAGGTTATTACCTATATGAGGTACCTTATTTCTCCTGTTTTGTTGCACTCAATATACATTATACCAAAACAGTGATACATCATCAAAATAGCCCATGATTTCTGAATTACTTGTAAGGACCTTTCAGATTTGATGTTATACTTTCATTTAAACACAATATTTTTCAACTATATTACTAATTGTGCACATAAGCTCAAGTTTCATCACATTCATTTACTATTTTTTAAGAAATGAAAGTCTTTGCAGTGTTAGAATGGGCTTAATTTTGTGGCTTGATGTGTAGAATATTCCTGCAAAATATCTTTAGAAAATCTGAAGTATTAAAAAAATGACGCAAAAAAATTGTCAGGAATGCAACACGTTTTTGTGACATTTATAAAGGAGAAACACGATGGTGCCACTAGTGTAGTAAGAACTGATTACCCTTCCACTAGTGGAGTAAGAACTGGTTACCTTTCCGGAGTACATGGGTTCATCCATAACACGATGGTGCCACTAGCGGAGTAAAAACTGGTTACGCTCCCGGACAACCTAAGTTCATCCATATCACGATGGTGCCACTAGAGGAGTTAGAACTGATTATCCTTCCAGAGTACCTGAGTTCATCAATAACACGATGGTGCCACTAGTGGAGTAAGAACTGATTACCATCCCGGAGTAGCTGGGTTCATCCATAACACGATGGTGTCACTAGTGGAGTAAGAACTGATACCATCCCGGAGTACCTGGGTTCATCCATAACACGATGGTGTCACTAGTGGAGTAAGAACTGATACCACTGGAGTACCTGGGTTCATCCATAACACGATGGTGCCACTAGTGGAGTAAGAACTGATACCCTTCCGGAGTACCTGAGTTCATCCATAACACGATGGTGTCACTGGTGGAGCAAGAACTGATTACCCTTCCGGAGTACCTGGGTTCATCCATAACACGATGGTGCCACTAGTGGAGTAAGAACTGATTACCATCCCGGAGTACCTGGGTTCATCCATAACACGATGGTGTCACTAGTGGAGTAAGAACTGATACCATCCCGGAGTACCTGGGTTCATCCATAACACGATGGTGCCACTAGTGGAGTAAGAACTGATACCACTGGAGTACCTGGGTTCATCCATAACACGATTGTGCCACTAGTGGAGTAAGAACTGATACCCTTCCGGAGTACCTGGGTTCATCCGTAACACTGAATAACAGGCTTCTGATTTAGGAGTCGGGCATGTACATAAAGGATATGGCGGGGTTAAAAATGTCTATGAGACGATCTTAGAATACTCGCCGTTACTGAAAGCTAATTCCAACTAGTAAATAAACCAATCTTTATTCTTTGTGAAGTGTTTTGTGGAATTTTGCTGGTCTGTCTTCTTTTCTAATTATGTATTCATCCCTTTTCGTATCTTGTCTCCCGTTTTTTAATACCTCAACGAGCTGAAAAGAACAAGTTACAATATTAATTTCCTATTCACATCCTTTAACTGAAATATTGGGAATGTACTGTGACGTTTCGAATACCTCATACATATATTTCAAAATGAAACCAAAATAACAACAGTATAACACTTTCTAAAAATACTTTTTGAATAATTTTGCTGATGTTAAAATTGATCTTTGAAGACAAATTATAAAATCGCTGTTTCCACGTGAAATAGAGAATAGAGGTGGTAACTTTTAATCGTTATATATATTATAATCATTAGCGTGTAGAAAGGTGAAAACACAATTTACTATGGCATTTGTCGTTTAAAAAATTGAAAAGCAAATCTACACGAAAGAATGTTAACTTCTTCTTTGATTTTTGTACTGGTAATTATTGTCCGACAGGTAACAAAATGGTCTTTTGTGATAATTGACAAATAAAATGGGTTTTATCGACTCGTTGATTTGAGTTTATACAAAGGATGACCCACTCTAACCTACATCACCCCATATTTACTACCCGACACCCATTAAACACAGCATTTAATTTGTCAGTAAGTATCTGGTGGACATACTCTCAATGCTAAACACCAATGTGAATATAAAATCAATTATTATGTGTTCAATTCGTGGGAAAATATGAGTATTCTGAATTTTGGATTTTCTCTTACAAACTGTTATCCATTTTCTTTTTCTTTTTCGATATTTTTGTAAAACTGGAAGAAGTTAAATAAACAAAGAGAAAGGCAAATATATTCTAATGTAAAAAAGTCTTAAAACACATTTAAAAGATAAAAGTAACATCAAAATATCGCTTTGACAACATAAGATCGAGACACACCTCTCCTTCAAGTTAAAAACACCTTCATCAACAGTACAGTAAACCAAAACAAAAACATAAGATCGAGACATACCTATCTTTCAAGTCGAAAACGTTTTCACCAACATTACTGAAAACCAAAAGGGAGTATATCCATTACGGCTGACTTATATCCATTGCATGTCTTCTCGTCAAGCATATCTAAATTAAATCCAGAAATTCCAGCAGTTGCCTCATTGTTATGCATGGTTTCCAATTTCTCTGGAAAAAAAATAACTTGTTACAATTATATATTTAAAAATAAGACCCTTTTAACAAAGAGTATTCTTTCAAACTGAACGAAAAGCATTTTTGTATAAGAAAAAACAAAGGATATGGGGTATCCATCCATGACACAAAATCAGTACATCAGTACATGCACAGCAAAAGACACACAAAAAGCAAAGGAACAGTGCTTTTATTGCTGTTCTTCATCTCAAAGTCAAAGTTAGGCCTTCAACACAAAGCAAAAAACTCTCACCTCACTGCAAGTTTAAGACGGCCCCTAGCACCGGCTTGAGCGGAATTCTTTGCAAAAATAATTTGGATAGACTTTGTAAGATGTCACACCACCAAATCGGGCCCGGTCAAAAAAGAACATTCTGACGCATAGGTGTAAATTTAAAACTATGTAGAATATATTTTAGTAATTAAGGTATCAGATGAACGGTGAAGGGCTGGTAATCCTTGGAGGACACATATTGACTGATAATTTTGAATAATACAAAAATGTATGAATGAATTCTAAAATTGAGGGCATATATTGCCTGTTTCTCAGATATGAAGTACCTGATTTGGTGTATCCAAAATTCCGGTAACCAGTACGGTCTGCTGTATGAATAACGGTATATTGATCCCGCCCCCATAAAATGTATTACATCTATTTAAAAAGTCACACACTTGCAAGCACATTGTAAAAAGACCACTTGCCTTAAAACTTGGTGTTACATGTATATAAATATATATTACAGATCTTTTACAATATGTATGCAATTGAATATTAACAATATACCTGTAAATATGGATGATGTGTTTATACTTCGATTTGCCCGTAGAAGTGGGTTGTTGGTGGATAGGGTGGTCTGGTGTACTGTGATTTGCCCGTAGAAGTGGGTTGTTGGTGGATAGGGTGGTCTGGTGTACTCTGATTTGCCCGTAGAAGTGGGTTGTTGGTGGATAGGGTGGTCTGGAGTACTGTGATTTGCCCGTAGAAGTGGGTTGTTGGTGGATAGGGTGGTCTGGTGTAGTCAGATTTGCCCGTAGAAGTGGGTTGTTGGTGGATAGTGTGGTCTGGTGTACTGTGATTTGCCCGTAGAAGTGGGTTGTTGGTGGATAGGGTGGTCTGGTGTACTGTGATTTGCCCGTAGAAGTGGGTTGTTGGTGGATAGGGTGGTCTGGTGTACTGTGATTTGCCCGTAGAAGTGGGTTGTTGGTGGATAGGGTGGTCTGGTGTACTGTGATTTGCCCGTAGAAGTGGGTTGTTGGTGGATAGGGTGGTCTGGTGTACTGTATGTTTGGTAATTCCTTTTATTCTTTTGTTGATTTATAGTAACATTAACCGTATGGAACGTTAAAGTAAACGTTTTAATTAACCGTATGGAACGTTAAAGTAAACGTTTTAATTAACCGTATGGAACGTTAAAGTAAACGTTTAAAAAGCATAAATTATCAATTTTACTTTTCTAGATGAACATGTGCGCTGTGATGGATGCTCTTGAAGGTTTTTTTTTTAAGAAAAATTGTGCAAAAGAAAATCTGTTCATTTTTTATATTACTATCAACGTATCGGCATCGTTGCTGGTGGACTATCAGCTAACGAAGTAAAATCCGTCAAGGAACTATTGGTGGATTATCAGCTATCCAGGTACAATCCGTCAAATGACTGCTGATGGATTATCAGCTAACGAGGTACAATCCGTCAAGAGACTGCTGATGGATTATCAGCTAACAAGGACGGTACAATCCGTCAAGTAGCTGCTGGTGGATTATTAGCTAACGAGGTACAATCCGTCAAGAGACTGCTGATGGATTATCAGCTAACAAAGTACAATCCGTCAAGTAGCTGCTGGTGGATTATCAGCTAACATGGTACAATCCGTCAAGTGACTGCTGATGGATTATCAGCTAACAAAGTATAATCTGTCAAGTAGCTGCTGGTGGATAATCAGCTAACGAAGTAAAATCCGTCATGGAACTATTGGTGGATTATCAGCTATCCAGGTACAATCCGTCAAATGACTGCTGATGGATTATCAGCTAACGAGGTACAATCCGTCAAGAGACTGCTGATGGATTTTCAGCTAACAAAGTACAATCCGTCAAGTAGCTGTGGGTGGATTATCAGCTAACCTGGTACAATCCGTCAAGTGACTACTGATGGATTATCAGCTAACGAGGTACAATCCGTCAAGAGACTGCTGATGGATTATCAGCTAACAAGGACGGTACAATCCGTCAAGTAGCTGCTGGTGGATTATCAGCTAACGAGGTACAATCCGTCAAGAGACTGCTGATGGATTATCAGCTAACGAGGTACAATCCGTCAAGAGACTGCTGATGGATTATCAGCTAACAAAGTACAATCCGTCAAGTAACTGCTGGTGGATGGATTATCAGCTAACAAAGTACAATCCGGACGGTACAATCCGTCAAGTAGCTGCTGGTGGATTATCAGCTAACGAGGTACAATCCGTCAAGAGACTGCTGATGGATTATCAGCTAACGAGGTACAATCCGTCAAGAGACTGCTGATGGATTATCAGCTAACAAAGTACAATCCGTCAAGTAACTGCTGGTGGATTATCAGCTAACATGGTACAATCCGTCAAGTGACTGCTGATGGATTATCAGCTAACAATGTACAATCCGTCAAGTAGCTGCTGGTGGATAATCAGCTAACGAAGTACAATCCGTCAAGTAGCTGCTGGTGGACTATCAGCTAACGAGATACAATCTGTCCAGTAGCTACTGGTGGACTATCAGCTAAAGAGGTACAACCCGTCCAGGCGCTACTGATGGACTGTCAGCTAATGAGGTACAATCTGTCCAGTAGCTACTGGTGGCCTATGAATCACCGAGGTACAATCCATCAAGTAGCTGTTAATAGACTATCAGCAACGGAGATACAATACACCTTATCGCTATTTGTCCGCCATTACTGGACATCCCAACAGTTCCTGTAACATTTTGAGGTCACAATAAAAAATGTCTGACGCCACAGAGTAAAAAGTGATTGTTGTATGACGTCAATAGTTCAAGTGTCGCAGATTCTCGGGTCAAGTGTCGCAGATTCCCAAATAGTGATAAGGCCTATCCGATAGCAGGTGATTATGTACTTATATAAATAAAATGATGCATTTGAATATATTCTCCAAACATTGATATGTATAGATAGATGTTTTAATTTAATAAGAGGTAAAAAAGGAAAACAATATTCGAAATGAACATGCAGAAAGTTAAATTGAACCTCAATATTTTGTCACAGTATTTCTAACGAGGTAGAGGCTGGGAAAAGTAATTTTCAAATCGATAAGTTTAAAATAACTATTAAAAACTATTTCTATAAAAAGCTTACAACTTACTTGTTTCTGGGGTTTTGTTGATTGATATGTGTTCCTCAGTTTGACAAATAAAGGCGTATTTCATTGATTTGTTTAGGTTTTCTTAACAATAGTAAACCGTTATTTACTTCTAAAAATTAAATACTGCGTTTAATTTTCTCAATTAGAAACGATAAAAACACTCGCGTGTAGAACTTAACAAACTAAAAATCATTAACTTGGTATGTCAAACGAACAATACCGTGGGAAAATATCACGGGGGGTCTCAACATGGGATTTTGGGTACAGTTGTGCAGCTGGGATTTAAAAAACACCCCTCATTCATATATTGAATTATTGTGAAATCCCTACCTATACATATATTTCACAGCGAAATCATAATCCATTCATATATTTATCAGCTCCAATAGTACCTATACTCTAGTGGGTGGAGATTATTAATTGTGACAGCGTAATAAAATTTGATCAATAACAAAACTTGTGTCAATAAGTTTCAGCAGATGTGGAAATTTTAATGACAAAGAGTTTGGGAAATTCAATGAAGATCGTTGCACAACAAACTGAAAAATTATGAACCATTGATATATCACAACTGGTCAATTACTACCTATTGACATATTTCCTCGGTAAAATGGCACCCCATTGATATATTTGACGTATCAAAAAAGGGACCCATTCCAGCGGCACATATGTATATACCTTCATATAGGAAGAGACCCCCACCCCCGTGGAAAATATCAGCTACACTGCTATAGTATCGTACTGCCCAATGGAATAGTAAAATATCAGCTACACTGCTGTAGTTTCGTACTGCCCAATGGAATAGTAAAATATCAGCTACACTGCTATAGTATCGTACTGTCCAATGGAGTAGTAAAATATCAGCTACACTGCTGTAGTATCGTACTGCCCAATGGAATAGTAAAAAAATACTGGGATTTTTTAATCAAGACTTAAAGGTATTTGGAAGTCATTTACCATCAGATTAAGAATATGTTTAAATACAACTGCAAATTACTTGTGTCTACAGATGATTTCGTTTAGTTTTGAACTTTATGTGTTACCATGGTGTAAGGTAGATTTCTTGATCCATTTTTTTTTTTTTTTGTTGCTAAAATTAAGGTTTCGTTAAGACGGTGTTCACTGATCAGCCAATGCAGGTATTTCAAACATCTATGGTTTATTTATACTTGTGTGTAAAGAGGTCACATTTACTAATCACGGCTCTCATTGAATAATTGTGTATACCAACGTATTTAATGAATAATGCAGTAAGTTAATATAATGTATTCAATTAAATACACTCCACTGTAATGTATTAAAACATTCCTTTAATAACACTGTAATTAAAGGAATGTCCATTTATACTCCATCCATTGCCCAGTCAACTGATGAGGACATACAATCTTGAAAAAGCATGTTCGAAAAATGTTTTATAATATTTTTATATTTATGATCAATAGTGCTATTTCTTTTGGTTTTAAATGACATACTTTAATATCGCTACTCATTTCTATAGAAAATGGGTATTTACAAAGGTATATAAAATTGCAATGTAGGATAAGGGATATATATAAAGGTAAATGAAATTTTATGTAGGATACTGGATATATATAAAGGTATATGAAATTGTAATGTAGGATACCGGATATATATAAAAGTATATGAAATTGTAATGTAGGATACTGGATATTTATAAAGGTATATGAAATGGCAATGTAGGATACAGGATATATATAAAGGTATATGAAATTGTCATGTAGGATACAGGATATATATAAAGGTATATGAAATTGCAATGTAGGATACTGGATATTTATAAAGGTATATGAAATGGCAATGTAGGATGCAGGATATATATAAAGGTATATATGAAATTGTAATGTAGGATACAGGATATATATATAAAGGTATATGAAATTGTAATGTAGGATACAGGATATTTATAAAGGTATATGAAATTGTCATGTAGGATACAGGATATATATAAAGGTATATGAAATTGCAATGTAGGATACTGGATATTTATAAAGGTATATGAAATGGCAATGTAGGATGCAGGATATATATAAAGGTATATATGAAATTGTAATGTAGGATACAGGATATATATAAAGGTATATGAAATTGTAATGTAGGATACTGGATATTTATAAAGGTATATGAAATGGCAATGTAGGATGCAGGATATATATAAAGGTATATATGAAATTGTAATGTAGGATACAGGATATATATATAAGGTATATGAAATTGTAATGTAGGATACAGGATATATATATAAAGGTATATGAAATTGTAATGTAGGATACAGGATATTTATAAAGGTATATG
Source organism: Mytilus coruscus (assembly GCA_017311375.1). Taxonomy (NCBI): domain Eukaryota; kingdom Metazoa; phylum Mollusca; class Bivalvia; order Mytilida; family Mytilidae; genus Mytilus; species Mytilus coruscus. Next base: position 86,875,127 of record CM029603.1, read on the forward strand.
AAATTGTCATGTAGGATACAGGATATATATAAAGGTATATGAAATTGCAATGTAGGATACTGGATATTTATAAAGGTATATGAAATGGCAATGTAGGATGCAGGATATATATAAAGGTATATATGAAATTGTAATGTAGGATACAGGATATATATAAAGGTATATGAAATTGTAATGTAGGATACTGGATATTTATAAAGGTATATGAAATGGCAATGTAGGATGCAGGATATATATAAAGGTATATATGAAATTGTAATGCAGGATACAGGATATATATATATAAAGGTATATGAAATTGTAATGTAGGATACAGGATATATATATAAAGGTATATGAAATTGTAATGTAGGATACAGGATATTTATAAAGGTATATGAAATTGTCATGTAGGAAAAGGAATATATGTTAAGGTATATGACATTGCATTGTATAGTAGTTTACATTCTTACATGCTGCAATATGTTGGTGAAACAGAAACCTAATTTTAGATTAGATTAGATAATCATCGGTCATTTCACACCAAAGGAAAAAAGAAGAAACTGCCCAATCACGAAACGCCTCTTAAGAGCAGGACATTTATTAAAACATAACCTTTCAAATAATAGAGGCTAACCAAATTGGAATACACAGGGTAGAGAACTCAGAGAGAGAGAGAGAGAGAGAGAGAGAGAGAGAGAGAGAGAGAGAGAGAGAGAGAGAGAGAGAGAGAGAGAGAGAGAGAGATTTGTGTAACGATACAAATGTAGAAGATATATGTAGAGAAAATAAATCGTACAGACAAATATTTCGGCCTAATTATTGTTTAATTAAATAGTATTTTTTCCCATATGTGTGTATATAAATAAGAAGATGTGGTATAATTGTCAGTGAGACAACTCTCCACCACAGACCAATTGATAAAGAAGATAACAACTATAGGTCACCGTACGGCTTTCAACAATGAGCAAAACCCAAATCACATAGTCAGCTATAAAAGGCCATTAAATGACAAATTTCAAGCAACTATATTGAAAATCACTTAATTGTATTTCTATAACTCCGATATAACAATGGTAAATATATATTGCTCGTCCTGATAGTGCATGAAATATCTGCCATCGGACGTTCACCAAACTATACTCACTTTTATATTTTTTTGTAAAACCACAATAACTTGCACTGAAAGTTGTCAAAAGACAAAGCAAAAATAACAATACAATGACAACCGCATTATTATTTTCTTTTTTTGAATTGTAATTCATCATTTTTTGTGCTTCTGACACCTATGATTTTGACTATCTTGAAACTGGATCTGACTCTCACTTTGAAAGTTGAATATTGTTTTTATCACTTAATCTAATTTTAAAAACGCCAAAAGTATCATATAATTATACATTGATGAAAGACAATACAGTTAATTAAATAAATGAATGTTAATAAATCACAGCTGATCACATTTGCTACAAGCCAAATTATGGGACATTTATGCAGATAAAACGATTGATACAACACATATCATCGGAGGTTGTAATACCTTCCAGAGATATTATAGATGTTATCTCATCAAAAGGTGTTAACCTACCTCATATTAATATATTTAGATAAACTGAATTCCATGTATAGAGCACGTGGTATGGAGACATCTGTCTCAAGTTTGATAACATACAATGGTGGTGTGTAAACAGAAGTCAGATTTTTTTTGGATTTATTCACATTATTCAATGCCTAATACCAAATGCAAATCATATAAATGTTTCTTTTCATAGTCCAACTGTGCCATAAGCCACGGGGCCTTTTTTAATCAAACTTGGCCTGATTCATCCTAAAAGGGGTGATGCTATTACAAGAAACGAATTGATATGAATAAAGATCTTCTAAAAATTAAAATTCGATTCTTTTAGTTTCAAATATTAATAAAAGCGGAATTTTGAAATAATATTTCGTTTGAATCTGTATTCATTATTTAAAATCTTCGATATAACCCCTAAGCTGGATTGTTTAAAATCTTCGATATAACCCCTAAGCTGGATTGTTTAAAATCTTCGATATAACCCCTAAGCTGGATTGTTTAAAATCTTCGATATAACCCCTAAGCTGGATTGTTTAAAATCTTCGATATAACCCCTAAGCTGGATTGTTTAAAATCTTCGATATAACCCCTAAGCTGGATTGTTTAAAATCTTCGATATAACCCCTTAGCTGGATTGTTTAAAATCTTCGATATAACCCCTTAGCTGGATTGTTTAGCTTTGTTAAATTATGTTGATCGTTGTCATTGTGCTTAGTTTCTTCTGTTGCCTATTTTAACATCGGACTCAGACTTCTTTTAAACTGAGTTTTAATGTGCGCATTGTTGTGCGTTTGTTTATTCCACATTTGCTAGAGGTATAGGGGAGGGTTGTGATCTCATGAAACATGTCCCCGCCGAATTGTTTGCTCCTGTCCCAAATCAGGAACATCTAGCCATTCTTAGCCTTGTCTGTTAATTAATTTATCAATTTTATTAATTTTGGTTCATTTGTATGCTTCGGAGTTTTATGTAACCAGTAGACTGGCTACTGGAATGACGATGATAACGAGATGCAACACGACCGGTTGCAGAGGTTGGCGATGACAACGATAGACAATGACCTAGTCACTTGCCTGAGAATACTCGCTTTAACTCCACTGGTAGAATTAAATACAAGTCATATGCAGTTGATAATTACTATATAAAACATGTGAGAATAAACGTTTTCTGAATAAAAACACACACATTTTTTTATTGATAGTAATTATCAAAGATGGTTGGATAACAGACAAAGCCTATATACATCCTCTCCAAAACAAGATGGAATATATAGACATCATATGTACAAATAGTTTACAAAGCATTGGTCCATCCACCAATTATGGATTCAGATTAACTTCTAGATATTTCAATTATTCAAGACTCGAAACATTTACATACATGATAGGATATTAAATAGTTGAATAATAATAAAACTTAATTCATCAATATTGTGGTGAGTAATTTTAATATAGCAGATATATATGAAAAAAACTAGAATAAATGATAAGTAAGTTATTCCACAACTATAAAATAAAATCACAGATATGTATTTTGTTTATTCAGGGTATAGCATTATTATATTAAATATTAAAATTTAAAGGAATTTACGTCCAAGTGTAAAGCAAGCAACAATTAAAAAAGGAAAAAAAAAACGAAACGAAAAGAACGAGAAAGGAAAAAATACCAAAATGGTGCAAAGAAGCGTTGGTCAGTATTTTCGTCAAAATAACTTATCACAAGTGTTTTGATAACAATCAACAAATATATATGCATGTACATATAAACATTTGATAACAAATACTAGTAAAATCTTTAAGTACTATCAATATATGTATAAACAGCAGCAGTTATGTCTATATCATCCTCTAGAGACAAGTTCATTGAGCCAAACATGACTGTTTCAATAAAAAGGAGATTGTGATATTTCCATTGCTTATGGAAAAGTTGTATCTGCCCTCTAATAAAAAGAATGAAAATTACAATGTTGTTCCCACATGCATATTGCGATTTCACAGATAGAAGGGACTGAAAAGGTGATTGTTAAGGTTATTAACTTCATTACGAAGCTAACGATAGACATTTGTAATAAGGTTACCTATAGTATGGTGACCGGGAGGTTTCTTGATTTCCTTATTCAGCTTATTCTTATATAAGACAGAGACGGCATGTTTTGAGTATAGCTATCCAAATCATTCAACATATTCAGAGAACATGGGAAAATAGTTTTATAAGACTGAGTATGTGATAATGCCAAGGCCATTCAACCATTATAATTAATTCATAGAATTAATTGAATATTTCATTTGCCTTTATTTCAAAGATGTACTTGATACCTTAAAGTGATTATTTCGCACCATGTTTTCTAGACATGATTTTCATTAAAAGTTTTATTGTGAAAAAGTTTCAATATATTTTCTGAACAATACAATAAGTTATTATGTATTCCGTTAAAGGCATGTCCATTAACACTGCTTTCTTTACATCTCTGATCACAACTGCATAGAACAACCCATAAACCATGTCTGGAAATAATTCTCAACATTGTATAGTCAGTAGTTATATTAAAAATGCTCAATTTTAAATTGGAAATACTAATAAAATCGTCATAGAAAATTATCCCATGTCCTTCTTTTCAACTGGACATGTAAAATTTACAATGTCTATGTAAATGAACTGGACCTTTATGTCTGAGAAAAATAATTATTTTCGTGACTATAAACTTAATTTTATAACCATTTGTGTTTAATATATACTGTTTCTATTGTAAAGAAAATATCAAAGCGACCACTGGCAGGACTTTCCCCGTTGACCTGTCTTATAAAGAAAATATCAAAGTGACCACTGGCAGATCTTGACTTTCCCCGTTGACCTGTCTTATAAAGGAAGTGTCCTTGTGTTACAAATGCCTTGTTTTTTTAGGAGAGACGTTAAATTTATTGTTTCCCAATTTATTTACTTATCTTTTCAACTTAATGGTTTGTAAGCGCCATTTTTCGTACGGTGCCTCACAAGATATGTACAGAAACCCCAAAAAACGAAAAGGATACACTAAAATAACAATAAATATAACCATTTTATAATAATAATAATAATAATAATAATAATAACAAAAATAATAAGTTGTTCCATAGATATAATGGCTACTTCCGTGAACATATTTACAAAAGAGACAAACATTTGGATTCGTAACCTGCATGCATGTTCTGACCTTAGATGCAAAACCATACAGTTTCATTACAATCCCTTGTTTAATAGTTTAGAAATGGTATGCGTTCTTGTGTGGAAACTGACTTAAAAAATATTTCATTCACTGTATCATGTATTGGTTATCAACCTCCATTACCCATATAATCATTTATTTTTAAGGCTTGTGGTCATTTGATTTGCCTAATATTCTGACAGGTGTCTTCGAAAAATCCTTTAATTCATATCTGAATAGTTGGAGAAAGATAAGAAAGGCAGGATGTTTAGTTCAAAGTTTTTGGCTGTTTTTTGACGAATTTCGCAATTGCTTTGGTCATGTTATTTTAAAAAATGCTATAAAGACCTTATCATTTCAGTGTTGTTTAGCAACATCTGATTTTTTTTTATCAGTATAGTTTTGTATAACTTAAGATTAAAAACGCGCTTGACAATGTTTCGGAAGCTGGTGCGGATCCATGATTTTGAAAAAGGGGGGCCATCACACGCCAACATTTGGAGAGATAGTTGTAAAAACTCTATGCATGTATCATATATGAAGCTCCAGAAGGGAGTCCCCCTCCAAAAATATCCACCTCTGGGGAGTGTTTTAAATCTGTTACATCAGACCGGAGAAGATCAGGTGAGCATATTTCTATACTATAGTCGACCAATTAGTCTAGGAGTCAGGGCTGATATGCATAAAACTACTTAAGTTAAAATTTGTTCCGAACGGACGGATTTTTCTACATGTCCTACGATAAATTAGTACTACGATTGGATATCTTAACTTAAGTGGTTTTATGCATATCAGCCATGATGTAATTTGAAAACTTATAAAATTATAGAACTAAAAAATTTATAAACGAAACATAAACAATAATCTTAATGAAAATAAAGTAAAATTTGAAAAAAAATATAATGTATTTATGCAACGTGAAGTGACTTCAATTATATTTTCAGTTTTGTATCAGCAAAGTTAAAACACCACTTCTTCATCGTCCAGCTTCAATTGTGTATTTTGACACAATCGATTTAAATCATAAAATAGCCAGTGTATTATCAATGACAGTTTCCAGAACGCCACATGTAATTACCACTAACCATATACCACAACTGTCAACAGAAATGAAGCGTAGCGTCCATAGACCTATTCCTGCTGATACAGTTAATGTCTGTAGCGTGTTAATGGTCCGTCTAATTATGGCCGTAATGACCAAGTCGTAAAGGTGTCAGTACGCATGACCACGGGTAATTAAAATGTAAAATGATTGGTTAGTCGTAATGAGGCTATAAATCAGAGGTTTAATTAGAGTAAGTAAGTTTGGAAATGTCATTACAATTATTGATACACCTGGTGATAACATTAGAACAGGACCACACACTGTATCATATCGTATGTAAAACATTTAGACATTTACGATCAAATTTAACAATAGAATTTAATCGTTTGCAATTTCTTAGTTAACTATGGCGAATATTTCTGATTTCTTGTCCGGGTAAATTGGTTATATCAACTCTTCAAAGTTGTCTGGGTATGGCTAAACTGGTTATATCAACTCTTCAAAGTTTTAGTCTCGAACACTGAAGAGAAACCATTTGCCGAGTACAGTAAAATGTTATTAAGAATAAGAATATGTAGTGTTCCAATTAAAGGCCCTTGATGAGCAGTATTACATTTTTACACACAAAACAATACACTATGATTTGTAACAAAAACATTTACATTGAAATGAAGTAATGTTCATATAGTTATAAAACTACATATATTTCTTCATCTTATATAAATCATGTAAATTTTTATTCCAGGTAGGACCAGAACCATAGATCGTTACAATAATCATCGTTATTACGTATTTAAATTTACGTTTCGTCTAACATCTAGACATTTAATAACATATTTCCTTAAATATTTTAGGACAGACAAATTTTCATTAGTAAATTGTCTCATTTGAGAGATCTGAAAAGTTATGACAAATATTATTAGAGTTATCTTTCTTGGTACCTCTAGATTGTGTAGAATAGATGAACCACTACTGTATTTGTCCATGTGTTGCATGGTAATTACCACACGTCGTGGACGGTTTTGTTCCCTAATTGTCACACATTGAGACTCGCAATAAGACGATAATTTAGAGATTGTAATTAAAGATAACGGGTCAAACTACATTACACATCCATACCAAATTACTCTGCCATATGTCATTAAACGTTTAAGAAGGAACAATATCTAAACTTAATGTTCGTATTTAGCAGGTGGACGGATGTGTGACAGTAATGCCACAGTTTATCTTATTCAAATAATTATCAGAATGTCGTGGTTGATAATGTATGTGGAAGTCTCTATGAATAGTTCAGTTCCGTCAGCCTGCAAACGAAAAAAATAACAGCTTAACAAAACGTTTTGAATTAAATCGTTATATTGAAAAAAACTGACCGATTTGAGTTGGTATGACGACGGTAAAGTTATTACAACAGAGGCAAATAAATAGCATTTTGATAATGATTAAAAAAAAATAATAATAATAATTTTGACAAAGGTTAAGTAATTGAACGTGGCTGCGTACTTATACCTCCCAAATGAATCGTACCCTGCGATTTAAACTGGTATAATTCTGGAATTTTAGAGTTGACAAAGGTAAAGGAATAGCAACAGAGACTGCGTAGTAATATGTAATATAACCCAAATGAAAAGCACTGCGCGAATAAGAACTACACTTTTCATTGATCCCATTTGGTGCCAAAGTTTTTAATTTTCTTATCCAAAATCTTTCCCGAGTGAGTCTATCCTCCCTTGACCAAACAGTGTTGTGGTCTATGATGGTAATGGTCAGTCGATTGAGATCTGCCTCAGTGTGGCCAGGGGATCTCAAATGTCGACTGAGAGGAAGGTCTGGCTTGCATTCATAGTCGCTACGATGGCCGTTCATTCGTTTGTGAAATGGCTGTTCTGACTCGCCAACGTGCATATTGTTTACCACATTTACACTGTAGAAGATACACAGCATTTGTAGTCTTGCAATTAACATTGCAAAATATGGTGTATTCCGTACCAGTGGAGTGACTGTTAAAAGTCTGGGTATTCAGTATTTGTTTGCAAGTCAGACATCGTTTGTTTCCGCATCCCTTGCAAAATGGGGAAATTAGAACAGCAAATTCTCAGTTCTTCTCTTTATCAACATCTCTCTTGGTTCCGATTCATCGACGATATTGACATGAAGTGGAATAATACTGAACAAGAACTCAATGTGTTCATTCAAAATGCCAACGATGTTCATCCCTCAATAAAATTCACTTATGAAATCTCTGACTCTTAAGATCACATTTCTTGACACTACTACGCAAGTGAAGGATGGAATCATATTTACAGATCTGTATTGCAAGCCCACAGACAAACATTAATATCTTTCTCCTTTGGGTTGTCATCCTAAACATTGCACCAAGAGCATTCCCTACAACCAGGCCATACGAATAAAACGGATTTGCTTCACCAATGATACTGCAAAATGGCGACTACAAGAACTTCAAGGTCACCTAAAAAATCGTGGCTACAAAAGAAAAGACATTGATAAAGATTTCTCTCGTGCTAACAACATCAGCCGAGATGAACTTTTACAATATAAAGACAAAAAGGTCAACAAAAGAGTGCCGTTTGTGCTGACTTACCATTCCAAATTTGACAAGTTATCACACCTAATCCGCGAAAATTGGAAAGAAATCTAAAAACATCCTAAACTATCCAAGATCTTTCCCGAGCCACCTGTACTGGCTTTCCGTAGGCCCAAAAGCCTTAAAGACTTGCTGGTGCGAGCTAATTTATCCTCTAAATCAGGCTCTTCGTCTGTGGGCTCTTGCAAGGGATGCGGAACCCTATGCGGAAACAAAACGATGTCTGACTTGCAAACAAATACTGAATACCCAGACTTTTAACAGTCACTCCACTGGTACGGAACACACCATATTTTGCAATGTTATTTGCAAGACTACAAATGCTGTGTATCTTCTACAGTGTAAATGTGGTAAACAATATGCACGTTGGCGAGTCAGAACAGCCATTTCACAAACGAATGAACGGCCATCGTAACGACTTTGAATGCAAGCCAGACCTTCCTCTCAGTCGACATTTGAGATCCCCTGGCCACACTAAGGCAGATCTCAATCGACTGACCATTACCATCATAGACCACAACACTGTTTGGTCAAGGGAGGATAGACTCACTCGGGAAAGATTTTGGATACGAAAATTAAAAACTTTGGCACCAAATGGGATCAATGAAAAGGTTTAGTTCTTATTCGCGCAGTGCTTTTTATTTGGGTTATATGACATATTACTACGCAGTCTCTGCTGCTATTCCTTTACCTTTGTCAACTCTAAAATTCCAGAATTATACCAGTTTAAATCGTAGGGTACTATTCATTTGGGATAAGTACGTAACCTTTGTCAAAATTATTATTATTATTTTTTTTTAATCATTATCAAAATGCTATTTATTTGGGATGTTTAAATACGCAGCCGCTGTTGTAATAACTTTACCGTCGTCAAATATGAAATATTATACCAGCTCAAATCGGTCAGTGCTGTTCATTGGGAATATATTTGTACGCAGTCTTTGTTGTAATATCTTAACTGTCGTCACCTTGGAAATTTTAGAAATGTACAAGTTCATATCGCACATTACTATTTTATTAGAAGCATATCTATGCAGTCTCTATTGTAAATACCTATATAACCTTCGCCATTTTTGAAATTTTAGAATTGTACGTACAAGCGTTGTTGTGTTCGGTTTTAATTGTATAAATTTCAAGATTGTTATAGTTAAATCAGAATAGATTGACATGATTCATTTTACATCATAATCATACTTATGAAGGATATCTGTTATCCGAAATATTTATAGATACTTACATTTATTGTTTCCTTTTTTTAATATTGGTGTTGTTTTGTACACTTTTTAGGCGTTTATATAATTTATTTATTGTGTACATGTATCGTTACTCGTATCGATCCAGCGCCCTCGTAAGAAAGATCGTTGACTAATATCTAGACGTTTTATATATATATATAAAGTGCCTAGAAAATCAACCTATATATATATTGTATGGAAGGAAAAAACTTTTCCGGGAATAAACTTTTGTCGTTTGTTGGTGTAGTTCATAAGTGTTTCTCGTTTTTTATATAGATTAGACCGTTGGTTTTCCTGTTTGAATAGTTTTACACTAGTCTCGGTGTGAACCAAGGCTCCGTGTTGAAGGCCGTACTTTGACCTATAATTGTTTACTTTTTACACATTGTGACTTGGATGGATAGTTGTCTCATTGGCACTCATACCACATCTTCTTATTTATATTTTCCTTTTTTGGACGTTTGTTACATTTACATAGACGACATTTTCTGTTGTATTGAACTCTTTGCACTTGTGATATCCATACTTCTTATTCTTTCAGAAATTTTTTGAATTGTTTAGTGTTGAACAAAAATACTTTCAATTGCTACTGAATTAAACATCTGGGTTGTGTGGCCTATATTTTATTTTAATCAAAACACATGACATATTACATCAAAGTTATTTTGATAAACACCTACATGTTCTGACATGTTTTATTATATAGTCTAAAAATAGGAAGGGTAAACACATGTTTTAAATTTAAAACATATTTCGGTGTTTCAAAAATAAACAATAAATGTATACATATATATAAATTCGTCGTTTTCTACAGCACTTTATAATCATTTGATAATTGATTTCCGACATGTAAGTAGCATTGAAACAGAGGAAGAAAATGGCGATTAATCAAATTCCTCGCATTAATAAAATAAAGTAATCAGAAGAAAGTCATATATAAAGGCAATTCGTGATGAACGTGGCATAAAACACCTAAAAAGGCAATTTGTGGAGAACAAAAAGTCAACATGTGGTGAATGAATCATAAGTTCCCTAAACAGTCAATTTGTGATGAATGTAGCATAAGTTACATATAAAAGGTTATCTGATGTGAACGCAGCATAAAAACTCAGCATTTGGTTTGGCAATTGCCAGCATTAGACTACAATTCAGCACATGGTCTTTGAAATTGCAGGACATTGGACTTATAGAGTTGGGAAAAGTTATGTCATGGCTATTTTTAATGTTACTTTGTTGGTTTTGTTTTGCTTTTGTTACTTGCGTATACATTATCGTGTAATATGTAAACACAGTTATTATTATTATTTCTAATATATGTTAGATAAGTACAGAAATTGCGTCAAGTCTATTTTTAAAAAGTAATTTATAAATGGTAATGTAATATACTGATATAAATATAGAGATGTGAAATGTCTATATTTAGTTGTCCTCAAAACTCCCGAATTAATCTAGGTTAAATATATGATAAATTATCAAAGCTTATACTATATAAGACAAATAACAAAAATAAAGAAGCAATCAAAGCGCTTTATTTCGTAAAAGGGATTCACGTGAATTATTTGTTAAGGGACTTTTATTTCAGATGCCCCGACTTCCTCAATCGATAAAAACTGGCCGGCATGATATAGCTAAGGTAGTTTCCAGGATCAAATATTTATTTTCATCTATTGCTATGCATGCTGATATATTTTCTCTTTCGTACACATTTGTTTCCTGCATTTTATGATGCAGAATATCAATTTTCATCAAAGTTATTTTTTTCACTTCTTACCAGGCCAGGTTATTTATTTTCAACCCTCCTCCCAGAAAATCAAATGGTCGTTCCCTGTTCAGGTTAAAGTTTTGGTATAAGGAAGGTTAATGTTTATGTTTAAGTGAGTACAATGAAGTTGTGGTCACATCAACCTGTAAATTAGTAGACATGTTTATTATGTGTACTGTTAAAAGTATATGGCAATTTAGGGTTTGGACCCAAATTTGCGGTTCACTGACCAGCTTAAAATATTTGGTTTAAGGGACTTTACCATGCATGAAGTTGTAGTCATACCAACTTGAAACTTAGGGTATATTTGTTGCATTCAAACTTATTTTAGTTTACGGTTTCTGTTTTTGAATGGTTTATGGTTTATGGTTGGGTTTATAACCGGTTTCTGTTTACCAGTTTCGAAACAATTCAATAGTTCTGATAATGATTTGTTTAACTGTCAAAACCACACGAGGAGGTTTGAAAAGTTTATAAGGTTGAAATGGTTTCAGTTTTCAAGAAACAAATGTAAACCCAGTTTCGGTTTCGAACTATACTTCAGAACTAGTTTGAAAGAAAAAATAGAAGATTTATCAAACAGAAACTAAACCAGTTTAGAGTCAACACATACGTCCTTGGTACACATGTTTTTGGGTCAACTTTTTAAAAATGTACTAGAATGCTAAATTAGGGTTTGCCATGGACTATGAATTCGCAGTTCGAAATGAACTAAACATACAGCGAGCGGGGCATGGTGTCCTATGGGCAAGCGGGGCATGATGTCATATGGGCGAGCGGGGCATAATGTCATATGGGCGACCGGGGCATGATGTCCTATGGATTTATATTCTTGTTTTCTATTTGTTATAGTATAGCAAAAAATATTAAATGTTTTAGAATATTAATTTCGTGGAATACTTTTTAATGGCAATATTTTATATAGTTATGAACTTGTAAATAAAGCAAGGAAAGTGATGGTTATTATTATTATTACTTATACCGGTTCTTTGAATAATCTGCCAATTAAAGTAGGGTACAGCCTTTGTGACTCTTTACAAACACGAACATTAAAGAAGGGTGCAGCCTTTTTGACTCTTTACAAACACAAACATTAAAGTAGGGTGCAGCCTTTTCGACTCTTTACAAACACAAGCATTAAAGAAGGGTGCAGCCTTTTTGACTCTTTACAAACACAAACATTAAAGTAGGGTACAGCCTTTTTGATTCTTTACAAACACAAACATTAAAGTAGGGTGCAGCCTTTTTGACTCTTTACAAACACAAACATTAAAGAAGGGTGCAGCCTTTTTGACTCTTTACAAACACAAACATTAAAGTAGGGTGCAGCCTTTTTGACTCTTTACAAACACAAACATTAAAGAAGGGTGCAGCCTTTTTGACTCTTTACAAACACAAATATTAAAGAAGGCTGCAGCCTTTTTGACTCTTTACAAACACAAACATTAAAGAAAGGTGCAGCCTTTTTGACTCTTTACAAACACAAATATTAAAGAAGGGTGCAGCCTTTTTGACTCTTTACAAACACAAACATTAAAGTAGGGTGCAGCCTTTTTGACTCTTTACAAACACAAACATTAAAGAAGGGTGCAGCCTTTTTGACTCTTTACAAACACAAACATTAAAGAAGGGTGTAGCCTTTTTGACTCTTTACAAACACAAACATTAAAGAAGGGTGCAGCCTTTTTGACTCTTTACAAACACAAACATTAAAGAAGGGTGCAGCCTTTTTGACTCTTTACAAACACAAACATTAAAGAAGGGTGCAGCGTTTTCGACTCTTTTCAAACACAAAAGTTAAAGAAGGGTGCAGTCTTTTTGACTCTTTTCAAACACAAACATTTGTTGAAGCAAATTTTAGAAATGGAAAATTATACTTAAATTCCAAGTCCTATATTATAAAACTGCAAATAAGCGATTTATTTATTGATGGAACGACATTAAAATAAAAAATTCACAGAGAAAAACGACAATGTTCATTATGTAATAAAGTGGAGGATGAAACTCATTCACTCTGATTCAAAACAAAAAATTCTCTGAAACTGAAATTATCAAGATGCTTGATTTCTTGATTGACAACATATTTGTTACGTTTGGAAGACGTGTTTTTCAACAATCAATCGGCATTCTTATGGGAAACAAATGTGCTCCTCTTCTTGCCGACTTGTTCCTTTATTCATATGAGACTTAATTCATACAGGGACTTCGTAGGAAGAAAGAAAAGAGGTTAGCAGTATCCTTTAATTTCACTTTCCGCTATATAGATGATGTTCTCCCATCAAATAATTCAAAATTTGGTGACTAAGTTGAACGCATCTATCCCATCGAACTTGAGATAAAGGATACAACAGATACAACTAAGTCTGCCTCATATCTTGACTCACATCTAGAAATTGACAATGAGGGTTGGTTGAAAAGTAAACTTTACGACAAAAGAGATGATTTCAGCTTCCCAATTGTGAACTTTCCATTTCTATGTAGGAACATTCAAGCAGCGCCTGCATACGGAGTATATATCTCCCAGTTAACACGATATTCCAGGGCTTGTATTTCCTATCATGAGGGTTGCTGCTCACAAGGAAGCTATTAAACCAAGAGTTCCAAGTAGTGAAGTTGAAATCATCCCTTCGTAAATTTTACGGACGCCATCAAGAGTTGGTTGACCGTTATGGAATATCTGTTTCACAGATGACAACGGAAATGTTCCCATTGTCGTAACTACAAACCCGTCCCCTTTTCCCCGAATGTGACCTACCGAATTAGACTTATCACCAGATTTGTACTAACATGAGCAACACGACGGGTGCCATATGTGGAGCAGGATCTGCTTAGCCTTCCGGAGCACCTCTGATCCCCCAAGTTTTTGGTGGGGTTCGTGTTGCTCAGTCCTTAGTTTTCTTAGTTGTATTTTGTGTTTTTTGTACTGTTTGTTTGTTGGTCTTTTTCTTTTTTGCCATGGTGTTGTCAGTTTAATTTCGACTTAGGAGTTTGAATGTCCATTTGGTATACTTCGCCTCTCTTTTAATTTTATATTGTAAAAAAAATTCAAAACTTAGAGGTTATTTATTTGTAAAAGTTTTAAGAATATACCAGATTTTAATTGATGGCAAGAAAATATTAAAAAAAAAGTTAAAATCATCTCTGCCCATCAACCTTCAGAGAAGTAGAAGGCATTAGAATACTGTCCACCATACATGTTTAGGCTAAAACTGTCAACCATACACGTAGAGGCTAAATCTGTCAACCATACACGTTGAGTCTAAAACTGTCAACCATACAGTTTAGGCTAAAACTGTCAACCATACACGTTTAGGCTAAAACTGTCAACCATTCACGTTTAGGCTAAAACTGTCAACAATACACATTTAGGCTAAAACTGTCAACCATACACGTTTAGGTTAAAACTGTCAACCATACACGTTTAGGCTAAAACTGTCAACCATACACGTTTAGGCTAAAACTAAAACTGTCAACAATACACGTTTAGGCTAAAACTGACAACAATACACGTTTAGGCTAAAACTGTCAACAATACACGTTTAGGCTAAAACTGTCAACAATACACGTTTAGGCTAAAACTATCAACAATACACGTTTAGGCTAAAACTGTCAACAATACACGTTTAGGCTAAAAATGTCAACAATACACGTTAAGGCTAAAACTATCAACAATACACGTTTACGCTAAAAATGTCAACCATACACGTTTAGGCTAAAACTGTCAACCATTCACGTTTAGGCTAAAACTGTCAACCATACACGTTTAGGCCAAAACTGTCAACCATACACGTTTAGATTTAAACTGTCAACCATATACGTTTAGGCTAAAACTGTCAACAATATACATTTGGGCTAATAGTGTCAACCATAAACGTCCAGGCTAAAACTGTCAACCATACATGTTTAGGCTAACACTGTCCACCATACACGTTTAGGCTAACACTGTCAACCATTCAATTTTAGGCTAAAACTGTCAACCATATGCACGTTAAGGCTAAAACTGTCAACCATACACGTTTAGGCTAAAACCGTCAACCATAGACGTTTAGGCTAAAACTGTCAACCATACACGTTTAGGCTGAAACTGTCAACCATACACGTTTAGGCTATAACTGTCAACCATACACGTTTAGGCTAAAACTGTCAACCATACACGTTTAGGCAAAATTTGTCAACAATACACGTTTAGGCTAAAACTGTCAACCATACACGTTTAGGCTAAAACTGTCAACCATACACGTTTAGGCTAAAACTGTCAACCATACACGTTTAGGCTAAAACTGTCAACCATACACGTTTAGGCCAAAACTGTCAACCATACACGTTTAGATTTAAACTGTCAACCATATACGTTTAGGCTATAACTGTCAACCATACACGTTTAGGCTAAAACTGTCAACCATACACGTTTAGGCCAAAACTGTCAATCATACACGTTTAGATTTAAACTGTCAACCATACACGTTTAGGCCAAAACTGTCAACCATACACGTTTAGATTTAAACTGTCAACCATATACGTTTAGGCTATAACTGTCAATCATACACGTTTAGGCTAAAACTGTCAACCATACACGTTTAGGCTAAAACTGTCAACCATACACGTTTAGGCTAAAACTGTCAACCATACACGTTTAGGCTAAAACTGTCAACCATACACGTTTAAGCTAAAACTGTCAACCATACACGTTTAGGCTAAAACTGTCAACTATACACGTTTAGGCTAAAACTGTCAACCATACACGTTTAGGCTAAAACTGTCAACCATACACGTTTAGGCTAAAACTGTCAACCATACACGTTTAGGCCAAAACTGTCAACCATACACGTTTAGATTTAAACTGTCAACCATCTACGTTTAGGCTAAAACTGTCAACAATATACATTTGGGCTAATAGTGTCAACCATAAACGTCCAGGCTGAAACTGTCAACCATACACGTTTAGGCTAACACTGTCCACCATACACGTTTAGGCTAAAACTGTCAACCATACACGTTTAGGCAAAAACTGTCAACCATACACGTTGAGGCTAACTTTACACATATTTATATTATTTAAAATGTGAACGACTGTAAACACAAACGAAATTACTATCATCTGGTTTACATACAAGTACCATATGCATCTATCACCAACCTTTCCGTGCAGCAATGTCCCATCTATCACCAATCTTTCCGTTCAGCAATGTCCTTTCTATCACCAACCTTTCCGTGCAGCAATGTCCCTATTATCACCAACCTTTCCGTGCAGCAATTTCCCTTCTATCACCAACCTTTCCATGCAGCAATGTCCCTTCTATCACCAACCTTTCCGTGCGGCAGTGTCCCTTCTGTAGTTCCTGAATTTCCAAATTTACAGCACTTTTTGTTGGGTACGATGGAGATATTTTAAATCTTAACATTAATATATACACTGTAATGCATGTTCAAACGGTTTGTACTTCGTGCTTTAATATATTCTGTCTTAAATATTGCTTTATATTGTACTTAGTTCCTTGTAAGCCCATTTAATGTGTCGTGGAATAGAAGTTCCTTTTATAATACTAGTTCCGCAAATGGAAGAAATATTCTGGAATATTCTTTCCAGTGGAATATATATAACAGTATTTGTACCTGTAGGAAAAAGGGTACAGAATATTTGTTCCAAAAGAAACACATATTATCGCATTGGAAATAACGAAGTTTTAAGAAAAACTTCTGTTAGGAGGAACAAAAATATACGTTGACAAATGTAATATCTTTCTACACTAGTATATATATGCTTGATGTAACATTATTTTTGTTATTAATCCTTCACTTTTAAACCTGCTAATTTAAATGATGAGTTCTCAATTTCAATTGTAAAATTCATTTTAATTACTAAACTAAGGGTGAATCTTAATGTAACATGGGTCATACATTTAAACGTAGTCTGTAGAATTTCTAACTCTCCATGAAAAACAAATATTTGTCACATTTTACCAGATATTTGTGTCAAGTTGACTGGCGGAATATATTTTAATTACATTTATCAAATACATAAATCTCTAAAATGGCTGAAGTTTTATTTCTTGTGTAATGGGTTCTCATCATTAAATTTGAATTATCATAAGTCGAAATAAAAATTAATATCGAACATTAAAATTAATGACATTTCTGGGGGGATTTCCTCTCTTCTATAATAGATAGAATAAGATAGATAGTTCAGTAGATAGGTAGGTAAAGAAATGGAATCACCTTCGACCTGTCTTTACCTATAACTGAAGTGTAAACAATTACTGGTTGTATTAATTCACATCTGTTTTGATTTGTCTTGTGTGTGAATCATATAATCGGAGTGCTCCCGGAATGAGCATTGTGTTAGCTTTGGTAAAAATCGGTACACATCTGTCTCACTCGAGGTCATATATGCACGTGAATACTGTTTTATTCTCTGTAATTTCAGTTCTTCCAGCAATTGGAAGATTTAAAATATGCACGCTTTTAGTCTTTA
Organism: Mytilus coruscus; assembly: GCA_017311375.1. NCBI lineage: Eukaryota > Metazoa > Mollusca > Bivalvia > Mytilida > Mytilidae > Mytilus > Mytilus coruscus. Next base: position 86,892,979 of record CM029603.1, read on the forward strand.
TAAATTATTTTTAACATTGTTTAATGTCAAGCGTGAAATTTAACTGATGCATGAAATTTTGAACGCTCGTGCAGTATATCTGATGCACGTGCACTGTCAATTTTCCAGCCGTCGAAAGTTCAAGTTGCACGTTATCAAAATGGTATTCATAAAATCCGCTTGAATAGACGACTTTGCTAATACTAATTAATCATACTAATGAATAGTATAAAAGCCTAGAAAAGGAATTGATATTTTTCATGAAAAATTCTTCAGCACATCTTTTTTGTCTAAAAGTCTTCGAATATTGTAAAATTTGCGTATTGTTGTACTCTTTCAATACTGATACGGTTCAAGTATAATTTACAACGGCAGGTGCGACTTCCAAACTGCATCTAATGATTTACACGGAAGTAAATTATATCTTCTCCTTTCGTGATATATATATAAAATCCTTTGAAACAGTATCTTGTTTGTACTCATCATGTCTATATATTAGTTGTTAATCTATCATTATGATAAGAGTAAGGTTACTGCTTTATATTTTATTATCTCAATTAAATTTCCAATCAGTAGTTGAGCTGAACTCAGACACCTGACTTGTAATTGAACAGTAGTATTAAATATCACCCTTCAGTTTGAAAAAAAGAACATAAAAACAAAAAGAAAAGCATGGTTATACTGGTAATAAATTAAAAATGAGTAAGAATTGGAGAAAAAAAAAAACTAAATGTTATGTTAGTATACAGTACCATTCTATATGAGAATCATGCAAAATATGATTCGTGGGTGGAAAGCCTTCACATCATTTGATATCTTATTTAGGATATTAAATGATGTTGAAATTAATAATAGATTTGCATTATAAAGCTGATTTTGAGGAGATTCTGACTACAATAATATCCGATAGAATCGATTGTAAAATATATGCCAATTATCTGTACTTTGTAAGACAGTTTACTATTAATCATTCCTTTCATCTACACACATATTGCAACTTATTACCAAAAATAAACATTTGCAGCCTTTCATGAAGTGTTTCACAAAATTCGGATTTCGCGTGATACTATACTTAGATAGTGATAAGAATTTAAAAGATGTACAGACTGGTGCCCTGTCAATGACAATGAAGAAATTATAGTTAGAAGGAAACCAACGCAAACGTTATACCTTCTTCACTGTCGACTTTTTTTTAAATCATATATAATACAAACAACAAAATAACTTCTGTTACGAATTTTCGAATAAAAGATATACCTTTCTATAAGTTGGTGAGCATGGCAAGGACGTTGTATTCTTCAGAAAATAACGACATAGTAATGGAGAACTCTATGTGGCCGTTATTTATTTCTCACATTTTCACGTAATCAGATAGCATTTTTGATAAATAATTTAAACATAATAGAGAAATCTATTTCTACAACATATGTTATTACTAATTAGAGACCTATATAGTTATCAATTATACAGTTATTGTCTTGACAATAGACAACACAAACATCAACAATCACTCTTTGTTTTGTTTGTTACTATGTTTTCTCCAGCAACAGTGAAACTTCTGACTCTGAAAGGTCAGATTAATAATAATTTTATAGTTCTTTGGCACGATTATTTCTATACGGATACAGATATAACTCAACTGTGCACGACTCTTATTCTATAAATATAATTGTATTTGTTAACTTTTGTTTCTGTTACATTTTATATGACAACTAAGGCACAAAAACATCTATGTTAATTATAATAACTTCTATGTTAACTATTATAACATCTATGTTAATTATAATAACTTCTATGTTAACTATTATAACATCTATGTTAATTATAATAACTTCACTTTGTTCAATTTCTGAAGACTAAGCATCCCAGTTAAAAACTTAACTTCTTTTGCTAGGGTTTTGTCTTTTGCTAGGGTTTTGTCTTTTTGCTAGGGTTTTGAAGTCCGATTAGCACAATAATGTACTATATGGTAACAAGCACGTGCAGGAATTTTTTGTGTGGTGATTTCTACCGATAACAGGACGACAGGGGTCGAAAAGCTTAACATAACCTTAAGCATTGCAATTTCCATTTTACGACATAGCAGGAAAAAGGGACAAAAGTACATTTTAATGTTGTTACTTAAATTTCTTTCTGCGTGATCTAAAATAAATGATGAGCTGTAAAAACTATTATCCCCGGCTTAGTATATTTCTAGGATTTTGATTGGTTAACGCACGTCGTTACAAAACCCATAGCCCCTGGGTGTTGCTAACCCATATACCCGGACGTTGCTACCCATTACAACGGGGAACATCACGCGCGTTTTCCTTAGTTCCATGGTTGTTCCTTGTGAAATATCGAATTCTGTAGATTATCCATGATGTCTCTTATTAAATATTTAATCAACTAACGATTTTATCTTATTATGTCGATCATTTGCACTCATTTTAGTAAATGCATCACTTGTCTGCCACATTGTCAATGAATGGGACTACTGATCTAGCTATGCAAATGACCCACGTTGACGTCACACCGTCTATGATGTAACTCTCACAACATTGAGCGCCAAATTCGACCCATTCCCGTTTCTCTGTCTCTGGATTAAAAACGTCTTATATTTGACTACCTGTAGGGTTCTACCAAAGGTAGTACCCTACACCCCGTTAAAAATATGTCAAATTCCCAAATTTCAATAAAAGATTTTAAAAATGAAAAAACGTTGCTTTCACGTTATATTTTGTGGTTGAATTTCTCTAAAAATCGCAAGATTTGGACTAAGACCGGGGATAAATTCGTTATCTACGTTCATATCCGTAGATATGGATATTTTAACACCCTTCAGTACCCTGTACACCCTGAGGCGAAGCCTCAGGGTGTACTTGGATACTTCAGGGTGTTAAAATATCCATATCTACGGATATGAACGTAGATAACTTATAGTGTCAATCTATGCTGAAAAAGTCTATATAATATATAGTGCTAATTCTGTAATTAACCCTGTAATTAGAGATCCATATTTAGAGTTGCTTCCCTTATGATGGACATCAATTTTCGTTGACAATATAGAGCTACTTTAAATACCAAATTTATCTGTGCGTAATATGTGTAATCTTAAGGTTTTCAAATCTTTAAACTTTTGTTAAGTTAAAAAAAACTTTGATATCAAGTTATTTTTTATAAAAAAAATGGGTTAAAACGCCTATATATCACTTTCAACCTATCATGCTTTGTATGGACAGCAGACGTCCGGTATAGAATCAGTCTACAATTGGTAAAGGAAAACAACCTGTATTAATAGTGTGTAATATAAACAGAATCAGATCGGTACATGGCAAAAATAGCATTCTGTTAGGAACAAGTAATCCTGCAATATCTTCTAGAAAATTACACTCGAGTAGCATTTCCTAAACTGATTAATTAAATAAGACGGACAAATAACTCGTTTACCAACCTTTCGACTCCGAATAACAATTTTTCACTGAACTAGTTAACATTTTTGTTTAAGGGGCCAGCTGAAGCCCGCCTCCGGGTGCGGGATTTTCTCGCTGTGTTGAAGACCCATTTGTGGCCTTAGGCTGTTTTCCGCTCTTTGGTTGGGTTGTTGTCTCTTTGACATTCCCCATTTCCACTCTCAATTTTATTGTTTATCCCAATAACGAACTTTAAGCTTTCTTTTCGGATTTTATGACTCATATTTGCGAGTAAAATGAGGTAGCCAAATTTTGACCCCGTATACTCGAATGTTTCATAAATAACCTGACTTTAATACATTGATAAATACCCATATATTTGCCGAGCTAAAGTAGTGTCTCGACTATTTCGCTGAAAGGTATATATTATCGTGTTTACATAATGTTCAACATCATTTAAAAGTTCATTTGGATCATATAAAAGTCCTTTTTCTCAATCTTGTTGCATCATTGTAAAATAATTGATGAATCATTACATGTGATGACAGGTTTCTTGAGGTTAAAACTACGTGTACTTAAAAGATTTGCTAAGACACAAGACACCTTCCTTTTTACTGTACAACTAGAAACGATGAAAATATGATGGAGTGTTTTCATCCTTAATTAAAACAAGTCCTTACATGTTGTAAGAAAAAAGTAGTAATCAGCGTATTTCCTAGCGAATGAAACAAGCTAACCCCGGTAACAGCCTTGATCTAACCATGGTATACATTGATCTATATCTGGTTTACCTGTGTCATTCTTCCCCGTCTAAGATACAAGTAGTTTAAGAAGATTCTGTCAACTAAACGATGACACCGATTATTTTACCGACCCAGGTGTTCAGGTGTATAATAAGCGTTTTGTCACCTTGTCAATTTATCTATATCAAATACAAACTTAGTTCAGCCCAATACATCAGTGATTTGACAATAGTTACAAACCTTATATTTATCTTCAAGTTTAAGGTATATATCTAGCCAGGTGTGCTTCAAATTCACCTGTTCAATTTGTTTTCCTCATTTTTTGGTGCAAATGAACTACAGTATAATTCAGGCGCAGGTTTTTTTGCGATTTATTATACACTAAGACAGTTGTTACATAATGTTGTCATTTACTTTTAAATATAACAAACGAAGAGAGTAGAGGGCTTTATTTTATTGTAACGTTAGTTAATTATTATGTTGTTATGTGACCCTAATAACGTTGTTATGGTTTTTTTTCATTCTGACTGTACATGCCACAGAAACATTGCCAATGGCATGTACATTTGTACGAAGCTAGACCAATGAAGTTCAAGAAAAATACATTTGTACTACAAAAAACTTTTAAGATATATAAGTCTAACAAACTACTATTGATTTTTTTTTCTCTATTACTATTTATGAAAGACAATGTATGTATTTGAATGCATACAATGACAGTTTAACAATTGAAAAAAAATTAATTGTGTTTTCAAATAATTCTTAATCGCTACTATGGTAGCTATTGACTGTTTTTTTTTTTTTTTTTTCATTATCGCAACAAGAGAGTGCATTGTTCTCAACTCATCAGTTATCGGTTGTTGAGTCTACAAAACTGTATTGTAACTTAGAGCCTCCATATTTATGTGTTGTTATCGGTAACAAAATAAGTGTGTACAGACAATTCTCTTCCTCTTTAGTATAGATTCAACGCATATATCGCCCACTGTTTCTATACACGTACCACGAAAATATCCCTCACTGTTTCTATACACATACCACGAAAATATCCCTCACTGTTTCTATACACATACCACGAAAATATCCCTCACTGTTTCTATACACATACCACGAAAATATCGCTCACTGTTTCTATACACATACCACTATGATATCGCTCACTGTTTCTATACACATACCACGAAAATATGCCTCACTGTATCTATACACATGTTATGCGGGAAAGGGGGAAGGGTAGACTAAGCCGGGCCGTTTCCTCCCCTCTCCCACTGAAGGTTAATGTGTCGCTCTGCGGTTTACATGTCTCTGTTCATTATTTTAACTATGACAATTGGGGAACTGTCGTTCAACGGTTCTTTCGAGGCCTCCTGGTGAATAAAACAAAGATGTCTATATATGTTTATTTCGAGTCCAAGCAGTTATTTTCTACAATTACATGAAAGATTCACTTTGTTTTATATGAAATATTAAAATTTATTTCTTTATATATTTTACCTCAATTTACCTTCATTATACACATACCACGAAAATATCCCTCACTGTTTCTATACATATACCTTTTCAAGATTTTTTATAAATGATTGACCGGATGCATTTAAGGAAAGCCCAGACGCTGTTGATATAAACGGTCGCAGGATTGACTGCCTCATGTATGCAGATGATATTGTTATTTTTTCTAGTTCCAAGGCAGGTCTTCAAAAACGACTTGATGGTTTATCCAAATTCTGTACTAAATGGTGTTTAGAGGTCAATCTATCTAAAACCAAAGTTATTATATTTAACAAACCTGGTAAACTTTTAAAAGAATATTTTTATTTCGAACAAGATACAATAGAATGTGTTAACAATTATAAGTATTTAGGTTTAAAATTTATATCTAGTGGACTTTTTAAGCAAGGAAAGGAAGAATTATACAAAAAATCACTAAAAGCTGTATTCAAATTGCAAAGATCTTTATCATCTTCCAATCCAAGTATTTCTACTCTATTACATATATATGACCATACAATAAAACCCATTTTAATGTATGGCAGTGAAATTACAGGTATGTTTAAAACTAGCTCTGCAGCATGCCAGAAAGAAAGTGAATATTTATTACAGCACATTTATATGAATGATTTTTTAGATAAATCCAATTTAAGATATATGAAGTATATATTAGGTGTAAACAAAAAGTCTTCTAACCTAGCTGTGCTAGGAGAGCTTATTGATTCCTTTATATTTTCAGTTGTATTATCAATGCTGAAATATTGGTTTAGAATAAAAATATGGAAGATGGTTTACTGTATGATACCTATATGTGTAACAAAAACATGTTTAATAATAATATTGAATGCTGGTATTCATCCATACATTACATTTTTAAAAAGCTGAATATTCATAATTTGGAGGTAAAGCTCAACTTTTTTATCAAGTCAGTTAAGCAAAAACTTTGTAATAGTTTTGTAAAATTTTGGAACACAAAAAGAAGAGGTACAAAGAGTAGTAAATTAGATACTTATTTCAAACTTAAAACTTGTTTTTCGAAAGAAATGTATCTATCTTTAAACAATTTTCAATTGAGAAGTGCCATATGTAAAATCAGAATCAGTGCACATGATCTCAAAATAGAAAGAGACAGGTATAAAACTTTATATATAGAAAGAGACCAAAGGCTTTGTAAAAAATGTACTCTAAATCTGGTTGAAGATGAACAACATTTTATTACTAGTTGTCCAGCATACAAAATGATAGGAGATATTTTCAAGGAGATAAACTGTATCTGTCCCAATTTTATATATCTTTCAAATGAGGCAAAATTTCTTTGGTTATTTACTAATGAAAATTTGTCTATACTTAAATATTTAGGGTGCTATATTTTTACATGTCTAGATGTTAGACGAAATGTTAATTAATGCATGTAATAACAATGATAATTGTAATGATTTTATAGTTCTGATCCTGCCTGGAATTAAATGTATGTGATTTTTATAGAATGATGATAATAACATCTGTCTGAACTTTTTAATGTTTCATTTTAATATATAAAAATGTTTTTCTGTTACAAATCATGATGTATTGTTTTATGTGTACATGTTATGCTGCCCATCAAGGGCCCTTGATTGGAATAATAAATTCTTATTCCTATTCTTATTATTCTATACCAGGAAAATATCCCTCACTGTTCCTATACACATACCACGAACATATCCCTCACTGTTCCTATACACATACCACGAACATATCCCTCACTGTTCCTATACACATACCACGAAAATATCGAAAATATCCCTCACTGTTTCTATACACATACCACGAAAATATCGAAGATACCCCTCGCTGTTTCTATACACATACCACGATTATATCGCTCACTGTTTCTGTTATATAGATACAATGGATAAGCGTGGATTCTTGAAAAGAAACCATGAGCCCGGAGGGCGAATGGTTTGTTTTCATGAATCTACGCTTATCCATTGTATCTATAACAAACTATTGTGTTAATTTCTTTTCAAAATTAAAGCCTTTTCTTAATTAGAAGGTATTGTAAGAGAGTTTAAATAACCATGTTATCGTGTCCAACGATGCATTGATAAATTTCAGATCACAATTAATTGGTTAACAAAATACAAATATAACACTTCTACTTTTAAAGATCTTTATATTATCAGGCATCTTAATATTATATGTTTTACAAAATAAGACATATTCGAACTTATCTCTAATAAAATTGAGAATGGAAATGGGGAATGTGTCAAAGAGACAACAACCGACCAAAGAGCATATATAAAATATATATAATAAGTATGTTACCGAAATTTCTAGCACTCTAGGCACATCACGATTTTCTCGCATAGGAATTTGCGAACAAACATTTGTAAAATTATGTAGTAAAACAGATGAAATCATACTATATTTATACAACAAAATTGACAAATAGAATATAATCATTTTGTTTCAAACATGTGAAATAGCCAATAATCATTCAAAAATAAACGGTAAAACTCACTATTATTACAAAAATATCCACTATAACATGCAAAATTAGAAAAAAAAAAACAGAATTCAGACAACAGAGATAATACAGGGATTCGAACCTAAACCGACAAATCCCTATCTTTTAACTCGTTGATTTTAAGCATGCTAACCTCGCGGCTACCAACTTATACTATACGACTGCCCATTGTGTATATATAAAGGTACAACCCCTATGTGTCCGATGTTCACATATATATATATAATAGACATCTAAGTTGTAACCCATTGATAGCCGAGAGGTTTCGTCGATGTGTTAATGTCAGTCATTCATAACAGATTTCAAGGAAGGGTTCGATTCCCAGTGAAGGTATATACAAATTACAAAAATAAAGGTAAGTTTTAAATTAATTCCATTAGTGAACAGAAATCAGTAAATTAGCCATTTCAAACTTAATGAAATTAGACACACAAAACAATTGAATATAATTTGGTGAGTCCATTTCAGCGGCAGATTTAGGAAGCGTTGATTCTAGAAAAGAATCCACGGTAAATGAATAGGCTGACGTCACCACAATGGTTTAAGTACACATACCACGATGATATCGCTCACTGTTTCTATACACATACCACGAAAATACCCTTCACTGTTTCTATACACATACCACGAAAATATCCCTCAATGTTTCTATACACATACCACCAAAATATCCCTCATTGTTTCTATACACATACCACGAAAATATCAAAGATATCCCTCACTGTTTCTATACACATACCACGATGATATAGCTCACTGTTTCTATACACATACCACGATGATATCGCTCACTGTTTCTATACAGATACCACGAAGATATCCCTCACTGTTTCTATACACATACCAATCATATACCACGAAAATATCCCTCACTGTTTCTATACACATACCACGAAGATTTCGCTCACTGTTTCTATACACATACCACGAAGATATCCCTCACTCTTTCTATACATATAACACGATGGTATCGCTCACTGTTTCTATACACATACTAATCATATACCACGAAGATATCCCTCACTGTTTCTATACATTTACCACGAAAATATCCCTCACTGTTTCTATACACATACTAATCATATACCACGAAGATATCTCTTACTGTTTCTATACATATACCACGAAGATATCCCCCACTGTTTCTATACATATACCACGAAAATATCCCTCACTGTTTCTATACACATACCACGATGATATCGCTCACTGTTTCTATACACATACCATGAAGATATCCCTCACTGTTTCTATACACATACCATGAATATCAAGCAACTGTTTTATATAAATATCACGAAGATATCACCAATTGTTTTTGTACGGCACGAAGATATCGCCAACCGGTTTATATAGATAGTCAACTGTTTTTGTATAGATATAGCCAACTGTTTTTTTAATACCACGAAGAAATCACTAGATGTTTAATTAGATATCACGAAGATATCGTCATCTGTTTTTTATATAGATACCACGAAGATATCGTCAACTGTTTTATATTGATACCACCAAGTGTTTTATTTATGTACCACGAAGATATCGCCAACTGTTTTATATAGATACCACGAAGATATCGCCAACCTTTTTTTTATTAAACGATTATATTATGCTTTGATTTCAAATGTATTACAACTCACAGCCATCTCTAAATTTAGTTTGATCAACATATACACCATTATGTTATTCTTGTTGTGGGCATTTATTCTGACTATACATTTCAATGCGTCTACAATGTTTGCTTTAAAGTGTTTTTTTAGAACGTTATTGTCTATAAATTATAACTAAATGAGCAGAATGAAATGTTCTATATATGCATGCACTTTTAAATGAATATCATTTTGCTTTAAAATGTCAAATTTTAGAAGAATGTAGGCAAAAACTTTTTCAGGAAGTAGAGAGTTTTGTTCCATATTTCACCAAAATGTCTGATGAGGAAAAATTTACATTTATGTTTACATTTAATGAGTATGACGTAACTAAAATTATTGTCAAGGGAGTTAATGATTTATATGTATTAAGAAATAGCCTAGCTCGTTTCTCGTTTTTTATATAGATTAGACCGTTGGTTTTCCCGTTTGAATGGTTTTACACTAGTAATTTTTGGGGCCCTTTATAGCTTACTGTTCGGTGTGAGCCAAGGCTCCATGTTGAAGACCGTACTTTGACCTATAATGGTTTACTTTTATAAATTTTGACTTGGATGGAGAGTTGTCTCATTGGCACTCATACCACATCTTCTTATATCTGTTAGCTGATAAGAAAAACTAGTCAATGTAATAAAGTTATGACTATTTTATATTTTTCTTATACTATTTGTTATGGTATATTTTATAACAATTGTATTATTAATTTTTGTACTTGTACTTTCAAATTTGCAAAAGTATCACCTCCTCCAAAACATCTAAATATAGTCTTATAGAATATGAATGTTGTTTAAATTTAAATATTGTATGTTTGTAATGATTGTCATGTTTGTCTAAGTAACAATCCAATATTTGGATTTTACACCAATAAAATGATTTGATTTGATTTGATTTGATTTGCACTTTTAAACGAATAATGAAAAGATAATGTATGTGTAAAACTATCCACATCATAACCGAGTTAACTTTTTTTTTCAGAAATCCGACGCTGCGAAGGTTTTATGACTAACTACCTGTAAATCATTTTGTATATTATATGGTAAATTAAATTTTAAAAGAAACATTTATAATGACAGCGTGAACGAGATTTCTCGTTTGTAAACAAAATTTCACAGATATTTGACACAAATTTTATATCACGTAGGTAAAATGTTCAACTATATATAATATATATATATATATATTCAAAATATGTAGTCACGCATGTATACATGTAAAAATTGATGAAATTCCAACAAGCTGCATGTGATGTTTTGTCATCATCTAGAACATCTGTAGACACACAGTAAATTTCTCATCTACAGATGAATAAAATAAATGAATTAAGTTTGGCAAAACCGTATCATGTTGAACATACAGTTAATAAGAATATGTCTAATTTTTTTTTGTTAAATGTTCAGTGATTAAACTTCAAAATCATTTTAACCTCATAAAACAGTGTAAGAGCCGAATTGGGTATAGAATGAATTGTCTGTTTGTCTGCTTGTTCGTTTATGTTGTTAGCACACCATTGCATACCAAAAAATCGTCAAATATATAGTTCAGTACTCATTCTGACTCTCTAACCTTGGGCTGTTTTCTGATCTTTGGTCGGGTTGACACGTTTCCCGTTTTCATTCTCTATTCTATTAATAAGTTTAAATACCAGAAATGTAGGATAAACGTAAAAGAGACGACAAGCAAACAACAACAAAAATAAAAAAATTAAGAAAACACACACACAAAAGACTTGTAGAGGTAGACATTACATTCTACAAAAATAAAACGAAGTATTTGTACCATGTGTCAGAATGAGCACTGAATCAAATGATCATATAACAGTTCTAAAATTCATTATGCAGATTCCTTTACCATGTTCTAAAGATAAAAAAGCGAACAAAAAGATGACGTTTTATCAAGAAAATAGTAAGTTCAGGTAAATAAATTATTGAAAATCTGGATTATTTAGAGAATGGTTAAAAATATCTGTAAAAGAGAGGCGAAAGATACCAAAGGGACATTCAAACTCATAAGTCGAAAATAAACTGACAACGCCATGGCAAAAAAAGAAAAAGACCAACAGACAAGCAATAGTACACAAAACACAACATAAAAAACTGTAAAGTTGTGTTATGTCGGCCAAAGACGAAGTTTAGCATAAATGGAGATCCATAACAACAAAGGAAGACATCTGTTACAAAGGGGTCCATTTAGTTCCCATAGGAATACAAATTACTTGGCGGTATACTTTATGTAAAAATCGAATATAAATGTTACTGCTGTTTTTTCTATCTACATTGCTAATGAATCTCCATACCTACGTTGAAATCTAGCCCTTACGGTTTAAACTTAATGAGAGGCACTGCTAGCCAAAGTACTAACCTATTTTATCATTTTTTTCCACCCAATTATATCACCCATCTCCAAGGTCAGAAATAACAGATCAAGATATCAAATAACATTATGGTAATATAGCCATTCAAATTGTGTATGTGCATGGAGTTGGAGAAAATGAACCAAAGCCATCTACCTTGTTTCTTCAAATTACTGTTAAATGCATGCCAGACTGTACTGTATATTTTGCATAAGTAAGCAGACTTTTTCAGACCCCTTAAACCTTATTTTCTCTCGGATACCGTAAGCACTAGGTCGAAACCTGAAAGAAAAATGTATCAAAACCGGACTTTCAGGAATGACATCGACTTGGCACTTCGTTTCTCGGAAATAGTTAATCCACCTCAACATATCTCTACACTTTTATAAATACGTCAGACAAAACAAAACAAAAAATATAAAACAGTTGTAAACACCATAGCAATTTTTTGCTGTCGTTAAAATATTGAATATTCCTCATGTATTCAATGCATATAAAAATCCATTATAAGAACTATGTATTGGAGCATTGAATCGTACTGATAATTTGTCGGGTAAACATTATATTGATCTTGTTACAGAAGCCACAATTTCACCAAATATATGTGCAATTTCTCCTTATTCCTATTCCTTTCGTTTCTTTAATTTCCCGTGAGAAAAATATATATTATCACTTTGGACAGTTTAACCATCGGGGGTACATGAAAAATATTGATAATTATCTGTATTACATGATGTTAACGACAGGTAAAAATGCCAGGTGTGGTCACTCACCGGACAATATCCTAGGAAACTTTGACAGATGACATTAAAGAGTGAAAGTTATGTGTTTTCAAGTTATTTCCGAAATGTTTTGGTCACTGAAACAATTAAAACGTACTAGACTATCCACCGGAACACGACACGTGTCTTATCAAAGTCTGAAAGTAAACTCTAGATAACGACCAGACTTGGTAGACATGGAAACCAAAAACATCCGATAAAACAAAACAACAAACTGGGCATTACTATTTTTATCATATCGACACTAAATACGAACATGGACATTTTCTGGACTTATTAAACTGAGCCGACAAAGCCGAAAATGTAACTTAATGCATAATATTTGGCATATTTTTTCTCTTGAGAAAAAAACATATTTATTATTGTATTTATACCTGTTTTTTTTTAAACAATTCACCATTTACATTAAATTTAATGAAGAAAATCTGAAAATACTGAGACAGGTGACTTTTATTTGGACTCGGAATTCGATCTAGACTTCTGGAGTTACACAAGGTTTAAAAAATAATGAAAATAAAAATACCTGTCTAAATGGAAACTAACCGTTCAACAAATTAACCAACTCTTGTCGATCTCTTCTTGCAACTTATGATCAAAAGAAAACTTTTTTGAAACGTAAAGAAAGAACCGCATAGAAAACACCAGCTAACTTTGACCGACATAAATCATGGAATACATCGAACATTATCTGATAACTTTCGCGAATGGTCATCAGAAATAATCCGGGAAAATATTTTTCTCGCGGTATTGTTCTAATTTTACCTTAGATGTTTTAAAATTTTTCAGGTAAAAGTTTTCCGGGTGCAACGATTTAACTATTATTAACTGTAATGTTCACGCGTTTGTTATTGTGTATCCTTGTTGTAGGAAAGATCTATAGTGTTGTTGACTGTAGTAAGTGTCACAAAACAAATCCTTGTAGGTCTGAAATCTATAAAGTTGTTGACGTTGCAGAAAGTTCGCTTGAAGTAGATGACACACCGACACGAGTACTGAAGTGTTTTAGGTGGGATAATTGAAAGAATAGACGGTTGTTGGGCACGAACATCGTTTGTGATAACTTGTTTCTCTCTGCTGGATATATTTACTCGTTGGTACACGTTGTTAGAAGATTTGTTGCCTGTCACAGACATTACCTATGCCATTGAACAATTTCTTCTGTGAATAGTTGTTCATGTTCATTTGGACACTGTTTTCTAGGTCAAATGGTATACTTGAATCAAAATAAATGCTATCGATACACTTTGGTAGATCCTTTGATTCAATTTTAGGGTAATGATATATGTCCCCTTTGCCAACTGATTTTATTTCTGCTTTGACTGTTTTGAAATAATTATTTGCATCTGAACATAAATCAAGGTAACAAACAAAAACAAATAGAATCGCACGTACTGCCACTCATAAACAAATAGAATCTAACGTACTGCCACTCAAAAACAAATAGAATCGCACGTACTGCCACTCAAAAACAAATAGAATCGCACGTACTGCCACTCAAAAACAAATAGAATCGCACGTATACTGCCACTCAAAAACAAATAGGATCGCACGTTCTGCCACTCAAAAACAAATAGAATCTCACGTACTGCCACTCAAAAACAAATAGAATCGCACGTACTGCCACTCAAAACTGCCACTCAAAAACAAATGGAATCGCACGTACTGCCACTCAAAAACAAATAGAATCGCACGTACTGCAACTCAAAACTGCCACTCAAAAACAAATAGAATCGCACGTACTGCCACTCAAAAACAAATAGAATCGCACGTACTGCCACTCATAAACAAATAGAATCTAACGTACTGCCACTCAAAAACAAATAGAATCGCACGTACTGCCACTCAAAAACAAATAGAATCGCACGTACTGCCACTCAAAAACAAATAGAATCGCACGTATACTGCCACTCAAAAACAAATAGGATCGCACGTTCTGCCACTCAAAAACAAATAGAATCGCACGTACTGCCACTCAAAAACAAATAGAATCTAATGTACTGCCACTCAAAAACAAATAGAATCGCACGTACTGCCACTCAAAACTGCCACTCAAAAACAAATGGAATCGCACGTACTGCCACTCAAAAACAAATAGAATCGCACGTACTGCAACTCAAAAACAAATAGAATCGCACGTACTGCCACTCATAAACTCGATGTTTTTATTATATCATTTTTTTTTCAAGAACAGTGGTATTTTCAGATTACACAGCTTTCAAAGTTTGTGTCCATGTTTTTTTACACATACATACTACATGTACATTAATTTCATTTAAACTGGTCTTCATATAGCTCACTCACTGCTCCAGTCAACTGGTCTTCATGTAGCTCACTCACTGCTCCAGTCAACTGGACTGCATATAGCTCACTCACTGCTCCAGTCAACTGGACTTCATATAGCTCAGTCACTGCTCCAGTCAACTGGACTTCATATAGCTTACTCACTGCTCCAGTCAACTGGACTTCATATAGCTCACTCACTGCTCCAGTCAACTGGACTTCCTATAGCTCACTCACTACTCCAGTCAACTGGACTTCCTATAGCTCACTTACTGCTCCAGTTCCAGTTTGTATTGGCTTTTATCGATGTAAAACAGACACTGTGCATGCAGGAGTTGTAATGCCGACGTAGCAAAATCACTGCCCTCGTTTTGTGTTGTTATCTATATAGTTGCACAGTAACTATCCCGGATTTGTGTTGTCACTGTCTCGGTTTGTATGTTCTAGATGTAGCACATGCACTGTCCCAGATTTGTATTGTCTGTGTATCACATTCGCTGTCCCAGATTTGTATTGTCTTTGTAGCACATTCACTGTCTCAGATTTGAATTGTCTGTGTAGCACATTCACTGTCTCAGATTTGTATTGTTTGTGTAGCACATTCACTGTCTCAGATTTGAATTGTCTGTGTAGCACATTCACGGTCTTGATTTGTGTTGTCCGTAAAGAGCAGTGACTGTCGGTTTTAAAACTTTAATATTTTCTGTGAAACACAGTTATTCATCAAATTTTGTATGTTTTATAGATGTATAGCACAGTCATCGTCCCTTTTTTGTTACATCTATACATATATGACAGATGTCTGTTCCTCAAATCATAGTCCGAGCTTACGGCAGAGTCGCAAATCAAAGTCCCATGGTTTGTTTTTTTTTTTAATTCTCTAAACGACGTTCAATTTGACGTCATATATTATCAAAACAACGAGGGGCCTCGGGGGCTGAGTGGTCCGAGTCTAAGAAGTTCATCTACTGTATCACTAGCCTGTCAACACGGAGGTTGTGAGTTCGAGCCCCGCAAGTGGCATGTGCGTTCGACTCCCATCTTTATTGATTAGGATTGTCCGTTTTCCTACCGAGGGTTGATAGTTCTCTCCAGTCCCCCCGGCTTCCTCCGCATGTAAAAACTGGCAGTAACGATAAAGCCAACAGTGCTGAAAGCGGCGTTAAACACTAACAATCAATCAATCAATCAATCAATTAATCAATTAAAACAACCAAGTCTTCTAGTCGATGTCCAATATGTTTTAGGTTTTATGTATGCGTCATCATTACTTAAAACATAACAAAAGTACATTAGTAGAAGTAGAAACAAGCTGTACATAGTTTACATTAATCAGTTTCCTTGAAATACAAACGATTTCATGAACAGGAATAAAAAAATAATTTCATAATAGAAAAATATGATATTATCATTTATTTAAAGTTTGATATTCCGGTTTGTCAGTCTTGTATAAGTGCAGCGTATATTTATATTCACTAGCTATAGATGTTGATTTAGCGATCAAACATTCATACTGTCCATGATGCACAGTTTATGACCCGAATGTGTCTCGACCGAATAATCTCATCACATATTTATTACAATTATAATAACTTTAGTTTCATATCACAGAAACAGGAAGACTTTACACGAAAAACTTATAAAATTCCGGAAGAACATGCATTGTAAGATTTTTAAACTATCTGTAACAATTGATAATTATGCATGAACAGTATTTTAAAATCAATACAATGCACTTGTCTATATAGATATAAATAACATTCTTTCCTATGTCTTAGTTTCTTTTTCCTGTTTTCGTGTTTAATAAGGAAATCTTGTATTTTTTTCACATGTTTTATATATATGTATGGTTTATGTTATAATATACAATAAAATATCTGAAATAGTATAGAATCGTGAATGGTCAGTTTTGGATTTTACAGAGGAGAATTTCTCGATAAAGAATAACAATGCGACTGATTAGCGGAAAATCGTAAAAAATCTGTTTATATTTTTTTTATTTTAGGGATGACCATTTGAATTTCGGAAGGGTTCAGGAAATGTCATTTATTTTTGTATTTTTTGTTGACAGTTATTTCATTTTCTACACTGTTACAGCAAGGATTCAGTAAGTTCATTTTTAGTACAACAAAAGACTACGTAGTATATCTATATAGCAGATCAATTCCGTATATTAAACTTTAGTAAAATTGCTTGATAAATGTGAAACAATTCCAAAGATTAAACCAATGGCCTGATTTATTACATGAAGATGTCTACAGGATGTAATCATTCATATGACCTTTAAATAAATCATCTTTTATTTCTTTTCACAAACATGCAGCTCACTCCGAAGATATACACAACATTCTGGCTTTTATATATATAATGTCGCAGAGAATTCTGTATATCTCCAAAGCGGATAAATTGGTAATAATCCCAATTTGAATCATTTCTTTACTAAATGCCTTATACTCATTGTACTATGAATAAGACAAAACACTATACATATAGATTCAGTTTCCCGCAGTATAAACTTCTTTATTCTTGCAAACAACATTTAATAACATAATAATATAAGTTAAAATACAAATTGACATGTTTTTAATACACATTTTCAAATAAATGAACTTAAATTAAAATCTACAAATTCTAGCGCTGGAGATGTAAAGTTGAGCGCTGTAGATGTAAAGTCAAGCTATGTAGATTTAAAGTCCAGTGCTGTTGATGTATCTAGCGCTTTAGATGTAAAGTCCAGTGCTGTAGAAGTAACATCTCCAGCGCTAGACTTTTTATACATCTACAGCACTAGACTTCACAGCGCTGAAGTCGACATCTTCAGCGCAGGACTTTAAATCTACAGCGCTAGACTTTACATCTCCAGCGTTCGACTTTACATCTCCAGCGCTGTATTTTAAAAACAACAACTCTTAATATGTATGGACAAACAGGGCTCCGTAAAAATCTATATGATCCATGTTTTCCTTTATGACAAAAAACTGTCTGTAGTAAAACCTTCCGATGGACTGACCGTGAGCCCAACAATTCCTACATATAGTATCTTTAAACCATCAAAAAGCCTTCCGATGGACTGACCGTGAGCCCAACAATTCTTCATATATAGTATCTTTAAACCATCAAAGAATCTTCCGACGGACTGACAGTGAGCCCAACAATCCCTACATATAGTATAGAATCTTCCGATGGACTTACCGTGAGCCCGACAATTCCTACATTTAGTATCTTTAAACCATCAAAAGATTTAACGTGCATATATTACCCATTTATTTGAATCCAAAGTAACACGTCTTTAAACATATAAATAGTGTAACTATTTAACAGGGAAAAATCCCAGGTCCCAAAACAAAAAGAAATATATAAACACACTCGCTTTCAAAGAAAAATTGTCTTCGAAAGATTATCTGTTTTCTACGAAACTTTAAAATAAATAAGTGTCTTAACACATGTCAATTTACCACGACGGAAGTGCAATTTAATCAGAAAAAAAATTCCCAACATTTAAGTGCACCCATTGCCCTATAACAACACGCCATACGTGATCAGCTACAAGTGGTTCCTTTTAGAAGGCGTCAGTATAAGAGGCTCACAAAAATGCTCTAAATGGACATAGGAAAAGCAGATATTATTTCGAGTAACATCTGAAAAAGTATATTATTTGGTTCAATCAAATAATTTCGTTGGCATGAAATAAAATTTTGTTTTGTCGTATTAAAGAAATATGTTTTGTTGAAAACAAAAACCATTACGTCTGCACCACATAAAATCTTTTGCCTCGAAATAATTGATTTTGAAATAATGCTTCGAGTGTTTAAATGATTATATTGTTTATTTAAATAATTGTTTTCTTCCGTTATTTTTGTCGGTTTACTATGAAAAGCTTATTTGGGTCATTCTATGCTTTAGAAAAAAAAATATAAGTCGTGGCCACGAGTTACTTGTTTTAAAGAACACACAAAGCAACGGATCATGTTGAGATTTTTTTAACACATGCTACAATAATGCACATAATTTGAGGTAAATGCTACTACGAAGATATTTTTATTTATATTTCAGGGATAATGAATTTGGTAGAGAAGGCGGGAATAAGACAGGCATGAATTTTCAATCTTTTATTTTTGTTTTCTCTGAAAATGAGGAAAATTGGGTCGTCGAATTCGTAAACCAACAAATTAAAAAAAAAATCGCCTTATCATCTTGTTATTATCCCTACGCCAAACGGAATTTGGGGGTGGATATTCTGATTGTGACCTTGTTACATGGAATTATGGAACACGTGAAAAATAAGTGAGATAAAATAGCGATGTTTTATTTTTTCTATATTGTCAATGCGTTTAAAGTGGCTACTTAAACTTTGTTTTGACAGTCATAACAGTTGTTAAACGATTTGATGTATTGAAATTTTTCCTTCAAATTTGTAATATAATAAAATCTTCTTCAGACGTTTGTTTACCTTTTCTTCCATTTCGGGTTTTCCCTTCGCACTTGCGCTGTGTGGTTGTCGACTTTCTAACGACAGATGTCATGGTTAAGGTCACTGCAAACGGGAAAGCTGTCGGCGTATTAGAGTACGAGAAGACAATAATTTAAAAGCAGTACATTTTTGAAGATTTTGATAAGACAAAGGATTTATTTTTAAAGAAAGGTTAGGTACCCTTCTATTATAGTAAAACTTGGCCATTCAAGTATATAAAACATGTTCAACTTTAATATGACTTTAATTAGATAGGTTTTTACTGCTGACTTTGGCTATATATGGTGATTGATGACAATACAGGAACAATATAATATAGGGAGATGTGGTATGACTGCATATGAGACAACGGTCCCCAGAGACCAAATGACGTAGATATTAGCAACCATAGGTCGCTGTTAATCGTCTCATCAGTGTTCCAGTATATCTAGCATATCTACCTTTTTCATTACTAACAAGGATATCAACATGAAAGAAATAGTAATCTAGCCATATGTTTACGGAACAAGGTAACTCTGTGGAGCACAGGCTGGGGAAGTTAACACTTAGGTATCATCATTGATAACTCTCAGAGGTTAAGGAAAAGAGAGGCGAAAGATACCAAAGGGACATTCAAACTCATAAGTCGAAAATAACTGACAACGCCATGGCAAAAAGAAAACGACAAACAGACAGACAGACAAACAACAGTACACAAAACACAACATAACAAACTAAAGACTGAGCATATCCGCTATCGTCTGTGAAACGGATATTTCATAACGGTTAACCAACTCGTGATGACGTCCGTAAAATTTACGAAGGGATTTCAACTTCACCACTTGGAACTCTTGGTTTAATAGCTTCCTTCTGAGCAGCAACCCTATATCAAGGAAATCATGATATATGAAATACAAGCCGTCGAATATCGTATCAACTGGGTGATATATACTCAATATGTAGGCGCTACTGAAATGTTGCTATATACATAGAAATGGAAAGTTCACAATTGGGAGGCTGAAATCATCTCTTTTGTCGTAAAGTTTTGTTTTCAACCGACCCTCAATGTCAATTTCTAGATGTATAAGTTAAGATATGAGGCAGACTTAACTGTATCTGTTGTATCCTTTATCTCAAGTTCGATGGGATATAAGTCACCAAATTATGAATTATTTAGTGAGAGAACATCATCTATATAGCGGAAAGTAAAGTTTAGGATACTGCTTACTTCTTTTCTTTCTTCCTAAAAGTCCTGTATGAAGTCAGCCTCATATGAATAAAGGAACAAGTCGGCAAGAAGAGGGGCACAGTTGGTTCCCATGGGAATGCCGATTGTTTTTTGGAAAGTTAACACTTGGGTATCATCATTGATACGGTATCTCTGTGGAGCAGAGACTGGGGAAGTTAACACTTAAGTATCATCATTAATTTCAGCAAATGATTAGTTTGCTATCGCGGCTTATATTTAGAACCTGAGAGTACTGTTAGTTACATAGTGTGCTAGTCACCTAATAGGCTTATACAATATATGGGGTCAGTAAATTCCATATTGGGTGCGAACAAAGCTCGAACCCCATATGAAATTTACTGACCCCATATATATCGTATTAGGTCACTAACACACTGTGTAACGAATTTATCTTACCGACTATCTTAACATGTGGTATTTAGACTAGTGGCCTATCAAAGTGATCAAGTCTTCAATATAAAGAACCTACTTCCATTGGTCCATACAAAAACAAATGCCATCAATAACAACTTGTTAGCTTTTAATGTGTTTTCTGCATTTATTTTCAATCGTTCATCATCAATTTCTTCATTTGTTGTCCGGACGAAACGTTTCAGATTTTTCCTCAACGCCGTGATGTTTTTATAAAGGGACGCAACACCAGTAAACGTGTACTAAAATAAACCTAGTAACCGTGTGCTAAAATAAACCACGCCCACTAACCCCATATTAAATATACAGGGTATCTAAGCGGTCGCTTTTAACCAATGATATTACTAGAAATATATATCGTATTAGGTCACTAGCACACTGTGTAACTAATGATATTTGCATGTACTATATGTCTTATGTTCATATACATATATCACTGCGGGTATCCCTATACTCTATGCAGCATTAGACACTTTAGCTCATCAAATATAAGTCGACATAATCAACTTTAATGCAAGTTATGAATTCTAGCGAAATTAGACACCCTTTATCAATCAAGGAAATTATGTATACATATATATATGGTTCCCAATTTAGTTACGTATATGCGCGACGCGAATATTTTCACGCACCTGCATGCGTTGTCGATAACTTACAAATCCTAAAGTGTACTGTATATGTATAACTTGGTTGCAGCAAGAAATTTGAAAACCATCCGATTAGAATCGTGACTCATTTTTGACGTCGACTTTTTAATTCATTTTGTGCAAAATGTACAAATTTTTAGAGGACATTGAATCCATATCACATTCGACTTAAAACAAAATACAGATTATGGCTTACTTTACTGTATGGGTGTTGTTGAATTAAAGCCGTAAGATAAATTGTTTAGTCGTTCACATTCTTGTCCTTTAGTCTTATGTGGATAGGCGTGTTATTGTGCCTATGTGGATAGGCGTGTTATTGTGTCTATGTGGATAGGCGTGTTATTGTGTCTATGTGGATAGGCGTGTTATTGTGTCTATGTGGATATGCGTGTTATTGTGTCTATGTGAATAGGCGTGTTATTGTGTCATATATATATATAATCAAACATGCCACATCTACTATTTTCATATGGAGCGAAAATGTATTTAATAACCTTTGTTCTAATATTCATAAAAGAAAAAAATGTTATTGTTTTACATATGAAAAATTGTCTAATACTCTATAACCCTTTATTTCTTGTCTAATACTCTATAACACTTTATTTCTTGTTTAATACTCTATAGCCCTTTATTTCTTGTCTAATACTCTATAGTCCTTTATTTCTTGTCTAATACTCTATAGCCCTTTATTTCTTGTCTAATACTCTATAGCCCTTTATTTCTTGCCTAATACTCTATAATAGCCCTTTATTTCTTGTTTAATACTCTATAACACTTTATTTCTTGTCTAATACTCTATAGCCCTTTATTTCTTGTCTAATACTCTATATCCCTTTATTTCTTTGACGCTTAGTATTAAAAAAGAAGCACATGGGCACAATCAATAAGTCTAATAAAAAAATAACTGGACGACGAATGGACAAACAACTGTCCCCAACTCATTAAGAACAGAAAACGTATAACCGAGCAACACGAACCCCGCTAAAAACTAAAGGTGATCTCAAATTGGCAGAAAGGGTAGGCAGGTCCGTATTCAATATTAGCATCTTTGATCATGGCAAATAAACATTTGGCGATAAGTCGCATTCGTTGGTGTCAAAATTAAGAAACAGGACGGGATTATGGCTACGACAATTGGAACAATGCGACACAGATATTTCCTAACTATCTATCAAATCATAATGGCGCCCGTCAAACTTTATCATTAGGAACTCCTGGTAATGTTATTACAATACTTGGTTTCATTGAACCTCTTATGTTTGAAGAACGGATCTCAAAGCTTATCATAGGTCAGTTAATGATTGCTTGATATTAAGTAGCAAATATTTCCGATACAGTAAGATAATTAAAACATCTGACAATTATGCAATCAATCAATTATAGTAAGGGTCTGACCATGGGTGTATATTGTATTTTGTATAAGGTTTAGATAGTATGCTCTGCATGCCCTGGTCACTTACAAACCTTCCGAGAGGTTCAGTGTTCGACCTATATATTATAAGACTTGCACTCGTCCGACATGAGCAGCGAATTCATCAAAATCACATTAAACATGGCTGCTTATTTATACTACCCAACTTATATACACCTTAATAGCTTTGTTCTTCCCCCATTTGAACCGCCTTTTGATGTCGGACGACAGACGTTCGGAAAGCCCGCCAGTTAGGTGGTCCGATGTTAAATTTCAGTATCAAGAAGAAATCCTAACCAAACAGAATCGGCTTGATATCAATCAGTTTTAGAGGAACTATGTATCTGCAAAGAAAAGCAATCATTTTCGATTTACATTCTCCTTTTTTCCCGTAAACTTATATAAACTGACAAACAGCTAATTGATTTCCGGAAGTAGCACTTTAAAGTAATAAAACACCACTTAGACGCCCTGTAGATGTGGGATTGACGGAAATGGTAACTGAATGTAAACAGTTGCTTGTTTAATTTCCTAGTAATTAAAAGATATCGCTCATGACAATGTTATGATGAAAATGGAACTTGTGTGTAAAAATGGTAAACTGTTAAAAAAAAAGCAGTAAACTTGACCTTTGTTATATAAACAGTTCAAATATTTTACCTATAGTTTATAGTGTTTTTGAGAAAGTCGCATAAAGCCCAAACTAACATCTCCCTATAAGGTTATTCTACCCCATTCAGTTAAATCTCTCTATACTTGATTCATTCAATGTAATATATAACGTGAGGGTACCCAAATTACACCTATTTTGACAGTTTTTCACCTACGTTTATCTATGATCCAGACACAAGTTTTCATACTGTGTTTATTTTGTAGATGTATCCTTATTTACTATATAGTTCCACCAATTTGATTTTAAATCTATATTAAATCATAGAAAACTAAATACATAACATGATTAATTTTAATTTAAATTGATTAATATATAATATCAAAGTAACTGACATAAGTAATTTGTAATAATAAAAATATATTATATGACCCATTGTTTGTAATTATTGACTTTTGATGAGGTTGATACTATACATTTATTTCCCGTGCCTGAGAGAGATATGAAGATTTGTTCACCCAAGAAAATTCATATTTCCCGAGGGCATGGCCCGAGGGGAATATGACTTTTGGAGGGTGAACAAATCTTTATATCTCCCTAAGCCAAGGGAAATGAATGTTTTATTCCCCTGTCTATACTTTTTTTACTTCTTGAACATAAAATATTATTTTCCATACAATGTTTCTTATCAGCCTGCTTTTATAACTAAACACGACCTAATTATTGGTAAATAATACCGATCAAAAGTTAATTATTTATTTAACTATGGCAAGTTAATCTCGGTTTCACGGTTTTTACGTCAGAAATAATTTTGAACACGATAATGACTATTCTATCGGTAAAAAAAAAAATCCCCGTTCAAAACGTTATGCACATTTACCGCGCGTAACGTCGCACGAGTTAGTCCCGATTTTTAGAGGGGAATATGAAGTTTTGTTCGATGTCACGTGTGATCGTCTCAACAATCAAATGTTGATTTCGCTATCAAATTAACATACAGTGGAATAAAATGATTTATCAACCCCAGAGATATGATATTCACCGAGGCCAACGGCCGAGGGTAAATGTCATATCTCTGGGGATGATAAATCATTGTATTAACTGAAATCAAAAGTCAACAATTGTTTTATTAAATGACTTTTTATCCTTCTCCAATTTTCTAGTATTTGCTCAAGATACTTTTAAAACTGCTCCCTGTTTTTATACTGAATATATCATCTGCTTTTGCAGTAGCTATTTTTCATGAGTTGAAATATTCAATAAAGTTTACTAAAAAAATACACCGAAAGCAAGAAGAAGAGAAAAATACACTTAAAACAAGAAGAAGAGAATAAAAATACACCGAAAACAATAAGAAAAAGAAAAAAAAAACAGAAATTTACACGACGTCATAAACCTACGTCATTGACGTTGCCTTGGAATATCTATATTTAGGTACACGGACGCTGTTCCAAATCTTATATTAACCTGTCGTGATTTTTGCCGCGGTGAATATAATGCTTTATCAAAGAGGATATCCTATGCTTTTAGCCAATGAGAAAACAGAAAATTTATAGTCATATAATAATTGATTTTATAGATTGTTTTGATAAGAATTATGGATCAAGTAATGCATTATATTGTTTTGAGTTTCTGATGTTACGAATCGTAGGAATCTACAAATCTACGAATTATAGGAATCTACAAATCTACGAATTATAGAATCTATAGATCTAAAAAAATCGTAGTGGAACGACTTTTCGTCTGTTGATGCGTTGTGTAAGGTGACGAAGGTCCACACTAAATTTTGGTCTCCTGCTTACATATAAATATCAGAGGCGGATCCAGGATTTTTGAAAGGGGCGTAATTGCAGAAAACTGAATATATAGCCCCGAGCGTAAAATGTTTTGGACGAAATTATGCTCAAAGATAATAAACTTTCAAATTAAGGAGAAGGCGTACTTCCTCAAAGCCCCCCACCCCTGAATACGCCACTTAATATGTAACTGTGAAAAGGCTGAAAATTTAAAAAAAAATAAAAGGGAACGACAATTTTACTGAGAGGGAGGGGGTATGGTATTTTCATTCCACATAAGCATCAAATTATTAATGTTTTTGTCGGTCGCGAATCATTAAATTCAATCGCAAAAAACTCCCTATTCTGCTTGATCAAAATATTATTTTTTTTTCAAAGTTGGGAATCAGAATATTTGTTTAGAGAAAAACCATTAGATAGTAGTTCCCTAAGCGAAGTCTGAAATAAAATAATTTAACAGACAGTAGGTCAGATAAGATGAGCTATAAAATGTGACAGGACAGTACAATTTTTGACCAGTCTGATTTGCGTTAAACCTTTCATGCAGTTGTCATAAACATGTTGAGAAATAAAAAGAAGTAGCGATAACAAATGTGAAGGGAGTATAACAATATGAGTATTTCTTGAGAAACGGAAGTTATCACGAAGAGGAGAAATTAAACAGATAAAGAAGCTTTTAATCAGAAAATTTCACACATCCATGTTGTTTTTTCATCCCGAATAATCAATACTGGATTAAACACTGACGGTCTTGTGGGAAAAGTGAAGCCGTAATTGCATTTAAAAATAAGCTTCGTTTCAGAGTCGAAACTAATTAATACGATATTTGATATGAATATGTGTTTATTTTATTAGTGTTTGATGTTCATCAGAAAGTCATATATCATCCTGTTCATCTGACATCCGGGCTATGCAGGCACGCGATCCTATATCATTAATGTTGTCAAAACTATTTACTTATGTAGATAATAAATCATGAAATTGTCGACCTTTTTAGTATTAATCATAATAAATTTTGTGTTGTTGAAATACGTTTCGCTGTCGACTTCCTTTTTCAGTTGTAGACCGGATTGTCCTTTATTTTTGTTTAATTTCTTCCTTGCCATTTTTTCATTCACTAAAAGATGATAAAAAAGAGGGTCCAGAAAAAACAGTAAATACAAATGTTTGGTATACCTACTTTAAATCACTTAATAAAATACCAGATAAATATAAAACTAGAATTAATCAAATTGACAAGATACTCAAAAACATGGAATTAAGCCACTCGTTCAATGAACTGGATTTAAGGATAACCTCCAAGGAGGTGTTAGACGCTATTTGTAAGTTAAAATGTGGAAAGGCAGTCGGTTTAGATGGCCTCCCAAATGAAATACTGAAGAGTGGTGCTAATATTTTGGCTCCATTATTTCAAAAACTTTTTAATCTCGTATTTTCTTCAGGAATATATCCCAAAAAAAGGTCATCAGCATATATTTGTCCAATTTTTAAAGCTGAGGATCCATCTAAACCTGAAAACTACAGGGGTATTGCAATTAGTATGTGTATAGGAAAACTATTCAATTCAATACTAAACAAAAGGCTGGATAAATATTTAGAAACAAATAATATCATAAATCCATGTCAGATTGGTTTTTCAAGTAAAAGTAGGACATCGGATCACATGTTTGCATTAAAAACTATAATGGATAAGTACACCAGTATGAAAGGTGGGAAACTTTATGCTTGCTTTGTTGATTTCAAAAAAGCGTTTGACAAAGTCATTCATTCTGCTTTAAAATATAAGCTATTAAAACATAATATAGGTGGTAACTTTTATGCAATCCTGAGAGATATGTACAATAAAAGTGAATTATGTGTTAAAATAGATGATGTGCTTACTCTAATTTTATTCTCAAATTGGAGTAAAGCAAGGGATGTTTTAAGTCCAAACCTTTTCAATATTTTTATAAATGATTTACCGGATGCATTTAAGGAAAGCCCAGACGCTGTTGATATAAACGGTCGCAGGATTGACTGCCTCATGTATGCAGATGATATTGTTATTTTTTCTAGTTCCAAGGCAGGTCTTCAAAAACGACTTGATGGTTTATCCAAATTTTGTACTAAATGGTGTTTAGAGGTCAATCTATCTAAAACCAAAGTTATTATATTTAACAAACCTGGTAAACTTTTAAAAGAATATTTTATTTCGAAAAGATACAATAGAATGTGTTAACAATTATAAGTATTTAGGTTTAAAATTTATATCTAGTGGACTTTTAAGCAAGGAAAGGAAGAATTATACAAAAATCACTAAAAGCTGTATTCAAATTGCAAAGATCTTTATCATCTTCCAATCCAATTATTTCTACTCTATTACATTTATATGACCATACAATAAAACCCATTTTAATGTATGGCAGTGAAATTACAGGTATGTTTAAAACTAGCTCTGCAGCATGCCAGAAAGAAAGTGAATATTTATTACAGCACATTTATATGAATGATTTTTTTAGATAAATCCAATTTAAGATATATGAAGTATATATTAGGTGTAAACAAAAAGTCTTCTAACCTAGCTGTGCTAGGAGAGCTTGGTAGATTCCCTTTATATTTTTCAGTTGTACTATCAATGCTGAAATATTGGTTTAGAATAAAAAATATGAAAGATGGTTTACTGTATGATACCTATATGTGTAACAAAAACATGTTTAATAATAATATTGATAGCTGGTATTCATCTATACATTACATTTTTAAAAAGCTGAATATTCATAATTTGGAGGTAAAGCTCAACTTTTTTATCAAGTCAGTTAAGCAAAAACTCTGTAATAGTTTTGTAAAATTTTGGAACACAAAAAGAAGAGATACAAAGAGTAGTAAATTAGATACTTATTTCAAACTTAAAACTTGTTTTTCAAAAGAAATGTATCTATCTTTAAAGAATTTTCAATTGAGAAGTGCCATATGTAAAATCAGAATCAGTGCACATGATCTCAAAATAGAAAGAGACAGATATAATACTTTATATATAGAAAGAGACCAAAGGCTTTGTAAGAAATGTACTCTAAATCTGGTTGAAGATGAACAACATTTTATTACTAGTTGTCCAGCATACAAAAATGATAGGGAGATATTTTTCAAGGAGATAAACTGTATCTGTCCCAATTTTATATATCTTTCAAATGAGGCAAAATTTGTTTGGTTATTTACTAATGAAAATTTGTCTATACTTAAATATTTAGGGAGCTATATTATTACATGTCTAGATGTTAGACGAAATGTTAATTAATATATGTAATAACAATGATAATTGTAATGATTTTATAGTTCTGATCCTGCCTGGAATTAAATGTATGTGATTTTATAGAATGATGATAATAACATCTGTCTGAACTTTTAATGTTTCATTTTAATATATAAAATGTTTTTCTGTTACAAATCATGATGTATTGTTTTATGTGTACATGTTATGCTGCCCATCAAGGGCCTTTGATTGGAATAATAAATATATATATTCTTATATTCATTCTTCTAATTATAAATGTTATATTAACTATCAACGTTATAATTTTAAACGTTTCATGAAATATACATAATGGATCAGGTGGTTTTTAGACAGTTAAATTATTTGATATTTCAATTAAGTTTATATTTGAATAGTATTGATAAAGGAAATGTTAATGTTATGATACTTTTGCACTTTCAGGTCAACATTATTAATATTATTACAATTGCAAAGCATGATGAGAAACATGAAACATGAAACAACGTTGTACGGTTAGTTCCTTACCCAGAAATTGATTAATTCTTTTTCGTTGAACTAAGCATTTTTACTTCTGATCCAAAATTAACAATGTGGATCAGTGAGAACATTGGAGAAGAGTTAACGATAAGAACCCGGTGTTTCAAAACAAGTCGCAATGTAGAGGGCCTCCAACCCGGTGTTTCAAAACAAGTCGCGGTGTAGAGGGCCTCCAACCCGGTGTTTCAAAACAAGGCGCGGTGTAGAGGGCCTCCAACCCGGTGTTCCATAACAAGGCGCGGTGTAGAGGGCCTCCAAAATACAAGTTGCATTGAATTAGGGACGAATTTATTCCTATTTAACTGGTCGCTGCATGTTTTAAATAGCGTTTAAATTATTTATTCTTTATTAATAAAAGCAATGTATGTCCATATGGAGAAACTGCTTACAACTAACATGAGCAAACAAGTGGCAAAATGCATTTTTACATATTTCTGAAATATTGAGATATTTTCCAAGTCTCCATCCCCTCAGTCTGAACATGGAAGTATTATATTGACCACATAAACGTTACTTCCATGGTCTGAGCGACTGTTATTTTAGAAGTAGTCTCTTTTTGGTAGCGTACTGTTTCAATACTGACCTAAAACAAATACACGTAGCTCTGTCACATACTTGTTTTTAATCAATGTATACAATGCACTAAATTGGCAAACTATTTGGCATTAAATTACTGGCCACAAGATAATCTGACAGAGATGAGCGGTATGGTATAACCTCGGAATGTGTCAAAGTTCACGTCGGTGATGATAGACTGGGATGATGTGATTCATTAACATCAGCTATCACACGTGTCTGATATGTAACACTCTGTCCAAATTCTAACATCATGGTTGAAGAATGTATACAAAATAGTTTAGTAATTCATAATCGAACATTGACCGTCTGACTTGATCATGAAAGTAATTTCTTATCAGGTTTGTGAGGATAATTATATCAAGATAATTCGTAATCTTCTTCACATATTTGTTACATTTTCTACATTTTCCCTATACCATTGAGACCAACATGGCAGTCTTTGACAGGGAAATGGTCTGATTAGATTTGGATAGATACTTTCATAAATATGATAGGAAAATGGGTTAAAATGTTTGAATATGTTTGTGGTTTGTTATAAATAGCTCCCCTATTACTGAAATAGGAAGAGAAAAAAAAAAACAAACACATGCACACACTAAAACAAAACAAAACGAAAAGCAACCTCATTAGATACGTTATAGAATGGTGAAAAGTGAATAAACTTTAAAATATAAAATCAGACAGGAAATATGTGTAGAAGAAATCTTTCTTCATCCCTTAGACTAAACAAGAGTAAAAGGTTTTCAAAGGTGGAAAGAAGTGAAATTGTCGTTTGTAAATGAAAACAAAACAAATTGTAAGCAGGTTTAGTAAAAAAACAACCGTGCATGGCATATGAAAGGAGGCGTGCCTTTCTAATGTGTAAAGCATTGAATCAAGGACAGTAAAATAACCATTTAGTATCTTAACATTTTGCGACTCGATCTGCTCAAGGATTTGTATAGTATACAAATCCTTGATCTGCTGTATATGAGAACTGACCACACACCTATTAACGTACCTAACCACTGTAACCGAGCGAGCAGAAAATTAATGACAAGTAAAACAACTACTGGGAAGGGAGGCTTTATTATTTGTTTAAATATAAACATTTTGTTCGTCTTTTCTTTCTGACACCTGTCACCCATCAAAATGACACACAGGAATTTAGGAAAGAAAAGGATAGAGAAAGAGAAATTTATTTTATTTATTGACCAGATAATTTTACTTTTGTCAATGAGCCAAAATAACAAATGACACATCATCTTCTTACTGGGTAAATTATCTATTTATTTTATTTCAATGTCCAGGAAATATTTCAGTTGTCATTTTCATGAAATATAAAACTGTTCGGGGACCTTTCTTTCTTTATGTGAAAAAAAGAAGGATCAATTTTTAATTTCTCTGGATATACTACACCACTCACGTAAATAGGATTACAACAAATATTGCTTGATACACCAGGGGGTTTTCATATTTTGTTATATAAAAGTTCTTTACTTTCCTTGTCCTCCTTCAGTGTCTTCAATCGGTCTGGGTAAAATTTTAAATAAATCAAATAATCGAAGAAATTAAAAAAATACTTTTACTTATATGATAAAAAAGATCACACATATCCGGTAGAACAAAATCTTAACAGGTTTAGAATATTTAGAAATGACTTCAACAGATCAGGAAGGCTATTATCCATAGGTACCTTTATACCAATGATTACCGTACTTATAAAACATTTATATGAGATGTGTATACATTGTACATGGTATTAAATACAGAAAAACTAAGGGTACATGAGTTATAATACTATGTTAATGTAGGATATGTATCGGGAACATGCATTATACTTTGGGCTTATGAAAGTCTATAAAAAGTAACATTTGGTGGATCCGTTCCCTGTCTTTGAAAGAAAAATTCAATCAAGGCAGTCCAAATTACTGGAAATCATAACCATCACAAGTGTGATCTACACTCGTTATTCACGGTAAACTGATTTACACCACGGA
This sequence comes from Mytilus coruscus, assembly GCA_017311375.1. Lineage (NCBI taxonomy): Eukaryota > Metazoa > Mollusca > Bivalvia > Mytilida > Mytilidae > Mytilus > Mytilus coruscus. Next base: position 86,925,064 of record CM029603.1, read on the forward strand.
AGGTGTGAAGTAGAGACACGTGTGAATGAGAGATACTTGACTGAGATGTTTGGGTAATTCAGAGCGTGTGTGAATGAGAGATACTTGAAGATGATTGGATAATTCAGAGACACGTTTGAATGAGAGATACTTGAAGATGATTGGGTAATTCAGAGACACGTGTGATTGATACTTGTGGGTGATTAGGTTAACAAAATTGTCTATTTACATACATGTATACCTTGTGCGTCTATCCCCCACCTTGCCATGCAGCACCGTCCCTTGGTGACCTTTCCAGTTAAGTTACATATCCAATACATTGCCAATTTATTTAAAGAAACTTTTTCAACCAGTATACTTGATTGCAATTATTTTTCCTGACCTTATGGGATTTCACTGATGTATGTTATTAGAATGGAATGTTGATCTCTCAATCTCTAAATCATAAACAAATACTGCTTCGTTAGCCACAATTTTTTTCCAAGTCTCGAACTCTAAATTATAAGTCGAAATTATAAATGCAAACAAATAAAAAATAATGCAGACGCAATTTTAATGTAAACCATTGATGCCATACAATTACATTTAATCAGGTTATTTGTATTTCATCTTAATTCACAAGGAAAAGGACTTCGATTTGAGAAAGTGAAAAGGGGCCTAATAATTGAGGATCGGTAGTCGATAAGAGACCGAACGTCAATCTGAGTCTAACATATACATTATAGTTCAGTCATTGTATATACTTTTTTAGCGTTTGTTTAGCATCGTCACACTGTCCTGGTTTTGTACTTATTTGTAGTATACATACAAACAGTGTCTCGCTTTCTGTATATATTGTCTTTATAGAGTCTTGTGGGGCTATATATAGCACATGCATTCACTATCGGGATTTTATACTGTCTATATAGATGCACAAATAATCTCACCATATATTTATTACAATTATTATAACCTCAGTTTCATATTCACAGAAAAGAAACAGGAAGACTTTACTCGAAAAATTCCTTAAATTCCGGAAGAACATATGCATTGAAAGATTTATAAAATATCTGTAACAATTGATAAATATGCATGAACAGTATTTTAAAATCAATACAATGCACTTGTCTATATAGATATAAATAACATTCTTTCCTATTTCTTAGTTTCTTTTTCCTGTTTTCGTGTTTAATAAGGAAATCTTGTATTTTTTTCAGATGTTTTATATTTTTGTATGATTTATGTTATAATATACAATAATTTATTTGAAATACATGTAGTATGCACAACTGTGCTGATGGAAAGCTCTGTAGCTATAGCACTTTCAAGACAAATTTTGGTCTTGAAAGATATCTTATTTTATTGCGATCTGCTGAGCGGATGAGACATTTTACTCGATTGCGTATTTCGTCACAGACTTAGAATTGAACAAGGTAGATATCATGGTATTTCTCGACAAAACAGAGTATGCCTCATGTGCACCTCAAATGAAATTGGTGATGAAAAACATTTTTTATTTTCATGCACATCATCTTTAACAATAGGAGAAACTGCATGTACTCCGTGATTAACTCACTCTGTTCTAACTTTAAGCACTTGATTCCTAGCCAAAAACTAATCTGGCTACTTAATGTAGAGAATGTTGATATATTAATATCTGTTTGTGATCTGATTGATGAAGGCAAAATATAGATCTAGCTTCTCTGCATCAGGCACGAGGATGGCATGGTGGTTACCTAGAATCATCAATAATAAAAATGTACCTTGTATTTGTTTTATCATTGACAATCAGAATTATTCCCATATATATAATATATAAGTATTTTTCTATTTAATACTATGTATACTTGAGCATGTCATTTAGCATCGTCCCTTGGTGCCTCTTGCAGTCGGGTCACCTTACAATATGTATCAACCCCTCTGCATTAGGCACGAGGATGACATACCAGGTTTGTGCATCTGCTCATAATATCATAACCAAATTGTCTATTTACATACATGTATACCATGTGCGTCCTTTCCCACCTTGCCATGCAGCACCGTCCCTTGGTGGCTTTAGCAGTTAAGTTACATATCCAATACATTGCCAATTTATTTAAAGAACTTTTTCATGTTGGGCCTGAGCCTGAGAACAACACTGGAGGTACAACATATATATATATATATATATATATATATATATATATATATATATATATATATATATATATATATATTTATATGTGTGTGTAGTTCATTCATGTTCAAACTGCTTTTTCTTTTCTTTGTATGTATACTTGACTAATGTTTTTTTTTTGTTGTTGTCTTATTAATGTCTTTTATTGTATTATGCTCTTTGTGAGCTCATTTGATTGAAATAAAACATCTTCTATATGATATAATAGCGATGCTGTGACACTTTATTTTAAGAAGTTACATAAAGCTTAACAATTACTGCAAACGGAGTTAAACAACATTGTAGGCTGTTTTATCACGAATACGTCGCGGTAAAACATATTTATTTTAACATTTCAAATTACGGATTCTTATTTTTCTCTTTCTCTCTCTTTAACCCAAGAAATTAAATTTGAACTAATTCAGATAAAAAGGGAAGAGTTTTATAAGTGCTCAACTGCTAGACCCATAACATAAATTGTAATTGAGTTTAAAAGATAAATTTTCGAAATAACATACTTTTCAGGAACAGAAAAAATAATCTCGAAGGGTTCTTTTTTTTCTCATTTGAAAATGATTTCGATGAAAAAAGTTTCGTGTTTGTACTTACTCACTGACAATGCCATTAGTTTGTACTTACTCACTGACAATGCCATTAGTTTGTTTTTATAAGCTGTCAGTTGATCAATTGTGAGGATTGAGAAAGAGGTTATAGGGTTCATATCTATTCATAAAAGAAAATGTATCTCAGTACGTTAGTTCTGTTTTAGAAGTTTATATGAATATGCAAAATAAAACAGGTACTACAGGCAACATTGGACAGTATTGTTCATGCACATAACGGCGCTATATCCAAAACAAAGACTACTACAACTTTAGTATCATATGATGACATGTAATTCAATTGTCTGACGACTCGTGGTGCTAATCCTATTGGTCACAGTTATAATCCCGACCTCCAATGATGATACTGCCAATTCTTAATTCCGCTTTAACCCCTTGATACACACGTGTCACCAGTTCATAATCCCGCTATATCCTCTAGAGTTCTTCAATACTTCCCACTGTCATGGATTTGCTAGAGGTCTAGTCCCTAAGAATGACCCGTCCTTTTTCAAGACTTTCTGGATAAGCGACTGGAAGATTCACAGGAAGGTAAAAGTGCAAAAAAAAAAAATTAAAAAAAATGAGGAAAAAAACATAATTATGATTAAAAGTGTTTCACTCTTCGGAATTTACGTTTTCTTTGAAAATAACATTTCGCTTTTATCCCTTAAAAGGAATCAGATGTCGAAACAAGCATGTAACTGTCTTTTGTTTTTGTTTGCCGAGGTTGCTGTCACACTAGATGTAGAAACAAGCATGTAACTGTCTTTTGTTTTTGTTTGCCGAGGTTGCTGTCACACTAGATGTCGAAACAAGCATGTAACTGTCTTTTGTTTTTGTTTGCCGAGGTTGCTGTCACACTAGATGTAGAAACAAGCATGTAACTGTCTTTTGTTTTTGTTTGCCGAGGTTGCTGTCACACTAGATGTAGAAACAAGCATGTAACTGTCTTTTGTTTTTGTTTACTGAGGTTGCTGTCACACTAGATGTCGAAACAAGCATGTAACTGTCTTTAATTTTTGTTTGCCGAGGTTGCTGTCACACTAGATGTCGAAACAAGCATGTAACTGTCTTTTGTTTTTGTTTGCCGAGGTTGCTGTCACACTAGATGTCGAAACAAGCATGTAACTGTCTTTTGTTTTTGTTTACTGAGGTTGCTGTCACACTAGATGTCGAAACAAGCATGTAACTGTCTTTTGTTTTTGTTTACTGAGGTTGCTGTCACACTAGATGTAGAAACAAGCATGTAACTGTCTTTTGTTTTTGTTTACTGCGGTTGCTGTCACACTAGATGTAGAAACAAGCATGTAACTGTCTTTTGTTTTTGTTTGCCGAGGTTGCTGTCACACTAGATGTAGAAACAAGCATGTAACTGTCTTTTGTTTTTGTTTACTGAGGTTGCTGTCACACTAGATGTAGAAACAAGCATGTAACTGTCTTTTGTTTTTGTTTACTGAGGTTGCTGTCACACTAGATGTGGAAACAAGCATGTAACTGTCTTTTGTTTTTTGTTTGCCGAGGTTGCTGTCACACTAGATGTAGAAACAAGCATGTAACTGTCTTTTGTTTTTGTTTACTAAGGTTGCTGTCACACTAGATGTAGAAACAAGCATGTAACTGTCTTTTGTTTTTGTTTGCCGAGGTTGCTGTCACACTAGATGTAGAAACAAGCATGTAACTGTCTTTTGTTTTTGTTTGCCGAGGTTGCTGTCAGAGTGACTCATCTCCTTTTAATAATCAGACGTCGTACAATTATACGAAAAAAATGATATAATATAAGATATAGACATTATATACGTCAGCATTTTTCCAGACGTTCTACCAAATATTTTAATCTGGTAAAATGTAGAAATAAAATTTGTTAGATCTTATGCATAATAGGCATTCCGATTAAACCCGCGTGATCCTGAATGGAGAGTTAGTAAATACATTTTTATAAAATATGTTATAAATTTAAGAAATTTTAGTTGGCGACTTTTCAAGTTATTTATATAAAAACTGGCTGTTATAGATATTTTACTGATATTAAAAAAAGGATTTAAGACGTACAGAGCTTTTGATTTGATATTTTTTCCCCAGCATGCTTTCCTCTAAAAAGTAATTAATTAATAACATTAAAATTAGAAAATTAAAAAAAAACCTGCCCTTTGTCCCTAGGGCTGACATATATGTCATCTTATATACATTAACTGTGTACGATCTCTTTAATGTGAACTAAACAAGATTTTTAATGTACATTACTGTAAGTTTAACATAGAGTTTTGGTTTAAGTGTCAGGGACAGTGAAAGTTGACAACACACATTATAAACGATAATTACGTGTATATATAACTGTTAATATCCTTAATTACATGACATAAACTGTGTATACCAATCTTCAGGAAATGTACTTCAGGATATAAACATATGTCAAATAGTTTAATGCAGTCTTAAGTATGTGTCACATTGCCAGACTGAATCCACATCAAAATTCTCAAGAAATTAGTTGACATAATATATATGTTCCGGGCCATATGAGTATTTGGACCATACGCGTATGGTCATGACCATCTGCATATATACTCATATGGTCCGACCATACGCGTATATATAAATGGCACGATGAACGTTGAAAAGGTGTCACATAAATTAAGAGTTTCTAAAAATGAAATTTTGACTTTTTTAATCATATGTTAGTCATTTTTACATGATTAATTTAATAGCGTGAATATTACTTACAAGTAAGAATTATAGTAAAATAATTTTAACATGGTCATTATCGATTTGTCCATACGAAACGCAATATGTCGACTTTTGAAAATTACTGCAAGAGATATCTAAATGAACTGTTAAACAATAAGTAAATTGAACCTTCTTTTCTTTTTAAAATTTCTTTTGGTGTTTAAATTTGTTTTTATTAAATTATAATTTCTTAAAAATTTCTAATTGTTTTTATAAATTTGTTCATGTGTTCTTGCTCCTATTCATACGATCTTACAATAATAGTAAGATCGTATGAATAGGAGCAAGAGCACATCAATTTAATGAAAATAAGAAGAAATTTTGTTTCTGAAATAATAATAAAAAAAATCCATGGCCCAAACGCATGTGGTTTCACTTACGGACGAATATCGACAGTATAAAGGCGATTTGAATTGACTCTTAGCGAATGCAAGATAACAGAAACATCAATATTTAGACAATATGTAAAAGATAAAAGAATTCAGATAGTAACCTGTGCCGTTTTTTTGTTCAGAGAATGAGCGGTGTGTTCCTGCAAAGAAAGATAGAATTATTCGAAAAATACATATATGGTCTAAATACACGTATGGTCCGGCCCGTTAATAACCAAACGAGTAGAATACTCATATGGTCCGACTGAACTTTCTGACTCAGACAAAAAACTATACCCCCCTTTGAAGTTAAATGGTTGCTCCCTAAAATTAGAAAGTATAAAACAATGTAAACCCTCAAGTGTCACAAGTCTGCAAAACTAGACATTTTTTGACGAGTGTTGAAATTCATGACAGAATGTACATATAACGATCGATGAAAGTCTAAATCACATGCCGTGACATTGACTGCGACTCTAATTTAGGAGACAGAACACAATATGTTTTCTACATTCGCGGGTATCAGGGCATATAAGAATAGAGAACATGTCTAGTTAAAAATCTCTTCGCGGTGGCCTCTTACATTAGTATTTCAGGGGACTTAACTTGATCTTAAAAACTTAAGTAAAATATTAACAGTGTGACGGCGTGTGTGCTTTAAATGTTTTGTATGTTAAAATGTACCGACTATTAACCAGCCAAGTCGTCATTCTAGGAAGATGTCATTCCTATTCTTGTTCGTCGAGGTTTCATGATTTTAAATTTTAACCTACGGAATTGGGGAAATATTTATTTGTAAGTTGACACTCGATTAGATTCATTAAACCAATCACCATAGTTTTCATATTTACACAATTTGAAAAAAAGTACCGTACATAGTATTGTTATGTAACTTCCCTCCCAGGAAGGAGGACACCTTTGTGAATGTAGAAATTAATTTGAAATATTTTTTAACTAACATCATACCATAAATTGTTTTGCACCCGAATAATTTAGTCGTTAAATTCCACTCTACAATTACTACTCGCAAGTAGGAATGGTCGATTACGAGGAAGGTCGGAATTATTCGGGTGGGGTTAGCACTTGATATTTCCGACCCTCTATATCTATTTGTTTATTTGTTATTTATTGTTTTGTTATTCGGTGAAACCATATCAAAAAGGAATTTACGACAATTTCTTTAAATCCTTGCAGATTATCCCGGTAGATCATTATAGCGTCGAGCTGAGATCACCAATTTCCCAGAATTCAACATCTCTACATGTAGATAGCACAAATAAACAAATACCCGTCATACGTCTCTTGAAGGATTTATTTTTTCGGTCTGTCAGACAAAAAAAACTCGATTTATATAATAGTTAAAGTGGATGACGATTTCCAACTGCGAGATCAAACCCAGTGACATAATTTGGCACGCTCATCGTTTATAATTATAACGCGACAAAACCCATGCTGTGAGAACCGATCCCAATAATATAAAGATATAACCATTTACTGTCGTTCAGTAAACCGTAAAATTGTATTATGGTGTTTTATACCAGCTAAAGTGTCACTCTTCGCAACATTGTTATGTTCTCTCGGTGACAAAATGTCACTTATCGTGTCAAAACTAGGACAATGAAAAAAAATCTTGATTTATATAAAAAAAATGAAGTTATTGCACAATGCTATACAAATGTTAAGTTTTTCTATTTCATAGTTATAATATTAGTATATCATAGGACACCTTAAAGGTCAACGTTTTTGAGATTCAATTTGTTGTGTATACACCAACATTATTTTGGCTACCTTAGCGAGCCGAGAAAAAAGAAAACACCCGCCACACCTGAATGACTTTATATTCACCCAAACTCCCCTTTACAACATACATTATTGGTTGTTTGTAAGTAGAACAACGTCCATATTCTTTACACATGTAATTATTATAGATCATCATTTTATTGATAAGATGTCAAAACAAACACACAAACTAACACATTGTGATGGATAGTAGAGAAAGATTTATGTTTCAGCTAAACAAGATAAGTTGCATATCTTTCATAACGGTTATTTTTTCCATCCAGCCTAATACCTTGACAACTCTTATGCTTATTCAATCGTGTAAATTATAAGGAAAAATCTGCACGATTTACATAATTGACTAAGGCGAAATAAGGACTACCATCTGATCTGATATTCAGGGCAGGAAATTTTGAAAAAATATACAAATTGTAACTGGCAAAATAATTTATCTTTCCAAAGGCAGCTTGAAAAATATTCTGACCCCTATTCCTAAATGAAAAAAAAATAAGATAAGAAATTCAAGCGGCATTGCCTCAAAAATAATTAACCGAACTTTAATTGGTTCTTTGCAAAAACGAAAATAAATGTCCGTGCGAAAAAATTCTCCTGCCCACAACCCCCGTTGAATATCGAATGGTCGTACCCGAACTCAGTCGATCTTCTGATTCTCCCACTCAAAATTATTACAGAAACTTGACAAACACTGAAGCAAAGGGACAGCGCTTTTGCTTTTAAACTTCGGCCAAAATCCATAATTGAGGCCTCTAACAAGGACCTAACTCACACACTATACTCCAAGGCCAGGACGGTCCTAGCACCAGAACACGTTTTTCACCAAACAATCTTCTTGTTTCTTTTAAAGCTTTATTTCATTTTTGTCCTCATAATCATCTTCTTCATATTTACCAACTTTCAGGTTTAAGTTGCGCTAATTGCTGTGCAAAACAATATCAAGGAAAAACAATACCGGACAAAGTTTCCGCGGTCCATGTTCTGACCTAAAGATGTTTAAATCCTTGTACTTTCGTCTTTAGGTGGATAGTTGTCTCATTGGTAAACATACCACGTCTCATTATACTAAAAACAAATAAACACGGTACATGGCTTCCCCGCGAACAATATACCGTGTATTAACAATCATTTTTAATTTGAACAATACAGTAATTATATAACTGTCGCCGCCTATAAGATATTGCACCATTTTATGACTAATATTTATATGCATTTAACATGTAAACGTCGTTATTTTATTAGAATTAGAAGACAGATTTCTGTAATAAAATATCGATCTCAGGACTGATTCATCCATCTGAAACTATAAAGTAATTAAACAGTCTGATCACCGGAAATTTTCTGGGGCATTTAATTTCTTTCTGAATAAGACATAATTCATGTATATCATTGTTTTCAGGATTCTGAAACATTCACGGTTTGCTTATTCTGTAGAAGTTTACAAAACATGTTATTGTTCAACACTATGTTCTATATTTTCCTACTCCCTAAATGTGCCTCTCATAATTCCTGCATTTACAAAGTCTATTACTCTTTCACTTAAGAGGTTTGTATACAAGTAAATGTAACGGGAATTTGTATAGTTTTTGTACTTTGCCTTTAAGCCTTTATCTTTCACCGTTAGAAACCGTTTCGTATGTAAAGCAAACTGACATACTTCACCTCTTTTTCTTTTTGACGGATTGGAAAGCATCTCCTGAAATTACTATCATTTTATTTAACCTTCTTCTATATGCACCGTTCTATATGCTTTGGGGGTTCTAAAGATTGATCAGGATAACAAGACGGAGAAGAGTTCTACTGCCCCCCTCCCCGACATGTTCATGCGCCTGTCCACAATGAGGGGGTCGTCAGTGGTCCGATATAGAGTTTGAGACATAAGATTAGGGCATCGATCTGTTTAATGGACCTTCTTCTCTTTTTTTTATTTGGTTTGCTATCAAATTGACATGTGCCAAAGTATATCTTTGGAAAGGAAAGAATTGCTTATTATGCTCAACTTCCACCAAATTATATCTTTGAAAGGGAAAGAATTGCTTATTATGCTCAACTTCCAGTATCTGGATCTGAAAAGACAAAATGTTCTCTGTTACGTAAGCTAAGATACAATAAAGACGTGAAGTGTTATCGGAGAGATTACAACAAACTTCTTCTTTCAGTACGGCACAGTTTTGTGATAAAGAATTCAATCTGACGAAATAATCAGTTTATAGGCGTTTCTAATGGAGCTTAAATTTGTGAAGGAATGCAATAAATTAACTAAATTAAAAGCTGATAAATTTCAGTGATAGTTTGTAAAGGTCTTTGATTGACATGTAATTGGTCAGTTTTGGTCCTCGTCTTTTGATGGAGATCACAGGTGTTCTTCAATTTCCATACCTGTTACACCTGTAATCAGGTTAAGTGAGCTATTTGTCTATGTTAAACGCACACAGACGACAATGCTTCTCAAATCAAGCTTTTTATCTTTCTGTCATTAATAGTCTAAATTTTGTGTGAAGAACAGTTAAGTCTGAATTTTATATGTCGGAATCTCATCAAAGTATCCTTCCTGTTCTCACACGTGAGACATATTTGGTTCCCAAGATTACAATATGGTGTATGGTGACAGGTTGCTGGACATTAATGTGGTCAATGTTTGAAAACAGAAAATCGAATTCATTCAACGTCTTCCAGCGTTCATAATCGACCAAACTTAAAATATCGGAAACGCATGTCATGTTTACTCACGGGGTTAGAATTGAAATGTGCGACTCTTGATGTAACGTTTTTGACGTACAGTTATTTTTTGGGCTTCCGTGTTTGATGCTGCTAACGGCCATGAATTCAAAAATTACACTGCAACGTCAAATAATCAAAAGTCTTAAAAATTTGTAGCAATTATTCGTTTTTGCAAAGAAATCATGTTCATATAATGTGTTGTAGTAAGAATATTTAGAGTGGGAAGCTAAGATATTCAGGCATGTAAATACATGTATTCTTAGGTGGAAAACAGGGACCTGGAACGACCCGTTCATAGTTTGTTATAAAGTAAAGTTTTAGAGAAAAGTAAACATGACATCATACAGACTTTTGTTATTTTCTCCTTTGTTAAGAGACATATTCAGTCAGTTGGAACAAATCTGAGGAGTTTGATGCTATCTTCAATCGTTTCTTTTCAACGAGATAATTTATTGGGTATTGAAGAACAATTAGGGTTAAGGACAAAGTAACTAGAAAGACACCTGTGAAACATCTCCCCATTGTTCTTCTTGAAAAGTTTTAACTTTATTTACAGAAATTGTGCAACTATGCATCAACTGTTCAGGCTGTTTTAATTTCAGTTTTAAAATACACTTCAGTACAGTTGTCTCATTGGCAATCATACCACATCTTCTTTTTTATATTCAAATAATTTGGGAAAATAATCTTAACGTTATACTCCCATTCAGTTCCAATAACAATTTACCTTTTGAATCGTCAAGTCGATGCTATTATCATTTTGGTATTAGTCTCGGTTTCAGTTGTGTTGTTATAGCTTCTTAGAGCTTAAGTTTTCAATGTGTTTGTACCGTTTTCTCGTGTGTCCATGCATCATTGTCCTTAATTGTACTTTAAATTTAGAATCATTATACATTTCTACGCAAGCGGTTCTGTATCTTTTATTTTGGGTTTTGATCGTAAATGAAGGTAAAAACGGAATAGCGTTCAACATAAAAAGTAAATAAAGCAAGTTTGAGCGTTCTTGATGAAAGTAAATCCAGCAAATTTGAATGTTCCTGGTGAAGGTAAATTCAGCAAGTTTGAGCGTTCCTGGTGAAGGTAAATTCAGCAAGTTTGAGCGTTCCTGGTGAAGGTAAAGTCACCAAGTTTGAGCGTTCCTGGTGAAGGTAAATCCACCAAGTTTAAGCGTTCCTGGTGAAGGTAAATTCAGCAAGTTTGAGCGTTCCTGGTGAAGGTAAAGTCACCAAGTTTGAGCGTTCCTGGTGAAGGTAAATCCACCAAGTTTGCGCTTTCCTGATGAAGGTGAATCCAGCAAGTTTAAGCGTTCCTAATGAAGGTATACCCACCAAGTTTAAGCGTTCCTGATGAAAGTAAATTCAGCTAGTTTAAGCGTTCCTGATGAAAGTAAATTCAACTAGTTTGAGCGTTCCTGATGAAAGTAAATCCAGCAAGTTTTAGCATTCCTGATGAAAGTAAATCGGCAGCAAGTGTAAGCGTTCCTGATGAAAGTAAATCCAGCAAGTTTTAGCGTTCCTGATGAAAGTAAATTCAACTAGTTTGAGCTTTTCTGGTGAAAGTAAATCCAGCAAGTTTTGAGGGTTTCTGATGAAGGTAAATTCAGCAAGTTTTAGCGCTTATCTGTATTCATCAGGTACACTTAAACTTTTTTGATTAACCTTGACCCGGAAAGTTTTCCTTGATTTACCTTCATCAGCAACGCTCGAACTTGCTGGATTCACTTTCATCGGGAATGCTATTCTGGATTTACCTTTATCAGGATCGCTGAGAGCGATTCTAATAAAGGTTAGTCCAGAAAAGCGCTTTGTGTATTAATTTCATTTTCTGTCACTAGGTCGACACCTCGTTGACTGCTTGTCTCCGATGGTATCATCAGCTCAGTTGTTGATGCTTCGGTAATGATTAAATTTACTTTTTAAAAAGATTTATGTATGATCATAGATATATAAACCTATCATACATCTCTGATATAATGAAGAAACTTAGGTGTCAATCCCTTAGACAAAGTTGACCTTGGATGCATTAAGGTATTCTTTTTAGGTCCTTTTTTTCATATAGCCTCACACGTATTAAAGTACTTATACATTCTTGGCTTTCAAGTTATTGGGTTTGAGCGTTCCTGATGAAGGTAAATCCAGGAACACACCAAATTATTGGGTTTGAGCGTTCCTGATGAAGGTAAATTCAGGAACACACCAAATTATTGGGTTTGAGCGTTCCTGATGAAGGTAAATCCAGGAACACACCAAATTATTGGGTTTGAGCGTTCCTGATGAAGGTAAATTCAGGAACACACCAAATTATTGGGTTTGAGCGTTCCTTATGAAGGTAAATTCAGGAACACACCAAATGTTTTGAGTTTAATTTTCATTTTCTACATTTTTCAGCTACATTTTAATGTTAAAAACAGTTTTTGTTAGCTGCCTTGTTTTAATTGAGGATTTGTTGGTTTCGACTTAACAGAAAAGAATAATTTAACTGATACAGAATCGTTATTTTTTGAATAGGCAGTAGACAAATAGTTAAAAAATAAATTACCCTTTAAATTCAAGTTAAACAACGGTTTTACTAGCAAAAAGTTAACTGTATACAACCCATTAAGAAGCTCTGATTTCTAACCCCTCTGTCAGATGGTCAAAGCGTAAATATTTGCGCCCTTTTATGACATATTTACTAATAGATGCTGTTAACTAAATCATCCTTCGTTGTGATAAATCTCATACCTGAAGTCATTACCTGAAGTCATTAACCATATCGTATAGGTTGTGTAAACTACCGTTAGCAACCTTAATTTGATTAACTTGACCTTATCTGCCATATGCCTCTAGTAAATCATGTGGAAAATTATTAATATTATTATCATCATTTTCATTGAGTTCTGTTATTGTCCTCCTAGAAAATTTATTGTCAGCATAGAGTACTAATACATTAATAAAAATGTGAAAGAAAGATGAAGAAAAAAACCGCTTAACATCTGTGTTCATTAATCTTTAATAAATGTAGATCTATGATATAGAATTAAGTGACAAAGACGTGGAAGACGAGCAGAGATAAAATATAATTATTAGATACACATTGAGGGCGTTAGCCCGAATGGGTGTATCTAATTTACACCAAGATATTATTAACAATGCAGAATGATAGTTTTCAATAATTAAGTAGGGGTCTTTCAGCGATTTGATCATATGTTATTGAAAAGCATGATAAATGCAGGGAATCCAATTTCATTTAACGACATCTTGGTGTAAGAGACAATATACTATGGATCAATTAAAATACAAATCCAATGAAAAATGAATAAAAAAAAGTGTTTGTTTATTTGGATAACAGCAAATGCATAGTATTTTTATGATTGCTTAACATGAGTCCCTTGGCGAGGCCTATTCTTGTGAATATACAAAAATACGCTTTGTACGACTTTTCATTAATTATAAACATGTATACACAATTTCAGTTGTATCTGTTTAGTACACTTTAATGAGACGCCATCAAAATGAAGAAAGCACAAGTCAACAATCGACTATCGTGAGACATCTAGAGGTTCCTTCATACAACACAGGTAAGAGTACTGGATATTGAACCTGCTGACATCAACAGTCGAAATCATTGTTTAACAAAATGACAAATCCAATTGTTTGAATGGCTATATATATATAAGGATCGGAGGTTTTAACTATGATATAAAATGTTTGATTTTTTTCTCTCTCCGAAATATGCCCCTCATTTACTCTCTAGACTCGACTATCACTATGTTTACGACTTAACCGCCGGTCCTTGTATTACCCATTTTATATAGAATCAAGGGTGCAATATAATTAATGATCAAATTATTGGAGTTTATATTATACCAGTCTTTACTGATTTGTATTAATCTGAATGTTGTTGAAGTACTTAGTAACCATAAGTATAAGACTGTCTGTACTGAGTGTCATTATAACTCATTTTATCATAATTTTCACATTACTTCAGTTTACTGTATGTATTTACCTTTATTTGTTGAAAATAAACAATGCAAACGTGTATCCTACAGTCTATGATTGTAATGTAATGTGAACCACAGTGGCAATTTAAACAAATGAAAATAACGTGACTAATTTACCGCGTTCGCAGCGACCCTCTCGGCCTATATACCTTCAGAAACGCTCAAGCACAACAATATTTGAATATTTGAGGAGCTATATAAGCAAAATGGACCTGAAAGTAGGAGCAAATCCATCTTAGGGACTTAAAAGGAGGAGGAAATCCATCTTAGGGACCTGAATGGAGGAGCAAATCCATCTTAGGGACCTGAATGGAGGAGCAAATCCATCTTAGGGACCTGAATGGAGGAGGAAATCCATCTTAGATCATCTTAGGGTAACTTTGTCTGAGGGACCTGAATGGAGGAGGATCTTAGATCATCTTAGGGTAACTTTGTCTGAGGGACCTGAATGGAGGAGGATCTTAGATCATCTTAGGGTAACTTTGTCTGATGGAGTTAGAACCTTAGTGTTTAGACAGTATATGAAATGTATCCATTAAATGTAAAAACACCAGATCATTTAAAAACATTACACACAATCAGAGACATATCTCGACACAATGTTTAAAAACAATATGCAGTTATACAAACTTTTGATAAATGAAGCCGTATCTTATTTCTTTACGTTTTATTCATCAAAGATACATTCGTGTGCTTCTTTGTTTGTAGATATAGAAATGGAAACGCATACCATTGTTTTTCGATTAACAACTGTAAGACTTGGGCAACATTTGTTTTACAAAATAGGATGACTGGGTCGTTTATCAAAATAAAAGTAAGGAAATGTTGTATCATTGGCAATGAGACAACTATCCATGGACCAAAGGACAAAGATGTGAACCGAACGGTGTTTATTTATGTATTAGACTAATGCACATACATCGAGATTAGTACCGATAAAGACAATATTCATACTATGTAAAGTTGATAACTTTAAAGAACAGGTTTATTTACTTTAATAAATGGGTTTATTCAAGTCTATATTTATCTTATTTTAATTTACGAGTTCTATAAAAAACATCACCGTAAAAGTTATAGGGTGTTAACTCTCAACTCCAATCTTTGTATCGATAAACTTTTTTTTAAATGTTTTA
This sequence comes from Mytilus coruscus, assembly GCA_017311375.1. NCBI lineage: Eukaryota > Metazoa > Mollusca > Bivalvia > Mytilida > Mytilidae > Mytilus > Mytilus coruscus. Next base: position 86,940,504 of record CM029603.1, read on the forward strand.
AGTAATCCCTTTCTTAATAATTCAGGTATACATAGATTACGGTCATTGAAATCTAAACCGTCAGTCACAGGCACTTGTCTCTAAAAAAAAAAAAAAACAGACACGAGCATAGCGAGCGAATTCAATGGAAAATATACACGCTGTAGGTAGGGGACAAAAGTAATATCACTGTCGAAAAAAAAATTAACAATAGGGAACAATCAATCGTCTCTTTTGTCGTAATTTAAGTCGAAGCTCTGATACACAACTCTAAACAATATTAAGGAAACAGTATACCTGAAACACGTGTCTTAATGCCCATTTTATAACAAATTGTCCAAGTAAAAACGAACAAGATTATTTTAATACAACAAGATACTAGTTCAGACCTAAAAATAAATAATTCATTTAAAGGTTAAATGAAAACAAGCTCTAAAAACTACTTCGAAAATTTGATTCATAATAAGAGGCAAAAATTGATGAAAAAAGTAAACTTTATTTATATAAGAACCTTGAAACACATTTTATTTTTTAAAGACTATTTAAGAACACCAAAATTTACATATAGAAAATTAATAACAAAACTAAGAATTAGTGACCATAATTTGAATATGGAAAAAGGAAAACATTCTAATATTCCTAGAGAGCAGATGTTATTCCTTAAATGTAACATATTAGAAGACGAAAAACATTTTTTATTAGATTGTGAATTAAATAGGGAACTGAGAAACAACTTTTTTGATAATTTGGAATTAAACTTTTCTGTTAAAGATTTGTCTGATGAAGAAAAGGTGATTTTTATACTCAATCCATCAACACCATCACAAGTAAATAAATTGGGGTCCTACATCAAAAAGTCATTAGAACTGAGGACAGGGGACACTGGACTATTTACTGTTATTAAATGATTAAGTTCAGTTATATTGTTTACTAATTTTGTATTTGTCACAAACTTATTGTTTAGAGTTTATATGGCAATAAATATTTGAATTGCATTGATTTGATTCATTTTGTTTTCTTTGATTTGATATAATCAATGGAACAAAGAATCAAAAAGCCAGTCATTTTTCATCATACTACGTAGGGAGCTGTTAATCCTGAGATCGTTGACGGTCAACTTTGATCTTTATCCAGACTGGACACATCCATCCACACATGTGTGAAATATGATCCGTTGAAAAGAGAACATAAATAAATATGGCAACTGCACGAGTAGGACACGCGAAAGATAAATTGTATAGCAGTGTGTTTCTCAGTTTTTGATTAAAGAAGAAAGCAACCAATTACCTACATGTGTTTTCAATCAAAGTGCATGGCATTCCGCATAGATGAATAAATGATTCTTTTATCTTATTCAAATTCGTTTTGTTTTGACAACAAACATGCGCTATTTTCTTCTCGTATTTCGGTGTTATTTTTGCTGTATGTGTTCCTTTTTGTAGCACTTTTTTGATAACATGTCAATTATCGTGGTGAAAGAAAAATATCTTCAACGGAGTCGCCGTACCAGATGAAGACACCCTATCGGGAAATATTTTGTTTGTTTACTTCGTAAAAGACTCATATACCTTTATTATACATTATTCATAATCATATATTTTAATCTTTTCCCATAATTTGTTTCAATCACCGATTCTTGTATTTAAATATTTTTTTCTTTCCCAGGTGTTCAACCATGTATCTAGTTCACATATGTAAATAAGTTGATATTTTTAAAGTGCGAAGGTCATTGACTCACAAAAACATGTACAATCTTGTTACTATATTTATGTTTTGATTGGTTAAGTAACTGGGTCAAAAGTTAAGTTAAGGCAATTGATAGTAATAGATCATTGTTTTCTTATAATATAGGGGGAGAATGTAAACTTCCAGAATGGTCAAGCGCCTGAATATTTTCGAAAGTATTGTTTAAAGTTAAAATGTTTTTTTTTATTTCGTTCAAAAGACTCTCCTGTATGAACAATCTTACTATTCTATTCATGTATTATTCCTTCAGTCTTTTTGAAACATGTTTGTTGGCGACCTCCTCTCCTAACCTTGGAACCATGGTGCAACAACATAACATAAGAAAGACCTGTACAAATTAGATGATTAGTTTTTAAAGGTATGACAAATCAGATTGGTACTAAGCACAACAATAAATAACCAAAAGTACAACCGATCTATGAGTACTCGGTGTAACTGAAAGCTGATTCAAAGTACAACCGATCTATGAGTACTCGATGTTACTGAAAGCTGATTCAAAGTACAACCGATCTATGAGTACTCGGTGTTACTGAAAGCTGATTCAAAGTACAACCGATATATGAGTACTCGGTGTTACTGAAAGCTGATTCAAAATACAACCGATCTATGAGTACTTGGTGTTACTGAAAGCTGATTCAAAGTACAACCGATCTATGAGTACTCGGTGTTACTGAATAACCAAAAATACAACCGATCTATGAGTACTCGGTGTTACTGAAAGCTGATTTAAAGTACAACCGATCTATGAGTACTCGGTGTTACTGAAAGCTGATTCAAAGTACAACCGATCTATGAGTACTCGGTGTTACTGAAAGCTGATTCAACCGATCTATGAGTACTCGGTGTTACTGAATAACCAAAATACAACCGATCTATGAGTACTCGGTGTTACTGAATAACCAAAATACAACCGATCTATGAGTACTCGGTGTTACTGAATAATCCAAATACAACCGATCTATGAGTACTCGGTGTTACTGAAAGCTGATTCAAAATACAACCGATCTATGAGTACTCGGTGTTACTGAAAGCTGATTCAAAGTACAACCGATCTATGAGTACTCGGTGTTACTGAAAGCTGATTCAAAGTACAACCGATCTATGAGTACTCGGTGTTACTGAAAGCTGATTCGAAGTACAATCGCATCAATTTTTGCCTGACCCTAAAATACCAATTAGTACACCTCCAACAGATTTATTGTAAAGTCGGATCAAAGCATGACCTTTATTGTGCAATGCAAAATATAAGTTTCTTCAGCATGTATAGGAACATAACTGCATGTTTATAACTTGATGACAAAGCAGATTTGATTATGTATTAGATTCTCAAAAGTAAAATCAATATATATAACCGATAAAGACAATATTCAAAATATTAATGCAATGTTAAAATGCATGACAACCTTTAAAAAAGTTTAATCAGTGCAATAGTAAGTTTATACTGGTCGTATCATAAATTTTACGACCTCTATACCCCTCGGGGTATAAATGTGCATTACTAAATAAAAAAAAATTTAAACAACATCGCCATCTTAAAACTAAGGTGATTGTCTTATGCAGCACCCGTCCACTGTACCAACATGAGGATCAACTTAGAGCCTCTTTCCTCTAGGAATGTTTTTCGTACTTTGGAAATATTTTTTCTAACTTTACAATAGTTCTCACGGAATCTTTCTTCTATAAATTGACAATATAGTTCTCACGGAATCTTTCTTCTATAAATTGACAATATAGTTCTCACGGAATCTTTCTTCTAACTTTACAATAGTTCTCACGGAATCTTTCTTCTATAAATTGACAATATAGTTCTCACGGAATCTTTCTTCTATAAATTGACAATATAGTTCTCACGGAATCTTTCTTCTATAAATTGACAATATAGTTCTCACGGAATCTTTCTTCTAACTTTACAATAGTTCTCACGGAATCTTTCTTCTATAAATTGACAATATAGTTCTCACGGAATCTTTCTTCTATAAATTGACAATAGTTCTCACGGAATCTTTCTTCTATAAATTGACAATATAGTTCTCAATCTTTCTTCTAACTTTACGTTCTCACGGAATCTTTCTTCTATAAATTGACAATATAGTTCTCACGGAATCTTTCTTCTATAAATTGACAATATAGTTCTCACGGAATCTTTCTTCTATAAATTGACAATATAGTTCTCACGGAATCTTTCTTCTAACTTGACAATAGTTCTCACGGAATCTTACTCCCTTTATACAACAGTTCACACGTCTTTTGGTCTATTGATATTAGATGTTGATGACGCCAGACTCGGTTCTATATAGTGCGTGATAAAATTGTGTAAATTCTAAAGAATATGTAAAGAATGCTATTTTTTTGGTTCTTCTTTTGTTTGTAAATCAATATTTAAATACAATGTTTCATGTTTAAACATGTAACTGCTCTATACAAACGTGTTCCAACTCGATAAGTAAATGTTTAAATATTATTTAACATCGATAAGCCTTTGTTTGTAAATATTAAAATCTTCCAGAAATCTTAACACTGTTGTGATGGACGAATTAAGCTGAATAACTTAAATGGACACATACCACATTCAGTATTTTGGAATGGTGTGCAGATACTGTTTCATTGGTCAGGGTGTCCAGGCGAAATAATCCCCTTCCAATTCAAAGCAACTAACACATGCATGTTATGTAGAGGCAGTTGTATTCCCCGCGAGGAGAGAACCGGAGAGCGGGGGCTGCGTAAGCAGTGTCATAAAGCTTTTTGCGACAGCTTTGCTACTTTTATTTAAATGCATGGGCACATGTTGAAAAATCATTGCAATTGATCGTAAACCCGTACAACAGACCAGTAAGGCTTTTTAACGCCAGGAAAATAAAGTAGAAAAACATTTCTGTTAGCATTTTATGGACACTTGAATATCTACTGTAGCGAATTCATCCTTGCGTTTGTAATTTACGCAATTAACACATGCTGCGGAAGCTTCTGGTGCCTAACAAGATGTTCAAGTTTTCCCCCGATTTAAAATCAATTACATTTTATCCCAGTTAAAAAATCAGGATTGACAGTTTGTCTTCCGTTTTGTTTTTGAAGAGAATTGCCTTTTGTTAATTTGGAAGAGCTCTCCGATAACTGATCGCCAGCAAAAACACCCTTTGTTACCCGATCTCCATTGTCGCGTTCATTACGTTTAATGTAGAACAAACATTAATTCTGCCGTTTGTGCACTTATGCACCTGTCTTCCTCCAAATCAAAACAAAAATGTGATTGTTGTTCACTTGAACATGCATGATATAAAGGTGAATGCTCGAACATCAAACATGAATCCCGAATGTAAGCAGACCCCCAGCAGATTTTCCGACTGCTCATAAACATTATGTAAAGTAGATTGGGCTGTGAAGGTCAGCGTTCGGTTGTAACCTTGGTTAAGTGAAAGTGTAACATTTGTTGAATCAATTGAAATGGAAAATTTGTTTCAATGGTGTCAGTCTCTCGTACTAAGAAATAAATTAATAAATATATTAAGGACGTTGACCTGTCAATTTTGGAAATAAAAGGTGAAAAATTGCTCATTTATGTTTAAGCTGAACTGGAGTAGAATTTATATATTTTCACTTATTCAATAGTTACGTATTTTTACAAATATATTTTTCCACTAACTTTGTTTAGACGAAAAACTTTATTTTGAAACTTTCAGTTGACTGCTGTATGCGTGTTGATAAACAAGTCAAATTAATTTGTTTCCTAACTTCAGTATAGACATCAAAATAAAAAAATTGAAAAAAAAACCAAAGAAAACATTGCCATGCATGGATTCATGTCGGTCCAGACTGTTGATGTGATGGCTTATGACTTTCATTTATTTCTTTTGAATTCAAAATGTCCAAAATTACTAAAAAAAAAGTAACACCCCTTTGTGCGATAAATATAAAATAAAGCTTATACTTAATAGTAAATCTTACACGGCACTAAAACTATCTTCCTCTTTCGTAACAAATTGTTTCAATGCGAGAAGTAATCTATTGCAATAGATTTTCATTATACATGTATTTTATATTCACATAATATGCTTGCATTTTACTACTATGTCTATCCATTCGGTCATGACCATTTATTGTAAATGTGTTTGTGCCAATAAAATATTGTCTATTGTCTTTATTGACTTTCTGATTATTTATAGTCATTTTGAATATATTGGTGTACAAAACTCGACCCTGGAGTTAACACCTAATAAAAGTCAAGTTGTCATGGAAATATGTGAAGTTGTGAGTGTGATCATACGCGTGGCTCCATGAAATAGGAGCTTAATTTCACAAAAATATGTACAAATGGTCTCTACAGTAATTAAAGACGTCGGTGTCAGATTAGTTTATACTGTATAGGACTGAGCACAACAGAATGGGTTTACTTTTGTCTAGTAAACACGTGTATAACACGCGCATTTGGCATATGGGGGTTCTTTGAACACAGTCCAAATAATCATGTTTAAAAAAAGTCAATATATATTTACTGCTTAACGACGCCGTTTGAATTATGTCGTTCTTTTATTGATTTCATAATCATGTGTATTTTGGATATTTATATGCGACTTGTGAAAAGATAAAATATTTCAATTATTCAAAATTAAATACTGTTCCAGTTGCCATGGTTTGTAAATACTTCTTGTCTTTTCTGTCTGTGCATTGATATGTTGGGGAAGCATGATATTAGAAGCGAAAATTCGTGCAGAACTAGTGTTCATTATTTGTAATATAATGTTCATTATTTGTGATCTAATGTTCATTATTTGTAGTCTAATATTCATTATTTGTGATCTTATGTTTATTATTTGTACAGTCAGACTAAGCAATCTCGGACCATGGAAGTATTATATTGTCAATATAATACTTCCATGCTCGGACTAACCATTAAGATTCCTCTGTTCCCTTTTTTCTCAGCGGTATTAAGTCAATCTGCAATATAAATGACGCCCCTTTAAATTCACTTCTACTACAACTATAGCATGTGACAAATCAATATACAATATCAAGAATTCCCAGTTCTCAGCTCTATTCGCTATTTTAAAAAGAAACCAGCTTGCTTTAAATGAATGTATGATATATATCTCATTTTATCTATATCTAAAAAGTGTATGGTTTCATTTATCAACAAAACATAATAACCTTTTTTATTGAATAAGACTGTTAATTCCACAGTGTAAACAGAAATGAATTCATCTTAAATTTTATTTGCCCGTTTTGGTTAATATATCTTCTCATGGTATTTTAAGATATCTCCTCTTCTATCAATAAATTGTGGTCACTTATTGAAAATGTTTCAGAAATATTTTTCAACAAGTTTAAACATAGTTGGGTTGCTGTTGACTTTTTTTGACAAATCTTTTATATAGCGACTAATTCCGTTTAATCAAAAGTTCATAAAATGTAAATTAAACTTCATTGTATGATTAATTGCTAATGCGTTTGCAGAAACAATTGTTTTATTGATAAGAAGAAAATTAAACGATAAATACATTTTGATTACAACAAATACTTAATTGTTGTGTAAATCATAAATTGATTGAATGTTGTTTTCTTAACATCCAGTGACAAATATTTCATGCATGTTCAGAAAGAGAACAAATCAATAATAAATATAATTGATTGATTGATTGATTGTTGGTTGCTTAACGTCCAATGGCAAATAGTCCATGCATATTCAGGACGAGAACAAATTAACAATAAATACAATAGGTAAATTCTGTAATAGAGGCGTCTGGGATTGAGGTCGGAGAAATTTAGACTGCCACGGGAAATGAGGGTATATTGGATATGGACAGAAATTTAGCCTTGCAACAAGTCATCTACGGACCCCTCAAAGAGGGTTCTTAACGTACAAAGAGCGTGGCACTCTATTTACACGAGGCATCGGATTTAACGTCCCCATTCTGACCGGACGTGGCTGCAAATTTGTACATCCCGCACATCCAAACGGACGCCCCACTTTGACGAGGGTTTTACCGCCGGTCGGAGGAAGACCAATGATGACCATACTTCTATTCCCCAGTCACCCTTGGGGTGATAATAAATATAAAAAAGAGGTCCTGTGAAAAGGGTCAACCGGGATGAAGGGCGGGAAGTTTGGACTGCCACTTATAAGTGATTGGAGACAGAAATTTATCCTTGCAACAGACCACCTAAGGACACATCAAAGAGTCATAGGAAGGGTTCTGAACGTGTAAAGAGCGTTGCACTCTTGCTAATCTCTACACGAGTCATCGAATTTAACATCCCCATTCTGACCGTACTTGGCTGCGTATTCATACATCCCACACAATTAAACAGACTTCCCACTTTTCAAGGGTTTTATTGCTGGTCGGAAAAAGACCAAAAGTGACCATATTTGAATTTTTCAGTCGCCCTTGGGGTCTGCAAATCATAAAGATTTGTGACGGACTTTTAGCTAAACAAAAATATAGACAGAAAAAAGGTATACAGACCCCGAAACAGTAAGAAAGCAAAATACTCAGTTCTTATGACTGTTTGATTACCCTATGTCTTCTACTTCTCAGTTTCAAAGGATGGACAGAAAAAATAATATAATTCTCCAATTTCTCGCAATGTGTTATATCAAAATAAATAAAGACAGTACTGTCGTAAAAACAGATGTACATGCGTATAACACAGTGATATAGATAATGTCGTAAAAACAGATGTATATTCGTATAACACAGTGATAAAGATAAGATAGAAAATGATCTTTTGTTTCATGATTACACATGCGATATCAAATTTCCTCATCTGCACGTGCGTTTAATATCTATTTTGAAGAAAAAAGCAGGGTTGCTATGACAATCGCTCGTGCTCATCACCATCAAAAGAAAAACAACAGCTGGCCGTGCCAGAAAATCGCTCAATGTTAATGGATTTATTCCACAAAATTATTACAGTAAAAAAAAATCAGGCGTCGAAATGTTCTTCTTTTGCGTGTGTATATAATAGCCTGTATCACTTTATATCAATATTTTAGGTGTATTATATGAGTCATGTAAAATACTGTATGTTGTAAAGATTTTATTTGTTATATGTGTATGCCCCCTGGGGACCTAATATTGAAAATAAAATATCTTATCTATCTTACTCTTATCTGTAATATCAATATCAGGAATAAAGTCAGTGTGACGACTACCCATCAACAATTATACACCAATAAAAAAAAAACAACAAACAAAAAAACCCACAAACATTGTTTACGAATTATGTTTTGAAATAAGTATACAGACAATACGCAAGATCCTTATATAAATGTCTTGGGCAAAAAAAAAAACCAACTGCACTTTAAAATTAGTTAGTAATGTTAACTTACAAGTTAGTTCAATTTTAATGTATATTGTTTTTATCTACTGAAACAAGTGCCTGTGATAAATATTGTTACACTCAGTCTCCAAAATTATATTAGGGTGGCATAGTGTTCTTTTGTGCCTTAGTTTATATGTAATATTTACACACAAATCTCTTTACAGTATGTACATGTTTTATCATTGATTTGTGAAATATAATAATTTTATATGAATGAAAAAGCTCTAAGTCGCCCCCACTCCCCGATTCTTTATCATAGTGAATAAAATGAACAAGACTACTGTCAACAACAATTCACCCGAAATGACCACCCCCCTTAAAAAAACTGACACATTAACATTTGAATACAGACGATCATTAACGAGGTTGCTAACTTGGACGTACAGGCACTTTTAACATGCTGGAAATAAAACCAGAAGTAAATTATGACATTCTTAACGACGAGAATCGAATGAGGATCAGTTTGAAATATATTGAAATAAATTACCAACAAACGTAATTTCTTCTTGGTCTGAATATAAGGATTTATCTTGTCAGATAACAAATACCGATTATCCAATGATTTAAGATATTTTAATGAGGAAAGATAACTTTCTCAAAGGTGAACTGGTGACTTTGGTCTGGGTTGAAGGGTCGAATCATCCGTACTTCTGTTTATAAAGATAAAAGAAGGCTCGTGGTCCCGACCGTTAAACAAATACTTATAATCAGATTTTGTTTGTCTTTGATCATACTTTGATATATTTAATCTTCTTTATATGTATGTCTCATATTATTTTAGATAGATAGCTTCAGACTCAGAAATCCATTAAGTTTGAAGGATGGATTTGTTTTCTTAGCAAATAATTAATATCAAGCTTACCCGTTGGCTTTGCCATCCAATGGTCGTAGAAACGCCTTATTTCCTGTGGTCATTTTACTTTTTATTGATGTGCATCTTTTTAGATTTGTTTGTGTATCATTATTTATCTACTTAGGCTGTGAATTATTTATTCGTTTGTTCGTATGTTAATGTCCTTTTTACATCTGGCCAAAAAGATTTACATCTTAAATTCACTTAACCTTTGGTTTATATTGATATTTTATATCTTGAATGAGTTTAAGGCGTTAAAATATCATGGTTATTTACCTAAGATTATAGTTGAACAAAATTAGTCATAAATATGAAGATTTAATTGCATTAAGTATTCGTCTTTTTTTTTAATTCGTCTCTTCGTTTATCGTTTCGTCCTCATCTTCTACGTGCCTTGTCTAACAGAACATGGTCGACTTTTTGGAGATTGTAATGTTATAATCAAGAAAAAGAATGCATTTTAACATTTCATACACTCAAAGAAATACCTAGTAGAATTTACTATATTTATTAGATAATAAGTAAACTTACTGTCCATTAAATTACTAGCCATTCTAATAAAACTTACTAGATAGAAGGTAAACTTACTAGGTAGAAGGTAAACTTACTAGGTAGAAGGTAAAATTACTAGGTAGAAGGTAAACTTACTAGATAGAAGGTAAAATTACTAGGTAGAAGGTAAACTTACTAGGTAGAAGGTAAAATTACTAGGTAGAAGGTAAAATTACTAGGTAGAAGGTAAACTTACTTACTTACTGGGTAGAAGGTAAAATTACTAGATAAGGTAAACTTACTGGGTGGAGGTAAACTTACTAGGTAAGGTAAACTTACTAGGTAGAAGGTAAAATTACTAGGTAAACTTACTGAAGGTAAACTTACTGGGTAGAAGGTAAACTAGAAGGTAAACTTACTAGGTAGGTAAACTTACTAGTAAAATTACTAGGTAGAAGGTAAAATTACTAGGTAGAAGGTAAACTTACTAGGTAGAAGGTAAAATTACTAGATAGAAGGTAAACTTACTAGGTAGAAGGTAAAATTACTACAGGGACTAGTAAATTAACTAGAAAGACCAGTAGATTTACAAATGTACTATAGTTGAATTTCTCCTTTACAAGATAATCTAGTACATCTACTGGGTATTTCTTTCACTGATATATATAGTTCAAATCTAAAGTTTTAAATGGTATGAACAATTTGTACACTTGCATCTAAATGCACAAAATAGTCGCTAATCATGTAATATAGCAATGCTGCATCTGATATACAAATTGTTGAGATCGATACATTAAAGATTATTACATATGAGACAACTACTACATGGTTACACATGTTACTATATTTAACAGGTCAATCGATGGTAATCAAAATTATTATTTTCCAATCCCTGATCTCCGTCGAAATGTTTCGTTTCCATTTCAAGTAAAATGCAAGATATAGCTCTAAACCAACGTCAGAAACATTGATTCAATGTTGATTTGTGCAATATCACGAACGTTATTTACAAAGTAAATTGTATACAAACAAGTTCATTACTTGAGTAATTGTATAGTACTGCTTAATCAACGGTCACGTGTGTTGTAATCATTTTCAGCATGTGCCCTTTTTTCATTAACTTGTGACCTGAATCAACCTAAATACACTGCCTCGCCACCAACAAAATTGGACTTTTGCTTTTCAGTTTATCTTTCTTGTTTGTATTCGCATCGTTTCGTGGTCCCCAGAACAGGTCGTATGACGTCAGAGCAAATTCGGGACTACAATAGAGATCGTCTGATTCTGCATATTTTGAAACCGGGAGAGAATAGTTCTAAACTTAGTTTGATAGAATTTTCAACAAAAAAAAAGGGAAAAAAAGAGAGGCGAAAGATACCAAAGGGACATTCAAACTCATAAATCGAAAATAATCTGACAACGCCATGACTAAAAACGAAAAAGACAAACAACAGTATACAAAACAAAACAATGAAAAATAAAGACTGAGCAACACGAACCCGGCAAAAAACCGGGGATGAACTCATGTTCTCCGGAATGATAAGCAGACCCTGCTCCACATGAGGCACCCGTCGTTTTGTTCATGTAAGTACAAAACCGTTAAGTCTAATTCGATAGGTCACATTCGGGGAAAAGGACAGGATTGTTGTTACGTCTATTGGAACATATCCGTCGTCAGTCTGTGGAAGATAGTCCATAACTTGGTTTAATAGCTTCCTTGTGAGCAAGAAAGTCATGACAGGAAACGTAAGCCCTGGAATATTGTACCAACTGGGAAATATATACTCCATATGCAAGCGCTGCTAGAATTTTGCTACGTAGAAATGGAAAGTTCACATTTGGGAAGCTGATATCATCTCTTTTGTCGTAAAGTTTTGTTCTCAACCGACCCTCATTGCCAATTTCTAGATGTAAGTGTAGAGAAAGACATGGGTTTCAGACTTGATCTTTCCTGAACTCGGTGGCACAATTGATTTTCTTTCCATGTTTAATAAAATTTCCATTTTAAAACTTCCGAGGCAGGAAAGTACTCTATATATGTGCAATATATGTGGAGGACCATTTGATATTCTGGGGGAGGGGACTATTCGGATTGATTATTCATTTTCATCTGTTGCTACACATGCTTATTCTTACATTTGTACACAATTGTTTCCTTTTTCTTTTCATCCTGTCTTATGCAAGGTTATTTATTTTCAGCTCTTACCAGGCCAGGATATTCATTTCCAAAATCTCCCCACCCCCGTTCGTTAAAAGAAGTAATAATTTACTGACCTTCGTTTTACAGATTTAACTTGGCTGTCATATATACTACAAAGCAAAAATGCTATAGAAAAACAAAAAAAATGTGCGCTTGTCGCAAAATCAATGATAACCATGTTACAACTTATTGAAGTCTTAACCACACTTCTAATGACCCCAATATATTTACATGTATGTACCAATGTTGGTATCGAAGATATTTCTTACCGTGCATTTATAAACGATATTACTAATTGTTACACACTAAGAGAAGGTGTATATCTTGTATCTACAAGTTGTAAAGTAGGAACAAAGTCGGTCACCTTGTTCACAAGCCGCTGTTTTAGCCCGAGGATCTCGGAACGTAACGTTTGATCATCTCATTGAACACCTCGCGACAATCAATCATCCGGGACTTTAAAGTGAAGACTGTACATGAAGCCGTGCTATATTATGTTTTTCCATGTAATGGCTGATGTCAAGTAAATCAGTGATGAAAAATATCAATGTACCTACCGCAAAACATGCTGGTATACAGCGATAGGTTTCGGTCGTGTTTCCTTGTCCGGATGAACATCCGAGATTTGCAAACTCCACATATGTTTGCTAGCGTGTCTTATTGCTATTAATACAAAAAATCCGTCCCTGTTGCAGTCACTGTTAACCCATTTGATATACATATTAATGCATAGTCCAAGACTATGATCCTAAGGAAAATGCTGGAAACTTAGTCCTCATAAACTACATGCATACTGTAGATAGCTAAGGTGTCCACTAAAAGGTATAATCTATATACGATTAATAACACTAAAAAGTTCAAAGTGCACAATAAAGCATGATGGCAACGAATTTTAGGTAAAGATTTATATCGGTATAAACAAAATTTATAGTTACAAAGGACCACAACTCTGACAATAGTGAAATAATAATAAAATTCGGTATGTGTATAGAGCTAGCAAGTGTTGGTAAAATTCGATTTGTGTAGAGCTAGCAATTGTGATTTGTAAATCGTCTCAATTTATAAAATAATATCGTTGTGCTTTGATTGACCATCACTACACATCCTAACTTCGTTCTCTGATTGCCCTTTACTGCACACTATGACTGTGCAGTGATTGACCATTTCTTCATACCATTCTTTGTACAGCGATTGTCCCTTACTTCGCATTGTTTTTTTGTACTATGATAGACTTTATAACTACATACCATAACTTTGTGTTATTGACCTTTACTACACAACATAAATGTGTGCTGATTACTTTGAGCCGTGATTGACCTTTACCAAACACCATATCAGTGTGCTGTAATTGACCTTTACTTCGTGCTATGGTTGACCTTTATTACACAACAAACTTTGTGCTATGATTGACCTTTACTACACAACAACCTTTGTGCTGTAATTGACCTTTACTTCGTGCTATGATTGACCTCGACTACACAACAAACTTTGTGCTATGATTGAACTTTACTACACAACAAACTTTGTGCTGTGATTGACCTTTACTTCGTGCTATGATTGACCTTTACTACACAGCAAACTTTGTGCTATGGTTGACCTTTACAACACAACAAACTTTGTGCTATGGTTGATCTTAATTCACACAACAAACTTTGTGTTATGATTCATCTTTACTTCGTGCTATGGTTGACCTTTACTACACAGCAAACTTTGTGCTATGATTGACCTTTACTACACAACAAACTTTGTGCTATGATTGACCTTTACTACACAACAAACTTTGTGCTATGGTTGATCTTTACTACACAACAAACTTTGTGTTATGATTGATCTTTACTTCACAACAAACTTTGTGCTATGATTGACCTTTACTTCGTGCTATGGTTGACCTTTACTACACAGCAAACTTTGTGTTATGATTGACCTTTACTACACAACAAACTTTGTGCTATGGTTGATCTTTACTACACAACAAACTTTGTGCTGATTGACCTTTACTACACAACAAACTTTGTGCTATGATTGACCTTTACTACACAACAAACTTTGTGCTATGATTGACCTTTACTACACAACAAACTTTGTGCTATGGTTGATCTTTACTACACAACAAACTTTGTGCTATGATTGACCTTTACTACACAACAAACTTTGTGTTATGATTGATCTTTACTTCGTGCTATGATTGACCTTTACTACACAACAAACTTTGTGCTATGATTGACCTTTACTACACAACAAACTTTGTGCTATGATTGACCTTTACTACACAACAAACTTTGTGCTATGATTGACTTCTACTACACAACAAACTTTGTGCTATGGTTGATCTTTACTACACAACAAACTTTGTGCTATGATTGACCTTTACTACACAACAAACTTTGTGCTATGGTTGATCTTTACTACACAACAAACTTTGTGTTATGATTGATCTTTACTTCACAACAAACTTTGTGCTATGATTGACCTTTACTTCGTGCTATGGTTGACCTTTACTACACAGCAAACTTTGTGTTATGATTGATCTTTACAATACACAGCACACTTTGTTTTGTAATTGACCTTTACTTCGTGCTATGACTGTCCTTTCCTTTGCATCCTTTTTTTTTGTACAATGATTGACCCTTTTTACAAAAATAAAACGTTTCTTAGTTTTGTGATTGGCTTTTAATGCTCACTATTACTTTCGGTACTCTCCTTACAGGTTTACAATTCTATTTCTAGCAATGGAGCAATAGTGATTTTTTAATATAAATGGAATAATGCTTATTACCATGAAAATCAGCTACCCCATTTAAATCCTACTGATTTTCAATTTGAACACATCTCTTCAAAGGTCAATCTTTAAATTCATACTAATAAATCGTTGGCCACCTCTTAAAATTCTGATTTTGTCTTCAAGAATTTTGAACAAATATAAATGTTCATTATCAACTTAGTTATTGTAAACTTAAATGTATTAATTCCTGAACCAATATATGAATTTAATTTGCCACCAGTGAACAACTCATGGGCTGTTCCATTGCCAGTTATGAGACGGAATTGATAGCTAGGTGGGAGAGTATCAGAGACAGGGTTATACCATCATATATAATTTATGGAGATAAATGACAAACTTATATTATCAAATGTTTTATACTGAAAGAGGTATATGCCAAAATACAAGTGGCCAAATATTTTTACTTTGCAATTGAAAAAATAGTATTTCCTGAACTAATAAACTGATGGGTACTAATCAACAGCCTATGCTAACAACTAATGGGTACCACTCAACAGCCCATGCTTCAAACAACTGATGGGTGCCACTCAACAGCCCATGCTTCAAACAACTGATGGGTGCCACTCAATAGCCCATGATTCAAACAACTGATGGGTGCCACTCAATAGCCCATGCTTCAAACAACTGATGGGTGCCACTCAACAGCCCATGCTTCAAACAACTGATGGGTGCCACTCAATAGCCCATGCTTCAAACAACTGATGGGTGCCACTCAATAGCCCATGATTCAAACAACTGATGGTAGCCATTCAATAGCCCATGCTTCAAACTGATGGTGCCACTCTACAGCCCATGCTTCTAACAACTAATGGATGCCACTCAATAGCCCATGCTTCAAACAACTGATGGTAGCCATTCAATAGCCCATGCTTCAAACAACTGATGGGAGCCATTCAATAGCCCATACTTCAAACAACTGATGGGTGCCATTCAATAGCCCAAAACAACTGAAGGGAGCCATTCAATAGCCCATGCTTCAAACAATTAAAGGGTGCCATTCAACAGCCCAGATTCCTAACAAATCAGTACCTGAATGCCACACTCCTTTGATACCGAATGACCATCTAAAGTCAACATTCTTATAAACATGTCAACAAGAGTTTGGAGATTATATGACAGTAAACAAGGATTTTTATTTTATATAATAACAAACAAGGGTTTTTACTTTTTAACTATTTTTAATTTTCTTTTTTCTTCATTTTACAACAATAAATTAACAACAAGATGTCTTTGACATCAACAAAACAATTGTGATGTTCACATAATTTACAATCTGTCAAATAGTTCTTCTCCATTCCCTTCACTTTTTAAACAACAAGTGTTCATGCAATTGAAGATTACTAAGTTGGATAACCAACTGAAAAATATCCCTCCCCCCCATCCAAAAAAAAAAAGTAAAACAAATTATAATGATAAATTCTCACTAAAATGTCTGCTGTTTTAAAACTGATGTTAAAATATGACTTGTGTGTTATAAAGTAGATCATGATTTGTGTGTTATAATGTAAACTATGATTCGTGTGTTACAAATGTATAATGTAAACTATGATTCGTGTGTTATAATGTACATGTACTACAAAGTAGTGTAGAAGGTAAAAGGATAAAGTCGACAGATTGTAAATTACTGAGAATAAATGCTGAATGAAACATTAAATGTTTATTACACAAAATGTTGGAACACTATAAAGGTGTAACTGCCCTATTAACTCATCCCCCTAAACTTCAATCAAACACATTTATCATAAACCTTACATTCCTAGTGTACCTAATGTTTATACTATTGATTTAACTACATTAAGTCTTACTGTAAGAATTGGATTGAAACTCCAGTTTAGTGTTCCATTTAGAGATCATTATTCTAGATTTTGACCCTGGATTAAGACTGTATTGCATGTGCACTTTTAAAGTTCACTTTTTTTGTCAGAAAGCAAAACAAAAGCATTTTACAAACAAACAAAACAATTCTCAAATAAAAATCTTGACATTTTTTCACATTTCAGATTATTCAAACTTCTCTTTTAAAAAAAATTAAAAGGCATAAACTTATACTGCAACACAAAAAAAAAAAAACAAAACTACAAAATATATTAAAGAATATCTACATTTTCTGATAAATAAGTTCTGGTATATTCTACCAGATTTATACCATAATAAATATTTTCTGTCACAAACCATTGATAAGTTTTCTATAATTTATATAAATAATGAGATCATTTTAAGTCACAGTTTTATACATTGCACATTTTTTTCCTCAGTAAAACACAGACAGTGAATTTAATTCTGATTTCTGGCAAGATCCTTCAATAAATAGCTGGTCATTGTTTTTGGCAAGTTCTAAATCTCCAATACAAATCTGTCTGGTTACCATGGTAACATCTTCCATAATTCTATGTCTGGGTTTTGCTGAACAATAGCACTGAAAGATAATGAGATGTACATTATTAATAATTCAGACACAGCATATATGTATTCATTTGTCATTTTATATATTCCATAAAATGTTTTATAAATATACTGTTTACATTATAAATATAATTTTAAGGTATACGACATTTTGTTATTTATAGCTTTTCATTGTCTATATTTACAGAGTATTGATTCTGTAACAGATGTCATTAGAAACTATAAAAACAAAGTTACTTACCTATTGTTAATAATTGATGAGGGTTATATTCTGGGAGATTTGGTTCTAGTTGTGGATAAAGATACATCTGATCTGCTTCTCTTTCTTTTTGGCATAAAAGCTGTAAAGGAAAAAGATTAATTAATAACAGAATAAAACATCACTGTGTAAAAATGTCATCAAATTAACAACAATGTTTTTTACTAAATAGAAATAATATTTTCCGTGGACAATGTAATCTTTTTTCAAACGGAAATAAACACAAAGTTAGACAGTTTGTTACACATTAATCAGATTACTTTTAATTAATAAATTCGATTATACAATTTCTGTTGATGTATCGCCATGGATGTATCAAAATAAAAATATTACAACGGCGGGAAAGTAAAATACAATGTTCGTGCCAAGTTAAAAACCTTATGAATGAAACGGCGGGGAGGTACAAGGTTGTACATGTCTACCTATAAAATGGACACAAACTGAACAAGTTTGTACAAGATTAGAACCTGCACCAATCACACAATCAACTTGCGATTTAAACTTCAATTCCCGCAAATTTAACCACAACAATGAATAAACACGTTACTAAAATTGAAATTTACGAAAACCTTATTATTAAATTTTGAAATGCTCTCTCCCGTGTCTGAATTACTACGTTTTCCCGTAATTTACATATTTGTCATAAATACACAATTTCATTTCCGATCTTTCTGCTATTTACAAACATATCATTTAACACGGATTTTGAACGTTGCCTTGCAACTAAAAGATTATATGAAATCGACATTTTTCACAGGGTTACAACCGTACGCTAATTTATACAACTAGGGCGTAGTAAATGCGTAAATTTGAGATAAGTGGTTGACCTAGCTTGTCGAATAAAATGTCAACAACATATCGCGGTAAACAAGTCGTGGCCTAGATTTATAACTCACCAGAAATCTGTGTTTGTACGACTTTCTTCTCGGGTTTATTGCACAAATTGACACTTTTCTGACTAGAACAATTCTCCTCCGAGTTCGAAGATTTTTCACAAGTACTATTGTCCTCACAAGAATCTAACGACAACACAGATTGTAAACTTCCAGTTGTCTGTTTCACAGTATTTATGTCACTAATTTTCCTTTTCAATTTCACTGGATAGTCTCTGGTATAAAATGACGGAATATATTCCTTTTCTTCACAAACTTCCCACTGATATTTCCCTTCTAGAGGCACATCTTTATCAAAGTCGTAATTCCATTTCTCACGTAATTCACTTTTATTGTCATCTAAAGCTTTATCCAGATCTTTGCGGATACTTTCGTGGTCGGGTGGACCGAACAGGCATCGACGGACTTTAGATTTTGTAGAAAAGGTTTGCATCCTGATTACTCCAAACGAGAAATTGTGAATACTAGCAAGTTTCTACACCCTAGTCTTTAAATGGCAAACACACAACTGAATCCTGTCACAACACGCAGCGTTACTTTAAGATCGATTGACCAATCAAAATCTTGGTAGGCGTGGTCAGATGATTAATTTATCCAGCTTATTTACTATGAAGGTCAGATAGCGAGAGATGACCAGACAAGTATTTTTACATGTAAAACAATTTTTTAGTAAAATTAATGCTTAAAGTTCTACAACATCACCTTTTCACTAAGGTTAAAATGAAACTTTTCTAATTGATAATAAAATCCGATGTTTGTGGTTTTTTTTATATAGGCGGTTTCATGCATCAGCGGTTTTTCTAAATATAGAAACGATTGTAACGTGTTGGCACTTGCCTTCAGGGTCATTGTAGCGGAACTGAAGTAAAGAATGAATTCATTATGACACGTGAATGGGGTTAAATATACTATGTACAATAAACAATGAATATACTTCCGATTAAGTGCGGAATTCGCTACAAATTTCATTAGAGAAGAAAGGCTGCATTTAATTGAATTAATTGATTAAATAAAAGATCAAATAGAGGTCATGATTGTATATAATTGTTCATTATTGTGATTGTTCGAGGAAATATGTTTTTATTGTTTTGATTGTAATCAGATAAATAAATCGGTCTTCATTTCATTTATATATATATATATATATATATATCAGTCTAAAAATTTGCACAACGATACTAATATAAGATGGTATTATACGATGTTGTTATTAAATCGTGTTGACAAATATTGAACAAATAGTTCTTCAGTGTCAATGCCATAGGATTGTTTTAAATAAGAAAAGAAAATCCAAAATTATAAAATCATGTGTACATTTTACACAATTATATGCTTATAATAAAATTTGTTTTTATTGAAAGTAGCATAGAACTTTTAGTGTTAAATAGAAATATTAATCACATTTGAGTCAGATGTTTTCCTCCAAGTTCAAAATAAAAGACTAATTTAATGCGAGTGTATAATGCCTAAAAAATGTCAACCTCAAATAAATCAAAAATAAGTAAATTTTAAATAAGGGAACAGAAAAAAGCAGAACCCTTAAATATTTTAAAACACATCAACTTTATTTGCTTCCTTAAAATAAAATTAAAAATAATACAATAGCAAAGATACAGATTTTTGCATTTAATGTTTATATAAAATCTACAGTATTCATAATAATTACTGATTGTTCTTATGTAAGTGTAGTCTGTTTTATTTTTGAACTGGGTAGGTGTTATCAGAAAAATATGTCTCTGTTGTTATTATATTAATGATATAGATATAGTCCATCAATATTGACCAAAATGGCACTTAATTGCACTTGCCAAACGATTTAAACAAAAAATAAACCTCTTAGAACAGAAATCCCGGATCTCTGCTCGATCATTTTTGTTTCCCTGTCGAATAAAAAGCTGCATAAAATATAAAGTTAAATCTGAGGCTAGCATACTAACCTAGGTAGTATATTAGTCCCAGATTAAAGACATCTAGGATAAAGCTTGATCTATTGGTCCCAGATCTAAGAGGAGAAATCAGGGATTGTGGTGAGGAACTTTCAATTTGTAATTCACGTTTAAAGAAAGATAACTCTGGTCAGAATATCTGACATGCATTGTGTGTAATATATACAAAGACATGAGATGGCACGCGACAGATGTTTGGACAAATGTATTTATTGGATTTGCAGAAATTCAATTTGTGTAATGTCATTTTCTCATTCTATATACTATATCAGTGAAGATTAGCTATGTTGTTTAACTTTCAATATTGACGCGTGTACAAGTAACAGGTGTCCGATAAGTGGACATATTGCAAAGTTGAACAAAGAATTAAAATATTTCTCATGACTTGGGTTTTGTTTGTTAGGGTTTCTGTCGTAAAGTTTGAGTGACATTGACATGAAAAGAAAACAATTCATACTTATGATATGTAAAAATGTATATTTTCTTAAAATTTGAAGAATCTCGAGTCTGATTGAAATAAATAAATAAATAAAATACAGATAGTTATAAAACGCTGTATACGAAGAAACTATTGCAATGATACTTAGAAAAGTTTTAAAGATGCAACTATATGTATATACAAAATTAAAAACAAAGCTGAAATTTAGAAAGGAGTACTGAGAAAACTTAAAGTTCTTAAATATATACACAATTAAAAAAGTTACTGAAATGAGCCGTTCGTTTTGTGTAAATAAATAACCGCATTTTGGAGAAAATGCTTGGCCATATTGTCGAGCATCTAGTTCTGTTTGATTATACCGATTAATTTACCGTTACAAAATGTCCCGACAAAGGGACTTTACAATACCCAACGGAAAAATAAAAATAAAGACATTAATCGTTAAATAAAATGGACAATTAATATAATTTCCTGTCATTAATTCGTTGTATCACCATACAAGTGTTAAATTCCACATAAAACTAAAAATTACAACTCTTTAACAAAGTGGCAATTAAATTACAATTATTGTCGTATAACAGGTTAAAATTTTTGGTTAAGTGGTACTGATAGTAAGATATGAACTTCTAACATTTGTGAACAGTGACCTTTGTAGGGATGTAAAGCATAAAACGTTTTACCAGAATGGTCTTGTCGTGAAACTTTAAGGATTAAATAAAAAAAGCAGGAACTTAATATTTCAGTTCATTGACGTAAAATTCATAAGTAGAAACCCGGAAATATCCCTGTTTTACAATAAATCACCAGTTTCGGACAGGAAATATTACGGATGTAAGATTCAGTTGTTTTGTTATTTATCAGATTATTTTATTGTAAACACTGAAACCGACATTTTGAGTTATATAAAATAATTAAAACAACAAGAACAATTATATTTTTTTCTTCATATGAGTGAGATAGTAAATTTAAAATAAATATTGTGTCGGAACAGACCGTACCAGTTTCTAAATATATTAGAATTCCTTACTAAACAAATAAATCAAACCAGAGACATATAATACAATGTATTCTCTGCTCAAACACTCATGAAGAAGAAACCAATCGATTGTAAAGGGATAATTATAGAAATTCTCATCTGACTGGTTGTGACACTATTGGTCAATACTGGTCAAATATTGACCACACAAACTTGAGTCTTGACGTGTTTACATTTAGTTTTAGTGACGTAACACTGTCACATCCGTCCCGTATCCACTCTGACATTTACTATTGCCTTAATGTAATTGACCGTAATGTATCCTACGATGATGTCCAAACAAATTTATATACTTAACTTGATTATAAATATTTAATCTTAATAACACGGGCAATAAAATGTCAAAGATGTCAGATGATTGTCTCCCTTGACAGTACACACTGAGAAAAACTATGTCGAGATTCTTTTCTCTAGAAGAAAAAACAAACAACTGAAATTTCATTCATTTGTAGGTATCCAGTTATGATATTTTAATAGTTTGTTTTACTCTTGGACAGTCTTTTTTCTTGGATTAGACTGATCGTCATAGAACTTGAAATTTAGTGAATAAAAACATCTGCATTAGAACCTAAAATAACACTATATTCTGCATTAGAACCTAAAATAACACTATATTCTGCATTAGAACCTAAAATAACACTATATTCTGCATTAGAACCTAAAATAACACTATACTCAATCAATTAAACAAAAATCCAAGCATACACATGCGAAACAATGTTCTACTGGTCCAAACTTGTCCACAGCGAAACAATGTTCTACTGGTCCAAACTTGTCCACAGCTTAAATCATTTTAATTAACAAAATTTATCTCCAAAGTGTTAATTAAAATTTCATTCGACAATTAAAACTAAACTATATTTCATAAACACATAGATACCCCAAAGGTTTTGTGGCATATGATAAATAAAAAAGAATAGTACATTACAAAATAAAATGTAATTTACAATATTAAGCCAAATTATGCTAATAACATAAAGGCACTTTAGTATGCAGTTAACGAGTCATGTGACTTTTCGATGCTATGGACGTTTTTTTTTTTTATTAAATGGAGCAACAAATTAAACTACAAAATTTTTGACAAAAATATTGTTTATCTTTTTTATGCACCAGATACAAATATATGACTAACAAAGAATGCATTCTAATGTACATTTCAACCTTTGTTGACAATTTGATTGAACATTTTCTTAAAACCATTAACATTTTCTATCTAGTTTAAATTATACGAAGTTTCTTTACAAATTGTCTGTCCGGGATTGAATAATCCTATCATAATGTAACACAACAGACCATTGAACCTATTTGCTTTAAAAACTTTAAACGTATTTGTTTCATAAGTTTAAACGGTCAGTTCGGGTAAATGAACTGACAGTGACCAGCGGTCAATTTTACGCTTTCGACCTACAATAACGCAGTTATCTCGTAGTTTTAAAATTGGAAAGAACTTTAATGGCAAGACCATATATTTTCTGAACACTTGAATATCAGATAGGAAATCGCAGTATTTATAGCTGGTTTGAACAATCTGAAATGTTTAGATGTAAAACGTATTTTGAGAGTATTCTAGTAAGAACGATCGACTCGTTCGTGAAAAGTGCGGACTGGACCCATATATGTAACATTTTACTGAAATCTTTTCACATTTTACCGCTAATATTTAATTAGTTAATTTCTTTTTAGAGTAGAGATAAGGTTTAATCTACATGTAAATATTTATAACTAACATAGGCGATGAAACAAGATTATTTGTAAACAGACCGGTAGATACAAAGTACAATTACTTCGGTTTGATAGGTGTCATCTGATTAAACTTATCAGGTTTTTACAGACAATAAGTGTTAACATAAGACACGTAACATGCTTTAATCTTTGGTCTCATCGAAAACGTGACTAATTACTTAATTCGTTTATCAATTTGATAATCAGTGTAGCGGTATAGATGAAATGGAGAAAATATTTCAATTCATTTCGAATGAATTTGAATAAACCATTTACATTTACATGTTTACTATAGCATTCATTGTAATTGGGACATCTCAGCACAGACTACATTTTTACTATAGCATTCATTGTAATTGGGAATCTACCGAGAAGATCTCAGTACAGACTACATTTTTACTATAGCATTCATTGTAACTGGGAATCCACAGAGAAGATCTCAGTACAGACGCCACCTCACCAAAATACTAGTACTCTCTTTGGCAAAAATGAAGAATAAATTATGAATAAAAGCAGTTCACATTAAAGTTAAATTTCAATGAACAATTTCAAATCATTTGGGCGGTTCCAAACTGAAATTATAAAAGGCTTAATGATTGGCTTGCTAAAAAGAAATTGAAACAAATTCATTGCTCCACGCATTCTCACCGAACATACGCTATAGCACATCATAAGAATAAACTGAAGAGTAACACAATTTCTTCCTTTACTGTCATTGTTTACTTGTCCACGCAAGCGAAAAATAAGAAAAACGCGCCAAACTGATGATGCCTAAAAACCGAAAACTTACAATAACATTTAACCTGAAGACAATCATTTCAGTGGGAAGACGAAATGCGATAAATTTTCTCAAAGACAACATTGATTTATTATTGTTTTATTTAAGACAAAATACCAATGTTTTGACAATCGGGCAATTATAGTCTTCAGCTTTTAGAGATTTTCCATGTTGCAAATCTTCCGTTTTTAGACATGATGAGTTTGGTGCGATTTTCTTGTTCGCTAGCTTGAGTCTGGTACCTCCAATTACAAATTTTACTTTGTCAGTGGGTTCTGTTGATCTTTTTCAGACTGTTGTATTTCTAAATAAAGATAAGAGCAGAAATATATAGAAGAACTTGAGAAAGAGAAATATCTGACTCACAAAATTGTATATGGAGAAGCATCAGCACAGCTATAGCAAATGTAATGGTCTCTGTTGCATATAAATCATTAAAAAGAAAACTAAAATAAAAATAAAAAAGAGAAATTGTCTGAATTTGATTTATTTAAAGCATTTAAAAACTTATAGACTATAGTTCAGGACAGAAAGAGAAGTTATAGCCCAATTTTCAAATTGACATGAATTTGACATTAAGTCTATTTGCCTTTGACAGATGAACTAATGAAATTTCTCTGTCAAATTAATTATTAAATGATTAAGTGACAATTCGGAAAACAAACAAGCACATATGGGTACAATAATTTGAATTTGTTTGCCTTCACATTTTGAGCAATCGCCATTAAGTGATAAAACTGTTTGGCACCTGTTGATAAGAGTACTTGACGGTTTGGCGACAGGTGACCAGTTTATTGCAGATCGATACATGACAAACTGGTGACTGGTTTATTGTACCTCAATAATAACTCTTCAAAGTTTGGTACTGATGGACCATTGCTTATGACTTATTTTGTCTCTGATTGTCTGATGTGTGATAAACACGTGATAATCACTGTAATTATACACATAAACCTAACTAGAAATCATTCCTAGATACAGAAATAATATTGTCTATGATAAACTTTGCTTGACGGAGTTACAGAAATAAAATTGTCTACGAAAAGCTTTGCTTGAAGGCAATACAATCAAAAACACAATTGTCTGCGACAAACTTTGGTGGAGTTATGGAAATAAAATTGTCTACGAAACGCTTTCCTTAGCGGAGTTTTAGAAATAAAATTGTCTACGATAAGCTTTCCTTGGCGGAGTTTTAGAAATAAAATTGTCTACGATAAACTTTCCTTGGCGGAGTTTAAGAAATAAAATTGTCTACGATAAGCTTTCCTTGGCGGAGTTTTAGAAATAAAATTGTCTATATACGATAAACTTTCCTTGGCGGAGTTTTAGAAATAAAATTGTCTACGATAAACTTTGCTTGGCGGAGTTTTAGAAATAAAATTGTCTACGATAAACTTTGCTTGGCGGAGTTTTAGAAATAAAATTGTCTACGATAAGCTTTGCCTGGCGGATTTTTAAAAATAAAAGGGTCTACGGTAAGCTTTGCCGGGCGGCGTTATCGTCATATACACAATTGTCTGCGGTAAACTTTGCGTGACGGCGTAACAAAACAAAATTGTCTACGATAAACTCTGCATGCTTGACGGTGTTCCAGAACAAACTCAATTGTCTACGATACAATTTGCGTGAAGGAGTTACGGAAATAAAGTTGTCTACGATAAACGTTCCGTGACGGAGTTACAGAAATAAAATTGTCTACGATAAACTTTGCTTTTTACGGAACATACAAAATTGTCTACCAGCTGATGGAGTTCCTGAAAACCCCAAATTGTCTACGGTAAATTTGATTGACAGAGTTACAGAATTTGCTTTAGTATGATTTTACCAGGCTTATGAACTAAAAATTAACAATAAGTGTGAATCATTTGAAT
This sequence comes from Mytilus coruscus, assembly GCA_017311375.1. Taxonomy (NCBI): domain Eukaryota; kingdom Metazoa; phylum Mollusca; class Bivalvia; order Mytilida; family Mytilidae; genus Mytilus; species Mytilus coruscus. The sequence continues at coordinate 86,967,220 of CM029603.1, forward strand.
AATACTAATACTGAAAACACTAGCGAGCAGCTCTAGCAGGCAATCAAAATTGATATTATCTGGCTGTCATCAAAATGTCCTAAACCACAAACAAGCTGACCTTGCCTTGGGCCGCGGTCACTTTGATTGAATATTTTGTAGATGAGATATCATTCCGATAACAGAACCAATCTAAGACACAATTTTACACTTTAGAGAGAGTAAATAGTCAATGAAAGGGAAACGATTTAGAAAGATTGTGGTTAAAACTTTCACAGATAGGTGTCGATTATGTGAAATCTGTATGTCAGCTTGACCACAATATATATGTTACTGACCAGGTGTCGCTTAATATTTAATCAGATGAAAGGCCGTTTTCTCTTTTAGATGTAAAATATAAATCAAAAATATTATTTATTTTGAGTTATTGAAAAAATCTATTTACCAAAATTTGCTCATGATGTTTCTTTATTCGCCTCAAACCAAAAATCAAATGGATCAAGTTTTTCACTCCTTATATTAATATATTATAATTAAAATGGAAAAAAAAATGCATTAGTTTTAGTTGTTTGATGTTGAACGTTGAAATGTCAATTTATTGAACTGGTATGTAACGCAAAAGAGTTCATGTTTACATATTCCATGTTATCCTGCATGGCACAAGGACCTTTAAAGTGACTACAGTAATGTTGTCCTGCATGGGACAACGACCTTTAATGTCCCATGTTACTGCAGTAACCCAGAATTAATACAGACAGATGCAATATGAACCTTTGATCTTTAAGCCAACTGAATTATGAAATACAAATCATGGAGCTGAGTATCATGTATCTCTATTTGACATAACACCTATTGTTCTTTTCTTTATTAACTTCTGTTTTCATGTTTACATGGATATTCACACCCGGTTGAGGTCTTTTTGTCATTGACAATCAAGTACCGATACAGTACCTAGCCAGGGGACATAACCAGCCACTTGGGCAAACGAGAGAGGACGATTGTTGTATTACAATCGGTTATTATTGGGAAATTATTGGTTATTATGTGTTGTGTCGTAATCCCCGTGTTAAATTACATGTATTCATTAACTTCATTGACAATACAAACAGACCGAGGTCTTGTAAGTTCACCGCTCTGCCCCTAGCTGTCCATTGAGTAATTCATAAATTATTCTGTCTTCAAAAAGAAGGAGAATTGCAATCAAATAATTAAAAAGGTTGCAGCTGATTCTTGCAAAACAAAGTAATCTAAACATTCTGGGAAAACTAACATGGTGAAAATTAGACAAAGTCTGGGACATCTAAAATGATACAAGCAATATAGAAGTTGGCCCCGTCAACAAAAACAAGAATAAATAATACTACTCCAACGTAGTGGACTGTGATTCCAAAACCCCGCTCGAATTACAACATTTACTTCTAAAACTGTATACTACTTGATATACTATTTACCGTACTTTAGTGTATGCAATATTTGACTATGGTTAATTTTGATTTTAAAACTGCATACGGAATATTTGTGTATAGTTATTTGGCAATTCTGTATCCTGGGTAGTATCACGGAGGTTCTATTCGGAATGAATTTTAATCTGTAATATCTTTCAATGTATATTTGATAGTCAATGTATTCTTTAAGGTTGTGATTGATTTTTTGTTTTGTCTTGCTACACCCTTCTTAGTAATAGACATCAATTATTGAAACGATTGCATAATCAATTGTCTCCCTTTGAAACCGAATCTTTAATATGATGGCAATTATCGCCCCGTTAGACCATAGAGTGACCACAAATATTCTTAATCGATTTTAAATTAGAATAGTAAACAATTTTGTCACGTCTATGTAAAATGATCCATAAATAATAAACTGTTACCTTAATCAAACAAGCCGCTGCTTTACAATACCGCTAGGTGCCGTCGGGGAAAAAAGACTACCGCCGAACAAACCAAATTATCTGCCCGGTTAATTGATTGACATCCTATTTCCTATTTTTACAGTTACAAATGCCGAAAAATTCTTTCTTAAAATGAACTTTGGTACATTTATATTTTGTATCTGGGAATATTATACAATATATTATGTCTTAGTTTGAATGCAGTATTCGCGATGCCTATCTGCACCAATAAAGTATTGTGCACTGAATCAATATTTTGTTATCAAGGTTTCTTTTTATATTTAGGGTTGTATGTGTACAGACAGAGACATGAAACTGTTGGTCTCTGGTACATTATGATATTTAGGGTTGTATGTGTACAGACAGAGACATGAAATTGTTGGTCCCTGATACATTATGATATTTAGGGTTGTATGGGTACAGACAGAGACATGAAATTGTTGGTCTCTGGTACATTATGATATTTAGGGTTGTATGGGTACAGACAGAGACATGAAATTGTTGGTCTCTGGTACATTATGATATTTAGGGTTGTATGTGTACAGACAGAGACATGAAACTGTTGGTCTCTGGTACATTATGATATTTAGGGTTTTATGGGTACAGACAGAGACATGAAATTGTTGGTCTCTGGTACATTATGATATTTAGGGTTTTATGGGTACAGACAGAGACATGAAACTGTTGGTCTCTGGTACATTATGATATTTAGGGTTTTATGGGTACAGACAGAGACATGAAATTGTTGGTCTCTGGTACATTATGATATTTAGGGTTTTATGGGTACAGACAGAGACATGAAACTGTTGGTCTCTGGTACATTATGATATTTAGGGTTTTATGGGTACAGACAGAGACATGAAATTGTTGGTCTCTGGTACATTATGATATTTAGGGTTTTATGGGTACAGACAGAGACATGAAATTGTTGGTCTCTGGTACATTATGATATTTAGGGTTTTATGGGTACAGACAGAGGTCTGTGGTACCGGTATGATATGCCGTAAGGAGGCTACATATGTAAATCAGTAGACATTGTTGTGTATTATCTCAGTTCTTATTGATTATTTTTTCCGGTCTTTTTTTTGTTTGGCTGCTAACAATATTTTCTACCTTTAAATGATCCGTCTTTGTACTTTGTAGACGTTTTCTTAAAATTTGTTGCGATCTCCCTAACGCATTTGAAGTCAAGTCTGGTCACGTCCGTTAAAAAAGTTTTTCGTGAACGGTTTGACGATTGATTAATTATAAAAAATGCGTACAGAAAATTAATTTTCTCATCCGGAAATAATTCAGTGAAGCTGTAATGGAACTTTTAAAAGGTGAATTGTTTGGCAAACGGAAAAAAAAGTATAATAACCTGCCAAATACTAGTGTATACATCAATCTAAAAACAAATAACTGTTGTACGGTGTCATTTCTTTATAAAATCTGCTTCAATGCATAAGGAAAATTTTCAACTGGAGGACTTTTTTCTAGCCAAATTAGATTCAGTATTAAATCAGTTTGATTACCTTAACTCTTTATTTGTTGTTCAGAGACCCATTTCGATACGAAGAGCATTGCTGTGGTAGAAACTAGATAGTAAGAAATTGACAAAAATAAACCCGGGAAATAAAAGTTCAACAAAATAAAAGTTTATCTATAAGCACACGTTTTATTATTGGGAATAAGAATAATAACTTCATTGATTTTGCCCGTGAATGAATAAGGCATTATTTTGATTAATATTGCATAATAAGTTGCCCCCTTTGATAACGATTACTGGATTTATTGGTAATTATCACCCTTGTTTGACCTAAGGAGTCTTAAATCGATTTTAAATTATAACCGCAAACAAATTTGTCGCGTCTATGTAAAATGATATATAAATAATAAACTATTACTGTCATCAAATAAATAGACCGCTACTTTACAACTACCGCTAGGTGCCGCTGGGAAATTGTTGTATAATTGGACAAACAGGTAGGACATTTGATATTGTTGATGAGATTCGTTACCTATTTCTGGAGTTAAAGATAATGGGTGCTTTAAATTTCAGTCTAACTGCAAAGGTTTTAATTTTGTCAAGAGAAAGCATTCTTAAAAACTGAAGAAAAATATCTGGATTAGCATATGTGCACCTATCACTTGTGCATGTGTCCAGGTTTTGTGGAGGACTTATTTACAAATGTAGTATATCAACGGTAACATTGAATGTTCATCTTCTTGAACGTAAATACCTTCGGAGTTAAGGTCAAGTTACAGTAAAAGGGCTAAACGAAAATTTATAGTATCAACAACATATATTTTTTAAAAGAAAACTCTATGTTTTATGAAATAGAGATTTGATGATTTTACGACAAATTTAAGAAGAGGTTTCGCCGATTTTATGTGCTTTCTATACAAATGTTCACCTGTTTTGAAAGAATTCAATCAGTAATATTTCAGATAATAAAAGAAATAAATGGATTTTTTTTTTCGATTTTCAGTTAGAGTTCATCGAGTCAAGGTTGTATGCAAAAATTTAACAAAATCTGTGACATAGCCCACTTACTGTTTCTTGACCTTAATATAAATGAACAGTGTCTTATGCAAAGTTTTTTGCACACACATCCAAATATCATACGCTATCTATATTTGAAGAGTCGGATACCTGCTCCCTTTTCTCTCATGCACGCTCTCTTTGTGTAAAATATTCTATGTAACTTAAAAAAAAGAAGTAAGTATCTTAATAGACAGTAGAAATTAAATTAGAAACATTTTACAAAAAAAAATGTACATCACCAATATGTTATGTTCATAGTCTATGATAATGACTTTCTTTGTGTATATCACTGATTTTCTTGGTCTATAACACTGAATTTTCTTGGTCTACGACACTGACTTTCTTGTTCTATAACACTGATTTTCTTGTTCTATAACACTGATTTTCTTGGTCTATAACACTGATTTTCTTGGTCTATAACACTGATTGTCCATACTTTTTATCAAGGCCTCTTGTTATACAAAGATAATAATTATCTTTACAGCTGATATTTGTTATTGAAGGCTATAGACCAAATTGTATGAGGATAGCCAAAATGGGAATTTTTTGACCAGAAAGGACGGGGATAATTTTTGCTGAATAACACATGATCTAATAAATTTATCAGGGGCGGATCCAGGATTTTGGAAAGGGGCGTAGTATTGAAGTTCGCCGAGCGGAGCGAGGCGAAAATTTTTGGACTTTTTGGTTAAAAACATAAAATAAGAGTAAAATGCATTTTATAGTTAAAGTGTAGGATTGGACATTCTTGGTGCCGTATTCTCTCATTAATTGTCTATTATAAAATGATTGGATGGATCCAAAGCTATGTACTAATTAATATATTTGATGTGGGATTTGTCAGTTAAAAATGGACATGGAAAATTCTCGTTTGTTGTATGGTTAGTTAGCATAACCTCACAGATTTCTTGTTGTAAACAAGATATACGGCTGTTCAATGAAATTTACAATACGACCGACACGAAGAAAGACAAACAAGCAATTTTTATCCAAATGTTTGGTTGAAATGTTTAATGTTTCAACCAACAAGGGAAGTGAGGGGTTCCAAATCAACCAAAGGCTACAAATGAGTCGGAAATGACAATAACGTTGTGAATGACGGTCGACACATGGAGACATATAGGCCACACCAGCAGGCAGGTTGCAGTCGGGCCCTGAAAAAGTAATCAGTATATCAGTTCGGCGAAACAGACATTCCGGTCAGATATGGATTCATGCAACCCCAAAAAAAAAATTACGACCGTTTTTATTCATCATGTTCTGACATTTAATGCTAAATGATTTTGTTGAAAATATTTTTCTAATAGCAAAAAGTGGACAAGATTATTGTTTTCAATCCAGATACGGCCAGAATTTTGTTTAAGGCAAAATCAGGGTCAGAATTTGTTCTCTAAAATATCTCAGACCCCATGTTATTAATGGGCTGGGGCGTGTGGGGTTAAAGATGTTTTCGTAGGTAAATAATATTGCTGTGGAACTTTTTTTCATGAGAGTGTAATAGAGTATTACTTTCTGTCGGGTGGAATTGTGAAATAGAAGTCAATACGTTCTTGCTCAATACTTTGTCGCTTTGAAGGCGTCATGCTTGTTATCCTCAGCCTAAGCAATGTGTTACTGTAATTTGAATTTCAAAATTTCAAAATGACTGAGTGACGTTTTTTCGACGTACTGGTCAACTCCACCGTAGCGAATCACATGACTTTGATATAATCAATAATATATTACAGTAAATACGAGCGAAAATATCTTTATAAGTAAAGAATTGTCGCATAAAAATTAAATACACGGAAATGGCAAAGTTCGCGAAGTCTAGTCTGATTAATCATTTTACAAAAAAAAAAAATGGCAAGCAAAGGGGCGTACGCCCTCTACGCCCCTCTGGATCCGCCACTGTTTATGGAAATATCACTTCATAATTTTAGGTGAGTCCAAGCGATTTTTAAAAATTTATTTTCATCAGGAACACCCAAAACGAAAATTTTAAAGTCAAGAATATATGAATTATTTAGGAGCGCTACCAAAGAGGACATGAAAAGAATATATGAATTATTTAGGAGCGCTACCAAAGAGGACCTGAAAAGAATATATGAACTATTTAGGAGCGCTACCAAAGAGGACATGAAAAGAATATATGAATTATTTAGGAGCGCTACCAAAGAGGACCTGAAAAGAATATATGAACTATTTAGGAGCGCTACCAAAGAGGACCTGAAAAGAATATATGAATTATTTAGGAGCGCTACCAAAGAGGACCTGAAAGAATATATGAACTATTTAGGAGCGCTACCAAAGAGGACATGAAAAGAATATATGAATTATTTAGGAGCGCTACCAAAGAGGACCTGAAAAGAATATATGAACTATTTAGGAGCGCTACCAAAGAGGACCTGAAAAGAATATATGAATTATTTAGGAGCGCTACCAAAGAGGACCTGAAAAGAATATATGAACTATTTAGGAGCGCTACCAAAGAGGACATGAAAAGAATATATGAATTATTTAGGAGCGCTACCAAAGAGGACCTGAAAAGAATATATGAACTATTTAGGAGCGCTACCAAAGAGGACCTGAAAAGAAAAGCCAAATCATCCAAGATCATATTTGCCTGCAGGGCCTACTTCGATTCGTCCAACTCGGATTAGGGAGCTACCATTTGATTTTTATGGGGGGCTAGGATGAAAAATTTTGCATTTTTTTAGTTGTAATCTCTGTCCTGCCTTTTTATTTTTCACTCTATTCGGTCCTGCCTTTTTTTTATTAGTTTATCCTGACTTTTTTTACATAAATTGTCACCCTGCCTTTTTTTTTGCCAAGTTGCTCATCCTGCCTATTTTTTACTTAAAACTCCTGTCCTGCCTTTTTTCAAATTTCATCAAACTCCCCCCCCCATAAAAATCAAATGGTAGCTCCCTTAGTAGAGTCTGTAGAGTTTACTCGACTGACAATCGAACCCCCGAGTTTGACCTTTTGAAACTACCCGAGTTAACTCGACATCAACCCTGGGTTGGGGCAGGTTTAGTAGAGTTTCAAAATGGCGTCAAGCAGCTCTAGCAAAGAAAAGTATGATACAAATAACTAAAATTTTACAAAATACAGCCAGAGAAAGGGGCTGTTAGTGAAATTATTTTTTGTTTGTTTTTTGGAATGAAATAAATATTTTGTGTGTGTAAATACTGTCGGTGATGTTTATAAATAGAGCAGAGAAAAAAGATATTTTCGTGAATTTGAGTTGCTAAGAGGAAGAAGATGTGAATGTATTACGACAATCCATTCTCTTTACTTACAACACGAGTTTTAAAATAAATGTAATGACCTGAGAAGAACTGGAAATGATTAAATGATAAAAGTTCTTTAATTTAATAATGTAACAAATTTGAACATGTTGTTTATTATCGACGTCTATAAAAAGAAAATTAACTACTGCTGCTATATTTATATCCACCATTTTGAGAGTCAACTCGAGAAGAGTTTTCACTTCGATTCGGGAAGGGTGCGCACATGCGTATTAACACTGGTTTTATAACTCTAGTCAACCCGAGTTGGACGAATTGAAGTAGGCCCAGAGTGAATACATTTGCTGTTTTTAAGCCATGTGTGATATTGTCACTTTGAAGGTCAGTATAGATAGGCAGTAAAAGCGCTGTTCCTTTGTTGTATATGTGTTATTTGCTGTGCATGTACTGATTGTGTGTCATGGATGGATACCCAATATCAATTGTTTTTCCATTATAACCCAACACATTTTGTGCTTGTACACCAAATCAAGACTGTGTTCTTCGTTGTTGATTGTCTATTTTTGGGGAGAAATCGGATGTTTGGGGTTGCATGGTGTGTTCTATTGTGTCATTCAATATCTTCGGCAAATTCGGTTATTCTTTTTATGTGATGAATATTGGATTTAAATATAATTTTTGTCAGACTGTGCTGAATTTTCTAAAAAAAGTGGGTTTGATCTACATACTATACACCTACACCCCGATCTTAAGACATAACACGTCGCTATTATAGCCAGTTAAAACTATAAATACTGTATGAGGCCAATTAATCTAATGATTTCAGTAAATTTTTTGTTCTCCCGTTTTATCAATTTCTCCGAGTTTTCTATATTAAAAATAATAATGATAATGATAAAATTAAAAAAATGTAATTATCAAAAATAAAACAGAAAATAATAAATTTGGTCATAATAATAAAATTCATTATAAGGACCAATTAATTAGCACATGATATTTATTCAATATTACAATATAAATATTTTAAAGTTGAAGTTACTCCACTGCATTTTTCTTGTGAAAAAAAGTCTTTTTTTAAATGGTTTAAAAATTCTGATTGATAAATTGTTCATAGTTATGCAGTTGAAAATAATTGAATCCCAAGTTATTGATAATTATTGATTGTAATGAAGGTTAATTATTCCATTATGTATAAAATAAGATTGTTTTGTAAAGAGTCGGACCCGTCTCGTAGATCTTCCGCAATAATTTCCGTAATTAATCTGTTACCCCCATTGTTTCAATGTTTGACTCCGGAATCCCACATGTTCCCAGATTTACCTCCTCACGGTACAGATTGTCCTGTTACGGATATAAATTACACGGACAAACAAGCTTACAATAAGTACCGCTAGACGTCCCGAGGTGAAGTAAAAAAAATATGTTACCGTAAACCCATTTAGATGATTTTTTCATAACATGATTTATTTGATTATGGGACAAAGGATAACAGATGGCATCTATCATCGATGTAATAAAATCTTCTGTATTTAAACATGTTATATAAAGAGTCCGAAAAATCTTAACAAGATGTTACACTGCAAATAAGAGTAGCTATACATTATATGATGAACAAAACAAACTAATTTACGCAGCGGTACAGCATTTACTTTCAAAAGAATAAGGGAACGACCATTTAACTTCAAAAGGGGGGGGGGGGGTATGGTTTCTTCCTAGAAAAATATTCTGATCCCCAATTTGATGAAAAAAAAATTTGTGGTCAAGCAGATGACAAAAAAAAATATTCTGAATCCAGATTTTCCCCGTACCTTATAGTGTTAAATTAAAAAAAAAATTGATTGGTAGCGTCGAAAAACTAAAAAAAAAAAATGTTCGCATGCGCGGAAAAAAATTTCTGACTCAAAAAACCATAATCCCCCTTGAAGTTAAATGGTTGCTCCCTAAACATTTTAATTAATTTAGATCGACATTCCAATCTGATTTATTTTTTTCTTCCTAGATGATTCTTGAAGCTTTCGATGTTATTTTTTCTTTCTCTACTAGTTCAATCCCCAGCGTCTCTTATAAATCAAAGAAAGTATAACTAGAAAATAAAAACGATTTTTTGGTATATTTTTAAGAGTTGGTTTTATAAATATTTCTGTAACTTGCTACAAATCCTTTAAGTTTTCTAGTATTCAAATCATAAATGTTTTATGTTTGTTTATTGAAATATAGAAAGGCTGATGTTCAGTTAAAATTGAATTTAAATAAACATGTTAAAATGAATTAATTACAAAAGTCTATGATAGACAAGCCGCGTAATATAGAATTTTCAGTAAAATATTAGTTGTAACTAATGATAATTTCAATGAAATGGGGATTTGTATAACGTTACTGTCAATAAGGAATTTAGAATTAATAGAAATCTTATATTTAGATTCTGTGACAAGCTGGTCAATTTTTGTATCGGACTATGGAGATCAAAGAGCAGGTCTGTACACTTGTGTTAATATCTTTCAATTCTGTGTAATACGCCGGAATTATAATTGTATAAATATAGACTGTACCAGATGGTTCTACTGTAACAATTCCACTGTTTGTTTTCATCCCGTTATAACTCCTCATATTTTATTGTACTTGGGGAGTAATAAAAGTCTCTTACTCCAATTTGTATTGCGGCTTCAAAAGAACCGTGTTTATATTGAAAACTGCAAAAGACATCGTTAATATTAATACCCCACACACGCTGAGGATTTAAATAAATGGCTATTGAAATCCTTGCACAATTATAACTACATATATTAATAAAATAAATTATTTAAAATTGATAATAAAAAGAGGAACAGATCGCGAATGGATTTCACATTAGCTACTAATAAGTAAATCTGTACAACTTCGTCAAATCTGTTTGAATTAATTGTCACATAATTTGGAAGTGAAACTTATTGGCTAAACTATTGCTGTTAGATTCTGCTTTCTGGAAACACAATTTAGCTAAGATTTTATTCAAAATCATTTATGTCTGAATGGATGCTGAAGGTGAAAATACTTAAAAATAATTGATCGGCTAGTTGGGGAAAACCTTCAATCAATAACCAAGACGAAGAACAGCAATAAAATCCCCGATTCTTTGATATACTTTTTATCTTATAGTCTTTTATAAGGTCTCATGTATATCCACGTCATATCCTTTCCCTTTTTTATTATATTTTATCTAGTTTTTAGTTTTATCTTTTTCCGGTTTAAGCGACTAAATTATGTTTTAATTTGAATATTCAAAATGACTGGTGTATAAGGGTTGCTTCATATGGTCAAGGTTATAAGTTAAAACATCATAAGCTTTTTAAGTCTTCATTTTGTATTGAACCATATTTGGAACAGAAGTTTCCACTGCGGTATCGTAGTGCTTTTTTCAAAATTTAGATGGGGAGTACCACCTTTAAGAATTGAAACTGGTCGGTATGAAAGAAAAGAAGTAAATGAACGAACCTGTTTTAACTGTACTAACGAAATAGAAGATGAAAACCATGTGATTTTAAAATGTCCTCTATATAACGATTTAAGACAAAATATGTTATTGTAGTGTCACTTTTTAATAATGATTTTATGGAATTAGCTGATGAGATAAATTTATATTTGTATTCAGTAATAATATGATTTTTAATATTGCTACCAAAACCTGCCACAATATTTTAATAAGAAGAAATTCTGTAATATATAGATCATTTGTATTTAAAAATATTAGCATTTTATGAAAATATGTGTTTTATAATGTGTAAATGTATATTTAGTAAAATATCATGAATATAGTCTCTCATAATTCTTTTAAGAATGGCACATACATTGTAACTTGTTTATTCTTGTTTTTTCTTAATCTGAAATGTATTTTACTGTATATAATATATATGTTATGTATGTGGCGAGACTTTAATAAACTATTGAATCTTGAATCTTCTATATAACATCATTCTCGGGGGGTAGTCAATTTCATTAAACACCCTGTAATCGTATATCAGGTTTGCTAATAGCTTGAATTAGGTAACGTTCAGATTAGAATATACATGAATATAGCCAATGATTAATCTCTATCACTGAGCGTGTACCATTATTATACGGAAGTGTGTATGGTATTAGAATATTTTTAATTGATTGTCTTATTGTTGTTTGCCTAACGTCTGGTGGCAAATACTTCATTAGTACTCTGATTGAGAACAATCAGACAGGTTCTAGGTCGACCGGGTGAAGGGCACGGAGTTTGGACTGCCACAATCTTGTTCCAGTTGGGAAAGACATTTTTGCCTTCCAATAGGTTAGCTACAGACCCCTCAAAGAATAATTGCAAGGCGGGCATATAAGAAAAGTCAATATAATTTAGTATAAATGTCCTAATCTCCTCGGTACGACAGAAGTATTTCCTGAACACGGATCAGAACGGTGGCGCAATCCAATTAATTTTGCAGTAATAAGGAACCTCATCAAAGGTTTAAACGAGGATTGAATTTGTCAGATCAGAGGGGTTCCTAATGCCCCTTATGTAATTGATAATTGATTAGGTGACTTAATTATTGATCTGTTTCTGTATGAAGTTAACCAGATATGTAATTATAGAACTGACCAGATGACCAAACTGTTACAATAACAGTTAGAAAACCTTTGATGTTGTTGTCTTCAACTGATTCTTAAATTACAAGAAGTTCATTAAATAAAAATAGAAAAGGCGGGTAAATGACTGTTTAATCTTGGTGGTATTTCTGGGCAGTTTCAACATGGAAGTAAAATGAATATAACATTATATCCTAAAATGTTATGAAATAAAATACTCTGATGCACCCCTAAAGGGGGAAGGCTCTCGCAACTATTTTTTTTATTTGTGCTACGTGTAAGAATATTGTTGACAAAATAAAAAAATCCTGTGTTTTTGCAGCAATATTATCTTAATCTGCTCTTCTTCAAAATTTAGAAAAATGTTTGGTAATTTTATAAGGGCATTAACTTGCACGATTAAATTTTATCTTGTCATTAAGTTATTTCAATATACGAGTTAATGTTATACAATTTAAAAAAATAATCGTCTTATATTTTGTGGGATTGTACGCGACTGTTCATTATAGAATATTTGAAACAAAGAGGTTGTGTATTCCGACATTTTATCGCCATAAGTATTAGATACACATTGAGGGTGTTAGCCCGAATTGGTGTATCTAAATTACACCAAATTATTATTGTCAATGCAGAATAGTTTTCAATAATTTAGGAGGGGGGTCTTACAGCGATTTGATCATATGTTATCGAAAAGCACGATAAATGCAGGGTATCCAATTTCATTTAACGACATTTTGGTGTAAGTTTAATATAAATTGACTGGTTTTAAAGTTACTCAGTTTTAACTCCCTCTTATTTCAAAGCACACTCTTTCAATCTTTTAACAAAATTAAAGTTGTTTTCTTAAACATTTAAATATGTATGACTTTGTACATTTTCCCACAGAACTGTGACTTGTTTCTTTGTTAAATAAGCATCCAACTTATTTCTGTGTTAAATAAGAAATCGTCCATCACTTTTTTCGGTGTTAAAGGAGCATCCGTCTATAACTTGTTTATATTTTAAATGAGCATCCGTCCATAACTTGTTTCTGTGTTAAAGGAGCATCTATCCATAACTTATTTCTGTGTAAATGAACATCTGTCCATAACTAGTTTCTGAGTTAAATGAGCATCCATCCGTCTTTAACTGTTTTCTGTGTTAAAGGAGCAGCCGTCTATAACTTGTTACTGTGTTAAAGGAGCATCCGTCCATAACTTGTTTCTGTGTAAATGAGCATCCGTCCATAACTTGTTTCTGTGTTAAAGGAGCATCCGCCCATAACTAGTTTCTGTGTAAATCAGCATCTCTATATCTTGTTTCTGTGTTAAAGGAGCATCCGTCCATAACTTGTTTCTGTGTAAATGAGCATCCGTCCATGATGATAATTTGTTTCTGAGTAAAATGAGCATCCCTCCATATCTTGTTTCTGTGTTAAAGGAGCATCCGTCTATAACTTGTTTCTGTGTAAATAATCATCCGTCCATAACTTGTTTCTGTGTTAATGAACATCCGTCCACAACTTGTTTCTGTGTAAATGAGCATCCGTCCATAACTTGTTTCTGTGTAAATGAGCATCCGTCCATAACTTGTTTCTGTGTAAATGAGCATCCGTCCATAACTTGTTTTTGTGTTAAAGGAGCATCCGTCCATAACTTGTTTCTGTGTAAATGAGCATCCGTCCATAACTTGTTTCTGTGTAAATGAGCATCCGTCCATAACTTGTTTTTGTGTTAAAGGAGCATCCGTCCATAACTTGTTTCTGTGTTAAAGGAGCATCCGTCCATAACTTGTTTCTGTGTAAATGAGCATCCGTCCATAACTTGTTTCTGTGTAAATGAGCATCCGTCCATAACTTGTTTCTGAGTAAAATGAGCATCCCTCCATATCTTGTTTCTGTGTTAAAGGAGCATCCGTCTATAACTTGTTTCTGTGTAAATGAACATCCGTCTATAACTTGTTTCTGTGTAAATGAGCATCCGTCTATAACTTGTTTCTGTGTTGAAGGAGCATCCGTCCATAACTAGTTTCTGTGTAAATGAGCATCCGTCCATAACTTATTCTGTGTTAAAGGAGCATCCGTCTATAACTTGTTTCTGTGTAAATGAGCATCCGTCTATCACTTGTTTCTGTGTAAATGAACATCCGTCTATAACTTGTTTCTGCGTAAATGAGCATCCGTCTATAACTTGTTTCTGTGTTAAAGGAGCATCCGTCCATAACTTGTTTCTGAGTTAGATAAGTATCCTTCTACAATTTGTTTCTGATTTGAAGGAGCATCCGTCCATAACAGTCTGTGATTGTTTGAACATCTGTGACCTTGTGTATCAAAATTGCGTAGGGTTTAAGTGGATACCTGTTAAGTCTACAATAGGTAATTAAATGCTGTCTGGTCAGTTCATGTATAAATGGTCATCGCAGGTTAAACCGCAAACAGCAAAGGTTTTTACTAAAAATTACAATATCAATAATGTTAACCATATGTTGTTATCATCAAAGAGAAATATGCAAATATAACGAGATAGCAATCCACAGGGGCGGATCCAGGATTTTGGAAAGGGGGGCGTAGTATTGAAACTTCGCCGAGCGTAGCGAGGCGAAAAATTTTTGGACCTTTTTTTGGCTAAAAAACATAAAATAAGTGTAAAATGCACTTTTTAACGGTTCCTGACGTAGGGCATGTATATTTTATAGTTAAAGTGTGAGGGTTGGACTTTTTTGATGCCCTATTCTCCTCATTAATTGTCTATTATAAAATGATTGGATGGATCCAAAGCTATGTACTTATGTATTTGATGTGGGATTTGTCAGTAGAAAATGGACATGGAAAATTCTCGTTTGTTGTATGGTTAGTTAGCATAACTTCACAGATTTCACAAGATATACGGCTATTCAATGAAATTTAAATTACGACCGACACGAAGAAAAACAAACAAGCAATTTTTATCCAAATGTTTGGTTGAAATGTTTCACCCAACAAGGGAAGTGAGGGGTTCCAAATCAACCAAAGGCTACGAATTAGTCTGAAATGACAATGAAGTTGTGAATGACAAATAGAGACATAAAGGCCACACCCAGCAAGCAGGTTGTAGTCGGGACTTGAAAAAAGTATTAAAAGTATTCAGTATATCAGTTCGGTGAAACAGACATTCCGGTCAGATATGGGATTTACACGCAACACCCCAAAAAAAAAAAAATTACGCCCGTTTTTTATTGATCATGTTCATTTAATGCTAAATAATTCGGTTGAAATTTTTTTTCTAATAGCAAAAAAGTGGACAAGATTATTGTTTTCAATCCAGATACGGCCAGAATTTTTATTTAAGGGAAAATCAGGGTCAGAATTTTTTCTCTAAAATATCTCAGACTGCCCCCTCAAATCAAATGGTCCGTACCTTAGACTTTAAATCTATCTAGAGCTTACTGACTGGGGTTCATTATTCAGCAATGTTATTAATGGGCTGGGGCGTGTGGGGTTAACATGTTTTCGTAAGTAAATATAATTGCTGTGGAACTTTTTTTGTGAGAGTGTAATAGAGTATTACTTTCTGTTGGGTGGAATTGTGAAATACATGTAGAAGTCAATACGTTCTTGCTCAATCCTTTGTCGCTTTGAAGGCGTCATGCTTGTCATCCTCAGCCTAAGCAATGTGTTACTGTAATTTGAATTTCAAAATGACTGAGTGACGGTTTTCGACGTACTGGTCAACTCCACCGTAGCGAATCACATGCCGACTTTGACATAATCAATAATATATTACAGTAAATACGAGCGAAAAATATCTTTATAGGTAAAGAATTGTCGCGTACTGAAAATTAAATACACGGGAAATGGCAAAGTTCACGAAGTCTAGTCTGATTGAGTGATTAATCATTTTACAAAAAAAAAAAAAAAAGTGCAAGCAAGGGGGCGTACGCCCTCTACGCCCCTCTGGATCCGCCACTGATCCAACAACGAAAGCTTACTAAAATAAATGTCGGAATTATGCAAGTGTTTTTGCTGCATTTTGACTTCGCTGTATGCTAGATTCATGATTCTGTTCTTAACCTGTAAGGATATATCTGCTTTTCTTTGAGAGTGCCAATACGGAACCAGCCATGCATTTGACGCTGAAGGTGATCAACAAAGTTATTGGAAATGACATTGTTGACTCTAGATAGAACCTCTCTGCACTCTCATCACTAGTTAATAGCACGGCTTTCTGTGAAGTGTCTACTCTGTACACTTATCACTAGTCTCAGAGCATGGCTGTTCTGTGATTTGTCTACTCAGGAACCCTAATCGTTATAATATCAGGGCATGATTGTCCTGTGATGTGTGGACTTCAGGACTTTATCTGAAGTCTCAGAGCATGACTGGTCTTTGATTTGTTGATTCGGGAACCATACTCGCTATAGTCTCAGAGCATGATTTTTCTGTGAAATGTCCGGATACCCTTATCGCTATAGTATCAGAGCATGGTCTTTCTGTGATGTGTCTACTCGAATACGCTAACCGCTAGTCTCGGAGCAAGGCTGTTTTGTGATGACTGTATATACTCAAATACCCTCATCATTATTTATTCTGAGAGCACGGCTGTTTTGTAATGTGTCTACTCGGGTACCCTTCTCACTACTAGTCTCAGAGCATGGCTGTTTTATGATGTGTCTACTCGAATACCCTTATCGTTATAGTTTCAGATCATGATCGTTCTGTGATTTTTCTACTCTGGTATCCTCATCACTAATCTCAGAGCATGTGATGTTTCTACTCGGATACTCTAATCAATAGTTTCAGAGCATGGCTATTTTATGATATGTCTACTCGGATACCCTTATCACTATAGTCTCAGATCATGGCTGTTTTGTGATGTGTATAGAAGATTACTCATATCGCTATGGTCTTAAAGTATGGTTGGACAGTGATTTGTCTACTCGGATAATCTCATCACTAATCTCAGAGCATGGCTGTTTTGTGATGTGTCTACGCGAATAACTTAATCACATGTCTCAGAGTATGGCTGTTTTGTAATGTGTCTACTCGAGTACCCTTATCACTAGTCTCGGTTTCAAGGCTATTTTGTGAAGTTTCTACTCGGGTATTCTTATCAATAGTCCCAGAGCATGGCTGTTAAGTGATGTGTCTACTCAGTATTATTTTAATCTCATAGCATAGCATGGATGCTCTGTAATTTGTCAACTCGGGTACCCTTATCGCTATAGTCTAAGAGCATGGTTGTTCTGTAAATTGTCAACTCGGGTACCCTTATCCCTTAAGTCTAAGAGCATGGTTGTTCTTACATGTGTCTACTCGGGTACCCTTATTGCTATAGTCTAAGAGCATGGTTGTTCTGTAAATTGTCAACTCGGGTACCCTTATCCCTTAAGTCTAAGAGCATGGTTGTTCTTACATGTGTCTACTCGGGTACCCTTATTGCTATAGTCTAAGAGCATGGTTGTTCTGTAAATTGTCAACTCGGCTACCCTTATCGCTATAGTCTAAGAGCATGGTTGTTCTTACATGTGTCTAATCGGGTACCCTTATCGCTATAGTCTAAGACCATGGTTGTTCTGTAAATTGTCAACTCGGGTACCCTTATTGCTATAGTCTAAGATCATGGGTACTCTGTAAATTGTCAACTCGGGTACCCTTATCGCTATAGTCTAAGAGCATGGTTGTTCTGACATGTGTCAACTCGGGTACCCTTGTCGCTAAAGTCTAAGAGCATGGTTGTTCTGACATGTGTCAACTCGGGTACCCTTATCGCTATAGTCTAAGAGCATGGTTGTTCTGTTATTTGTCAACTCGGGTATCCTTATCGCTATCGTCTAAGAGCATGGTTGTTTTGACATGTGTCTACTCGGGTACTCTTATCACAAGTCTCAGAGCATGGCTGCTATGTAATTTGTCTTCTCTTGTACCCTTATTGCTTTGGTCTCAGACCGCCACGTTAACGAGGTTAGTTTCTGTTATTTTCATTCCGTTTAGTGATAAAGCCTTAAACCTGATTTATGGTTACCACATTTTTATACAGATGGATACTTGGCCCTGGATTATACTAGAATTTAGATTATTGTAACTATAAAATATTATGAAAAGATGTGTAATACGACTACATATTGTATAATATAGCAATTGATATCATTTTATATGATCCACTTTTGGGACTTTCAAGTAGTGTTGGTATAATCTGTTTGTATAGCCTCGGTCATCGTGTGACCCAAACTGACCCTGGTCAATGTCCCTTATTATCAGGGCATTGCGGGTTCATCTTATATGTTAACCTAATCTACTATTTAGAGATTTTTAAACTGAATCAAAATACAAGAATAGACCATTCATTGTGACGTCATATTTCAACAATTTTTATTAACAGCTCTCCGTCTTTTTTCTCCATATTTAATCCGAGTGTTATACTTGATCAAAATGTAGATTTGTCAGAGTTCTACTCCGAAAGAACGTGTTGCCAATACCTCAAATGTTACAAATTTAAGTAAGTAAATCTATGTATTAATTAATCCCTTGATTGTAGGTTTTTGTAGGTATATCGTATGCATCAAATATCGCCTTCCATCCAATTCCTTGTCAACTTACATTCGAATTTGTAATATGTATATGCATCGCTTTCAGTATTCCTTAAAATTTCTTGGACATAATCTTTGCATCGACTGAAATAAATAAATAATATCGCTGTGTTTTTTGAATAAAACTTAATAAACATGGTTCATGTAACAAATCCACGCCTGTAGCGTTTACTTATACACATGTCAGCCCTAGGTTATTTCTTTAAATGGATAACCATTATGTTTAAAATATGAAACTAATTACATGGAATTTTTTTATCTTTCCACAAGTAAACGACATCTTTATCAATTATGAAAACAGACCATTTAACGGTAACATCTCCGCCCAGGGGTGGACATTGGTTTGAAGTGACAAAACATTATTGTTGCAATACAGAGAATCATCATCACACTTGAAATTGTACAAAAGAATGAAAATTAGGAGTTAGCCAAAACTAATGACTAGACAAACAAAATAATGACACAATATCCGGTTCCCCGTCCGCTCAGTTAAGAAAGCACGACAGTGACAGTAATAAATCATTAAGAACTCGAATTGTAACAAGGATTACTTAATCAAAAGTTCTCAAGGAACTCTATTTTTAGATACAAGTATATCAACCCAGTTTCTGCTGCCTTTTCCCGCTTCCGTCATTTGATGATGCGTCTAATTTGTAGTGCAGTCTTTGGAAATATGTGAGAATATTTTATCGACTCACTCCCCTTTTCTTTTTGTATGCAAGTCAAAATTCTGCATCCTTTTTCCTATCCAGGAATCACACAACAGCTTATCCATGATTTTTAGTCTTTAGTTTTCTATATTGTGCTTTGTATACGGTTTTTTACGTTTTTTGCCATATGATTCTCAGTTCATTTTCGACTTATAAGTTTGAATATCCCTTTGGTAGCTTTGTCCTGACTTTTTTCCATGGATAATGAAGTAAAATTCACTTCCTTAATTGTGTGCCGATATGAAATTTTTCCATAATGAACTACACCTCTCTCAACAAGTCAAAACATAATAATAATAATAAATAATAATAATAATAATAATAATAATAATAATAATAATAATAATAATAATAATAATAATAATAATAATAAAATAATAATAATAATAATAATGATAATAATAATAATAATAATAATAATAATAATAATAATAAATAATAATAATAATAATAATAATAATAATAATAATAATAATAATAATAATAATAATAATAATAATAATAATAATAATAATAATAATAATAATAATAATAATAATAATAATAATAATAATAATAATAATAATAATAATAATAATAATTATAATAATAATAATAATAATAATAATAATAATAATGATAATAATATTAATTATAATAATGATGATAATAATATAGGGTTATTGCATGAATATTGGGGAATATTGTCCCGAGTAGAATTTTATATTGCACGAGCTTGCGAGTGCAATATATGTTCTACGAGGGACAATATTCCCCAATATTCATGCAATAACCCTTTTATTGTATAGCAATATAATATTTGAAAGTAAAAATTGGTTTAAACTAAGATTTTGTTGTTGATGACGTCATAAATTTTGAAGATTTATTGCACTAGTGCAATATTAGAATTTATTGCACGCTAACTTTTGGTTACTTTCTGTGGGAAATATTATATTGCTATGCAATAATAATAATAATAATAATAATAATAATAATAATAATAATAATTATAATAATAATAGACTTTTAGTCTTTCAGTCATGTTGAAAAAAGAAAATGATGGTTGGCCATCTATGATGACACATGGAAGTAAAATGAAAATAATACATCCACGGATGACCAGAGTAAACATTATATGAGCTATCAGTTCCATCTGTTACAATGTCGTCAGTTTTGACACCAAACATTTAACACAACAATAGCCATACACGTGGTAACAAGTGTGCACATTTTTCAATATTTCACAATAAACAAGTAAAATTCACCCTTCTTTCGCCTGATTAGACAATAAAAGCATAAAATATGATACGACTGAATGGGCTCTTATATGAAAATTGATGGACATGTCTTAAATCGACGAGTGTTGAATTATAACAAAAGTTTAAAGAGTCAACTTTTCTTTAACCTACACAGGTGGCATGTATACATATGACCAATACTATATGAAGTATATTTCTCAGATGTACGATATGTATGCTGTGTTCACCAATGATTCTTCAAAAGGAGCTATTTTTTGGAACCAGAAAACATTATTGATGTTGATATTCTTGTAAATTTTCTCAGTATTAATTTTAGCAGAAAATTTATGAAAATTTCCGCATCATATAATGTTTTCTTGTTCTAAAAACGTTTCCTTAAATATAAATATCAAATGCATATCCTGGAAGAGAAGGAACATTTCACTTTGAGAAGGATGAGAATGCATTAGTTTCTGTCTACTGTCTGCTTTAGATCTTTCCACAAAGGCAGGCTTTTGATGTTATATATCCTGATAGGCCAGCTTTAGAATCTTTCCACAGCGGTCTACTATATATAGATTCTTTCAATATACTAAAATGGGCCAAATGAAGTATATTTACAGAAGCCTGTTTGAGATTCCTTCAACAAAAGCAGTCTTCATATTCTCTCCACAAAGGTCCACTGTAAAATCTTTGTAAAGAGGCCTTCTTTGGATTCTCTCCACAGAGGCCTGCTTTAGAATCTTTCGTACAGAGGCCTTCTTTAGATTATTTCCACAGAGGCCTCCTTTAGAATCTTTGTACAGAGACCTTCTTTAGATTCTCCAATACTAGTTAATCATTTTGAAATCTTGATTTTATAAAAATGTAATTTTACGCATGAGATATCATTACAAGTCAACTAATTTGATAAGATATCATTCCCCATCCTGTCACAGCATTATAAAGTCATATGGCCTGAAACTAATTTACAAAAAATGATAATATCTTACAAAAACTGGTAAAGATGTGTCATCTGATATAGTCATTGTATATATGCATTTCGTTCAAAGTCATTCGTCACATGATAAGTCTATATGGACACTGTTAATTTTAATGAATTTTAATAATCAATGGGTAAAACGGGATGATTTACGAACGTTCCAATATTTATAGATTCCCCTTTTGTATAGGAAACAATATCTATATATAGTATCTATCTTTTTGTGTGGGAAACATTCAAAGCGGTTTTTAACTGATTTTTATAGTTTGTTCTTATGTTGTACAGTTACACCACTGTCCCATGTTAGGGGGAGGGTTTAGCGCCAGCAAACATGTTTGACCCCGTTAAATTCTTTGTATACCTATCCCAGATCGATAGTCTGTATTTCAGTGGTTGTCGTTTGTTGTATATATTATATTTATTTTCGTTTATTGTTTTGTGCATTAATCGGGTCGTTGGTTTTCTCGTTTGAATTGTTTTACATTTGTCATTCGAGACCTTTTTTAGCTGACTATGCGGTATGGGTTTTACTCATTGTTGAAAGCCGTACGGTGACCAATAGTTGTTACCTTCTATGTCATTTGGTCTCTGTTGGAGAGCTGTCTTATTGGCAATCATACCACATCTTCTTATTTTATATGGTCATCATCTTTAACTACTGTGTTTTAAAAATATTTTTTATATCATATTCAAAAGCAGAATAATTTTCATGAAAATCCTCGAGTATACGAAAACAGGACTGTTTAATTGGAAATGAGTGCTTTAATCTTGTTGATAAATTTTGAATGTTATACACAATATAATAGATAATTTTTATCAGACATATCGGTAAAACAAACTGAAACAAATATACTCTGAATAGTATACAATATTAATCCGATTACAGATATGTATATAATATATCACTTTACGTATTAAAGAATCATATAAGATTACGTACTAGTATTACACAATCACTTCCTGCTAAGAGATTACAAACTAAAAATTATGACCTTTAGAATGTTTTTTTCCGTTAGGGCCCGTTCAGAAAATTTGACGGACTTTGCCGACGGGAATAAGCCAATCATAGTGCTGTTTACGAGTGATGCAATTTTAGTTTACAAAGCAAAAGCACATGGCAAAATTGGGGGAAACGTAGGATTGGTTCCAGTAAGATTAAAAGAAAATTGCTAGGGTAGAACTGAAATGATTAATGAATACATTGAACTCATTTCGATCAGTGATTGAACTCTACCAAGAAGCAGATTGAATGTCGCTTTGTCCATTCTTAAATGATCCCTGAATCATCCGGGTCCTCACCATGGTTTACATAGATCATACTATTTTCTTTTTAAATGAGCAAATTTTTGTTGAATATCAAATTTGTATAGACGTGTACAGAAAAGTACCAGTTCTGTTGTATATCACATTATACAGTGTACAGTGTCATATAGCTCATCAAGGACATGGACATAACTAGGATTCTAGATAGAATGCAGATCCTTTTGTAAAATAAGTCTGGAAAACTCTTTTAAAGCAAAGAAATCCAATGTAAATGAGCGATTCCCATGAAAACCTCGACATCATTACCGAAAACCTAGCCCAAAGTACATTGTCACAACAACGTTTAAAAAACTGTTCTATAACAGAAAGTATCTACTGAGGACAAATACTTTATCAAAATATTTCATCTAGTCAGAAAATGTAACATGCGTCCTAATCTATAACATTTGAACGACATTCATTCGGACTTCGATCTCATTTATAGCATTAAACAAAAAAATACGAAGTATATGAATCCCCAAAGGTCTCCCGTCACAAAACTTTAAACCAACGTTTTACGTTAGTAATTCCGGAGTTGGTTATAGAAAACATTGAAAAATAATGTGTTTTACATTTTTGAACGGAGAAATTAAGCCAGTATGATAAATTCCAAATATAAAAGAAAATATTCTATGCTTTCGATTATATTTTAATCGATTAGTATCGAATATCGAAGCGTTGTTAGCGTCCTCTTTTTTATTTGAATTATCAAGGACAAGTTGTTACAAATCACCAAAATGACTGAAAACAACATCAGTTGTTCGAAAAAAATAACTGTTATATCAAATTCCTTTGCAAGACGAACCTTTCGATATGTATATGATAAAGAGTTATGTACAAATCATCAAAATAAAGCGGTCACATGGTGGTCTACCAAAATGTCACACCATCGCTAATTTGACGTTTTTGACGTTCACTGTGTATAGGTAACGTATGTTTGCGTTTTTGTGTTTTTGAAACGTACCTGTTTTATTAAAGGAATACCTAAAATATTAATTTATAATAATTGTTTTATTTGACCTCGTTGAAATGCATTCCTCTTTTCAATATAACATTATTTGTAATAAATCCTGATTTGAGTACATTTCAATCAAACAGCAACTCAACAATAACAAAAAATACATATTTACACAAATCGTCCGAAGACCAAAGTGGAAGTTCAAATATTGCTTGCATCATACATGTATAATAATTGTATATTTCAATTAGAATGTTGATCATTATTGACTTATGATAAATCAACTCAAACTTGGCCACAACTGCAAGAAATCAAATTGGGAGAATTGCAACTAGTTACAGTTAAATTACAACAAAAAATCGTTATAAAATATATATTTCATACGTTGCCATATTCTTTATTGAACGTTAGACTTTCTTGATTGATATTAGTATACAAATAGACTTACAGTACATACTCAGTTAACATCGGTAAAATGCGTTTGGAAATACTTTTGCTCATTATATAATTTTAAATCAAGAAGCAATGTTTTATGAGTTAAACGAATAACAGAATTATGTGAGACAACACCAAACTTTGCCCCAACTTATGTCATTTGGTCTCTGGTAGAGATTTGTCTCAATCATACCACATCTTTTAATTTTTTTTATTATTTAAAGAAATTCCTATACCTCGTTTGCCGAGTGATCTAAGAGTTTATCTGCATGCAGTAATCACTATATCATGTCAACATTGAGGTTGTGAATTAGACCCCGCTCGTAGCAAGGGCGTTCGACTACGATCATTATTTTCTAGAATTGCCATAGTCAGTTATCTACATGGTGATGGTCGTTGCTTTCTCTATGCATACCGGCTTCCTCCACCAATAAAACAAAATTGGACGCCATTTGTTTTTTTTGTTTGTGTCTCAAATAATGTCTTATATTGTTATATGCTCTTTACGAGCCCATTTGATGGAGATAAAATATCTTCTTCTCCTTCTATAACAAGGAGTGCTGAAAGTGGCGTTAAACACCAACAATCAATCAATTCATTTTCAAAGAATTTCGTTTAAGCGTGAGTCACAGCAGAAGATAAATATACTTATATATTGTTTCTATTAATAATATCTATTAGTTTAACAAGAGATTTTTTCATCATTTAACACATCCGTTTTCTATTTAAGGAACCAATAAGGCAATGAAAGTTTTGAGTTGATCTTTTCACGTTTTGCAAAGCTAAATTTCAAGAAAAGAACATAACTGAAATCCTAAAAATATATGATTCGTTAAAGTTTGAGCTCAAAACTTCATACTAGTCTTCTATTCTACTTGAAATGTTTATGGTGTGACGTACAGTTTATCAATGTCTATTTGATAGACCACAATTGTTGGTGTTCTGACTCAATGCAAGAAGATCGTTCCAATTGCCTTTATTCTATATCCATGCAAGCAGTTGGATTTTCACAACCCATGCGTTGAAAGACGCGGAATTGTCTGAAATATATATATTTGTTTATTTGATCATATTTTTTCTTCGGTTATTTTTTTCTCCTGCAAAATTGCAAAATACCGAAATTGTGTTGGTCTTCGCCAAATCTTTTTGCCTGGTGGTCCTTGAAGAAAATATGCAGGTCCTCACTATCATTTCTATTGCAAAATTGC
Source organism: Mytilus coruscus (assembly GCA_017311375.1). NCBI lineage: Eukaryota > Metazoa > Mollusca > Bivalvia > Mytilida > Mytilidae > Mytilus > Mytilus coruscus. The sequence continues at coordinate 86,992,789 of CM029603.1, forward strand.
AAAATACCGAAACTGTGTTGCTCTTCCCAAAAATGTGGTGGTCAAATCCCTAGGACCACCACTTATCGAGAACTCTGCAGCTTGAGTTCGTGTTTCTCAAACTGTTTTTATGCACTGATGCATTATGTTGATAGTTTTTATTATTTTGTCAGTTCTTCTTCCATATAGGAGTTTGAATGTCCAATTAGTTACTCTATCTCGGTGTTACACAGATGCTCCTAGAACGGAGGAAATAACTCGGAGAAGAAGAAGACAACCTAGAACACTGATGATTAAAACATTTCTCAGTGGTGCTAGTTTGTAGTATTTCTTTTTTTTTCGAAAGGTGCGAGTCAAGTTCTGTCTCTGTGTGATACGGGTGCTCCAAGAACGGAGGAAATAACTCAGAGAAGAAGAATACAATCTAGAACTCTCTGATGATTTAAAACATTTCTTCAGTGGTGCGAGTTTGTAGTATTTTTTTTTCGAGCGGTGCGAGTTCTGAAAAAAAGATTGTTTCAAAGACAAATTTAGGAAGTACAAAACACTACATTTATACGTCATATCACAACTATTTCCGACTTTGTATGGTTTCAGAGAAGTTGCGGCTCTATGAAATCGGTCCCTTCCTTTAGTAGTATAGATGTTAGATAATATTACATGAAGATTAAATCATGATTATTCAAACTGTCGGGACTATAATCAGTAGCATATGTTTAAAATAACAGTAAAACAACGAAGGAAAACTCAAATTAGACAAAACAAACAAACACAAATAGGATTGCAGTGATTAGGATGTTTACATGTAAACATGATTTTTGGATTACAGGTAAGATGGACTGATGATCAAAGTGATCATGACATCAAAGTATTTCAAAATCTTTAATCTATAAATAGTTCTTAAGTTATAAAAAAACAACTTCTGAAATGCCAGAGAGAAGGTTTGGTAAATTCTGATTATAACATAACAGTTTTCACGATTATTTGAAAGAAATCTCACTAATTAGTCCATTTTGCAAATCAAGTGAGAAAACTGCACACGCTGACCTATGGTCGCTTAAGTTTACTTCCTATGGTCTATGGTGGTATCAAATAAACATACATGTCTGCTTACATCCACTTCATTTGGTGGATAGTTGTCTTATTGGCAATCATACCACATGTCCTTATTTTTAAAAGGAAATGTGGCGATTGTACGGAAGCATCTTTGTGACATAATCAGTTGTGACGAGATTGCTTCCCTTGAATAGTAGATACTTAGCCAGCCGTAAGCGGTTGAACCTGGGAAGTACTTCTTTAGCTCAGTCTGTTGGAACGCTGACTTCGAACACAGACGTCCCGGAGGAGACAATATGATTTTTCTAGTAAGAAGATTCGAATGGCGACCGAGGTTTGTCAAAAGGAACTAGTGTCAATCCTGTATTTGTTTCACTCAAGGGATCAATATTTAAAAAAATTGTCAAATCTTACTGGGAATTATTAAAGAATATATCATATTCTTGAAATAATTCAACAATCTAACATTTTTTGATAAACTCAGGAGCCTGTAGTACAATGGTTGTTGTTGGTTCATGTTTGTCATATGTGTTTTATTAAAATGTTTTGTTATAAGTTAGGCCTTTAGTTTTCGCATTTGATTTTTTTCATATATTTCATGTCGGGGCCTTTTATAGACGACTATACTGTATGGGTTTTCTCATTGTTGAAGGACGTATGGTTGCATATATTTGTTTACATTTACTTCATTTGAAATTTGGCGGAAAGCCTTTTCTCAGTGACAATCTCCTTATTTTTATATCAAATGGCTATTTAGTGGTACGTGTTGCTGTTGAAGATATGAAGATACAAAATTGCAAAATTGACATGTTCTGTCGATACGTTCTGTTAATATGTTCTGTCGATACGTTCTGTTGACATGTTATGTCGATACGATCGGTTGACATGTTCTGTCGATACGTTCGGTTGACATGTTCATTGGGTACGTTCTGTTGACATGTATACTGTCGACATATTCTGTTGACATTTTCTGCCAAAATTGGCACCAAAGGACGCCGCTAACCAATATGCAATTATTTGTATTCGAAATGACAATTAGTTTTTCTTACAGATGTCTGGGGTTAATTCTCAAAATTTGTCAAATTATGTGTTTGACCTATCAGCAGGCGTTTGTCCATACTTTATTGATCTATTTAGAAATAAGCTAATCTTGTAGTCCACACATTGGGTTTTGATACCATGATATAGGGAAAGAATGAACGAATTTTTGAGGAGGCTCTGGTGTGAAATAAATTCAGGGGACATTGGCTTGTGTGAGGTTTGGAGGAAATTCAAGGCCGGACAAATCTTGCTTTAGAAATTACATCATCGTAGTTTACTTCCATCGTTTATTTTAATTTGTATATATAAAGATTATTAATTGTCATTAGGGAGCTACCATTTGATTTTTAGGGGGAGGGGCTAGGATGAAAAATTTTGTCCTGCATTTTTGTCGAGCCTGCGACTATTGTCGCAAAAGCGTCCACAAATATTCACTCTGTGGTTTAAGTTTTTGAAATTTTAATAACTTTCTTAAACTATCCTGGATTTGTACCAAACTTGGACAGACGCTTGTTTATGATCATAAAATAGTATCCAGAAGTAAATTCTGTAAAAAAAAAATCCTGTTTATCCGTATTTTACTTATAATTGGACTTAGTTTTTTTGCCAGTTAACATTACATTCACTCTGTAGTTAAAGTTATTAAAATATTAATAAATTTCTTAAATTATCCTGGATTTCTACCAAACTTGGACAGAAGCTTGTTTATGATCAAAAGCTAGTATCTAGAAGGAAATTAAAAAAAAAATTATTTCCTGTTTTCCTGTTTTTCCGTATATTACTTATAAATGGACTTAGTTTTTCTTCCAGTTAATATCACATACAGTCTGCAGTTAAAGTTTTTAAAACATTTATTAGATTCATACACAATCCTGGATTTTTACCAAATTTGGACAGAAGCTTCTTACAATCAAAAGATAACTTTTTCCACATCCAATAAATTTATGTTTCAACTCTTTTATAAATCTATAGATTTGATTGCATACTGTATTCATTTTTTACAAGCATAACTTTTTTCATACATTTCAAACATTTTATTTCATTGACACTAAATCTATTATGTGCATTCCCCTATATATCACACTGAAAACACAGACAACAGCAAAAGTAGGCGAGACACTGGGTTCCGCGGAACCCTTACGATTTTTTTTTAAATTGTAATCTCTGTCCTGCCTCTTTATTTTTCATTCTATTCGGTCCTGCATTTTTTTTTATTAGTTTATCCTGACTTTTTTTTACATAAATTGTCATCCTGCCTTTTTTTGCCAAGTTGCTCATCCTGCCTTTTTTTACTCAAAACTCCTGTCCTAGATATAGGAAGATGTGGTGTGAGTGCCAATGAGACAACTCTCCATCCAAATAACAATTTATAAAAGTAAACCATTATAGGTCAATGTACGGCCTTCAACACGGAGCCTTGGCTCACACCGAACAACAAGCTATAAAGGGCCCCAAAATTACTAGTGTAAAACCATTCAAACGGGAAAACCAACGGTCTAGTCTATATAAAAAACGAGAAACGAGAAACACGTATAAATTACATAAACAAACGACAACTACTGTAGATCAGATTCCTGACTTAGGACAGGTGCAAACATTTGCAGCGGGATTAAACGTTTTAATGGTACCAAACCTTCTCCCTTTTTCTGAAACAATAGTATAACATCACAACATAGAAAAACACACGATAAAATATCAATTGGAAAGCTTAACTCAATCAAAAAACGTAAATTAACACACTATGAACGAATAAATTCGATCTGTGATACCTGAAAGTAAATACATAGTTAATAAAATATTAGGGACAAACATTCAAGGCCAAAAAGCAAACAAACAAGTCCAAACAAAGCCATGGCAAGACACCACCGCGAAATATTTAACCCTTAGAAAATAATCCTACCTTTTTTTCCTCAAATTTCATCCTAGCCCCCCCTCTTCCCCCCCCTCCTCTATAAAAATCAAATGGTAGCTCCCTTAATTAAAGTGCCACACTTATGGTGACAACTCTTTGTATAGTCAAAGTGTAAAATCGCAGACATCATAGTAAATATTGTTTAACATTAACGGTACCAAAGTGTAAAATGGCAGACATCATTGTAAATATTGTTTTACATTAACGGTACCAAAATGTAAAATGGCAGACATCATAGTAAATATTGTTTTACATTAACGGTACCAAAGTGTAGAATGGCAGACATCATAGTTAATATTGTTTTACATTAACGGTACCAAAGTGTAGAATGGCAGACATCATAAAATGGCAGACATCATAGTAAATATTGTTTAACATTAACGGTACCAAAGTGTAAAATGGCAGACATCATAGTAAATATTGTTTTACATTAACGGTACCAAAGTGTAAAATGGCAGACATCATAGTAAATATTGTTTAACATTTAGGGTACCAAAGTGTAAAATGGCAGACATCATAGTAAATATTGTTTTACATTAACGGTACCATAGTGTAAAATGGCAGACATCATAGTAAATATTGTTTTACATTAACGGTACCAAAGTGTAAAATGGCAGACATCATAGTAAATATTGTTTAACATTAACGGTACCAAAGTGTAAAATGGCAGACACCATAGTAAATATTGTTTGACATTAACGGTACCAAAGTGTAAAATGGCAGACATCATAGTAAATATTGTTTAACATTAACGGTACCAATTTTACTGCAATAGATGTACATTTCAACAATAAATGTCTCTTCAGTGATACTCGAGGTCAAAATATTTGAAAAACCAAATCGTATACAAACGTTGAAGAGCTGGTCAAACACAATAGACATAACGTATAGCTAAATCTGGATAAGGAAGCAGAGATATGCATGAGAGAAATATGTTCCTTAAGGTTCATGTGGACCCTTTGGCTAAAATGGCTGCATTTTCACCTCAAAATTTACTCTGGGAGTTAGGGTTAGGGTTAAGACAAAACCGAGTATCTGGAAAAATTTTAAGGCATAGCATGCTCTAGAAAGAAAAAATTAAAATATATATTATGTTTTAGAAAATTAAAAAATTAACTTAATTTTGCAGTGCACTTTTTTCATTCCTCCAGAAGGTGCCAAAATAAATAAAGTTGGGAAAGATGTTTGAGAACTTCCCCACAGGTAATACTTGAAGTGAACTGTATTGATTTATGGCAAGCCGTTCTCGTCAAAACTATGTTTAAACCATTTTTTCGAAAAAATTACACACTGAGAATTTAAAAAATCACACTGAGATTTAAGAACCTTAAATAACACACTGAGAAATTGAAATTACACACTGAGAAATCGAAATTACACACTGAGATTTTATAATTACACACTGAGATTTTAAAATATGAAATACACACACTGAGAATTTAAAATTACACACTGAGAATTTAAAATTACACACTGAGATTTTAAAAAGACACACTGAGATGAAATATATTGAAAACACACACTGAGAATTGTTAATTACACAATGAGATTTCAAAAATACACACTGAGATTACTATGCAAATTACTAATGAATATTCATGATATGAATAATTCAACAGATTAATATCTTGGTCTCCCGAACTCTTGTCATTATAATGAAATGCGGTTCCTACAACCAACATTCGTAATAAATTTCAAGACTTAACACATTTTTTTGCTAACTCGTGTTCATAAGTTTTTTGCCTATAATTCAGATTATTACTAACAGTATATCGGGATTTTTGCTTAAAACTGTTTAAGCATGGTCCGTTTTCAAAAGTCTTTCAACTGTTACCCTGATTTCGCAAGGTAATCTTTTATATTTTTGTTACGTATATATGCTTTAATAGGCACTTGGGAAAAAATTCACTGCATTGTTTGTATTTTGCAGATTGTTCCAATGTTTTCTTATAATTTTAATAAAGTTTTTCACCATTTGGTTATATTTTGTAATGAGAGTAAGTGGGTATTTTTCTTGTTCTATTGGTCTTTAATAACGTAGTTTTTCTATTAGTTTTATATTTAATGTTTTTTTATAAAACATTTAGCGCCAAATTGAAGGACTAACGAGTTCTGTCCCTAGTTGTTTTAAGCTTGTAATAGATTCAGATTAATTATGCTAATTAGATATGTGTGCATAAAAGTGCGCTCAAATCTCAGTGTGTAATCTTAAATTCTCAGTGTGTAATTTCAAATTCTCAGTGTGTGTTTTCAGTTTATTTCATCTCAGTGTCTTTTGAAATCTCATTGTGTAATTTTCAATTCTCAGTGTGTAATTTTCAATTCTCAGTGTGTGTTTTCATTTTTGTAATCTCAGTGCGTTATTATGAAATCTCAGTGTGTAATTTTAATTCTCAGTGTGTGTTTTAGGTTTTTAATCTCAGTGTGTTTTTTAATTCTCAGTGTGTAAATTTTTCGAAAATGATTTAAACATAGTTTTGACGAGAACGGCTTGCCATATTGATTGGCATGGACAATAGAAGGACAAAAGATACCTGACAAAATTGGTGATTTAAACTGTGTATCTGAGTGGACCATATCAAATGAAACTCAGGTGTTTGTTAATTTTATCATCTTCTGCAGGGACGATAAAAAGGGCACTGCAAAATCTAGTTAAGTTTGAAATTTTCTAAAGCATAAAATGCATTTGAAGTTTATTTATCTAGAGCATGCTATGCCTTAAAACTTTTCCAGGTGCACAGCTTAGTCTGTACTCAGAGTAAATCTTGAGTTGAAAACGCAGCCATTTTAGCCAAAGGGTCCACATGAACGTTACTTTAAAAGGTTCTGAGTTTTATCTGTAAGACGCGTAGCGTCTGTATGTTTAAGATGCCCCTTAATTTCCAAAATCCTGTAGCCCTTTTCACAAAAATCTTAAGTGTAAAATTAATCTTACGATAAAAATATTTAGTTGAATTGTTAAGGAATATTTTAGACTTACGATAAATTTTACACTTAAGATTTTTGTGAAAAGGGCTACTGCCCCAAACCCCTACCCACACAATAACAAATGATCGTCCCCTAAACAAGTGACACAAGAATAGTGACAGCGAGTTGACCGCCGATTTTTGTAGATTCATTAAGGTTCATCATAACAAATTGACCAAAATGGCTGTATTTACACCTCAAAAACTACACTGAGTACAGACTAAACCGTGCAGTTGGGACATTTTTAAGACCTGGCATCCACTAGATATATAAAATTTAAGTGCATTTTGTGTTTCAGAAAGATAAAATATTTTGGGGATTTTGATGGGCATTTTTTTTTTCGTTCCTGCTGTTGGTGTAAAATAAACAAACACCTGAATTACATTTGATACTGTCCACTCAGTTACACTATCTATTGTCCTTCTATTGTCCATGTCAATCAAGGACAATCAATACAATACAAGACAGTTGTTACCTGAGAGTGACCATCTCAAAGATTCCACCCAACTTAGTTTATTGTTACACCTTCTGCAGGAACAGAAAAAATGCCCATCAAAATCCAAAAAAGATTTTATCTTTCTGAAACACAAAATGCATTTAACTTTTATATATCTAATTATGCCAGGACTTAAAACTTTTCCATCTGGACAGGTTAGTCTGTACTCAGAGTAGTTTTTGATGTGTAAATACAGCCATTTTTGTCCATTTGTTATGATAAACCTTAAGGGCTTACATAATCAACAGTCAGCAAGTACAGGTAAGTAACTGATTTATCTGATGAATGCTAATTATCTGTAATCAGTTTCACAAAAAATCTTACAACTAAAGTTGATCGTAAGTCATGAACAATATTCAATATACTTACTATCAACTTTAGTCCTAAGTTTTTTTGCGAAACTGATAACTAGGATCCATCTTTGTAGATTGATTGAGGGCTTACACAATCAACAGTCTTCAAATACAGGTAAACATCTGATGAATGCTGATATTATCTTTGGTTTAATACCTTAGTTCAATATGGAATAAGGTGTTTAAGGGATTATTAGCTTGTTTACTTTATCATATCACTTTGTAAATATAATGTTTTGTAAGGTGAAGTAGATTTCTGCGGTGTTTTAACCACTTAAAGGGATTAAGGTATGTAACAAAGACAGACCGACATCACTTCTGAAATATTTGATTAAATATTACCACACACATATTCTTCAATGTAAAGGCTACTTATTTCTCAGCTGAATTAAACAGGTTGACGGATTCATGGCATGTCTACTCTCGAAACAAAGAAAAAAAAAAATTCTTCGGTCCACCATTAACGCAGTTGTATTTGATGCCTGTTTGCTTGACTTTATTAATCATTTTCCCTGCATGTATTGCTTCTTTGTCTTCGTAACTTCGTATCGACCATTAATGTAATTTCTAAAGACTCAAATAACGGTTACGCCTGATCGTCATTATCATCATCATGACCTCCAGAACAGATGGGTGCGGTCATAATCTGTATACAAGTTAACTTTTATCAGACTTTGATTTTTAAAATTTAACTTGAAATACTTGGAGAAGACAAGGAAACTAACTTTATTGGTGGCAGATCAGACCTAGGTATCATGCTTTTTTTGACTGTTCCAGTCCCAATGTCACGTCTGCAATGAGCAGGTCTGCATTTTAACAGTTCTGTGAACATGCAGGTATATGATTTTGACCGGTCCTTCTTGTAAGGACAATAATTCTACTTTTTACCGGTCCTTCTTGTAAGGACAATGATGCTGCTTTTGACCGTTCCTTCTTTTAAAGACAAGAGACTGCTTTTGACCGGTCCTTCTTGTAAGGACAATGATACTGCTTTTGACCGGTCCTTCTTGTAAGGACAATGATACTGCTTTTGACCGGTCCTTCTTGTAAAGACGATGATTCTGTTTTTGACCGGTCCGTCTTGTAAGGACAATGATGCTGCTTTTTAACCGGTCCTTCTTGTAAGGACTTAGATGCTGCTTGTGACCTTTCCTTCTTGTAAGGACAATGATTATGCTTTTGACCTGGTCTTTCTTGTAAGGACAATGATACTGTTTTGACCGGTCCTTCTAGTAAGGTCAATGATGCTGCTTTTGACCGGTCCTCTTTGTAAGGTGAATGATTCTGCTTTTGATCGGTCCTTCTTGTAAGGTCAATGATACTGCTTTTGACCGGTCCTTCTTTTAAGGACAATGATGTTGCTTTTGACCTTTCCGCCTTTGAAGGACAATGATGCCGGTTTTTACCGGACCTTCTTGTAAGGATAATGATGCTGCTTTTGACCATTCCTTCTTTTTAGTTTGGGTTTAGTGGTAGTACTTCGCTTTTGTGAATTATAGAAAGACGTGTGTATATTTCAAACTCTGTTTACTATACTGACTAGAGACGTTATGAATACATTTGTACAAAGCGTAATAATCATATGACGTTACAATACGTTACGTTAACAATAAAGGTTACATAAGTTAGTGTCTCTGTATTGCGGCTAATTCGTAATACTCCGGCCACAGGGAAGTGGAAAGGAAAAAACTTAATAAATAAAATCGAAAATTTCAAACATTCACAATGAATAAGAATCACTTTAAAGTCCATGTATGCAAACGAATAACTTCTTTAAAGTTCATATATAAAGAAATTTAATTTACCGAACAGTCTGTATGTAAATCACCAACATGAGATCGACGAAATTTGGTAGCATTTTTGATTTGCAAATGTTTATTAGAAACTTCAAGTCAAAGAGTATATTTGATCAATCGGACGATTAGTAAATCCGTTTTTTCCTTGATCGGCTACTATATATTTTCTGTATTTCTGGTTCCCTGTGAATTCAGTCTACTGATAATTCTCGATGTTCTGTTCTTGGTTACGTTATAGTTCCTCGGCAGCTCAGGCAAATTCTCTTTACATGGTAATTTTGTTATATAGTGATTGTCGCGATGTGATAGAGTTGACTCGTATGTCTCGTAGTAGTGTTTGTCCTTTTTTGTAGATTCATCAGGCGTTACTCCCGTAGATTCCAATTTCCAAAATAGCTCTAGTTCTGCCTCTTCCTTCTTGTGTTGTACCAATACATTCAACGTAGTAGCTGGTACTGTTGATTCTTCTATTGTTGGCATTGGTCCAGACAATAAATATCCCAGTTTTGACTTAACTGCAGTGGGACCCATTCCTCGTAGTATATCGTTTTCGACGATGTCCCAGTAGTAATCTGCTCCAATCAACATAGCTATTTCAAAATGTTCATCCTTACTCATAGGATGGGCCAATTCTATACCTTGAAGAGATGACAACTTTAACGCTTCGTAATGGGTACGATTTGATAGCGGTGCGGCGATTGTTGGTACTATGAGTACTTCCATTGATAATTTACCTCCATGTATAATCTCCAAATGAACAACGGCTTTTTCTAGGTTTCTTATATGACGATCAGTTTCTCCAAAGGCAGCAAGACTGAGTGTACTCATTCCACAGGGTTTTAATTGTAACTGTTTTGCTAGATCCTCCGTGATAAAAGATTGTTGTGAACCTTCGTCTAAAAGAATATTTGTTACAGTGGAATTATTACCTACTGAAACTGTTGATATGGCTGTTTTCAAGAGTATGTCGGTTCTCTGTTTCACGGGATATTCATACGAGGTGTAAACTGTAGCTGTGTGTGCTTCTACTTCATCATTCATAGTATTTACAGATGCGCTTGTTCGTCTTGTTGTTTGGTTCTCTGTGTGTTGTTTGTTTTGACACAAGCTAGTGTGATGCTTTCTGTTGCATTTTCGACATGTATATTTAGAAGTACACTCTGAAATTTTGTGGCTTCCAAAGCAGTTAAAACAAAGCTTTTTCTGCTTGATAAACGCGTAGCGCTTTTCACTCGTAGCTAATTTTGTGCACTCGGATGCAAAATGTGATTCTTGGCAAAACACGTATAGTTTTACCTTATTTGTTTTGTTCTTATTTCTTTCGTTCTGTTGTATACTAGTGTTGTACCTTGGTGTTGCTGCAATATGGAATGATGCGGTAGGTGTCAAAGTGTCGGACATTTTGAAATTTCCTGCTTCTTGTACATAAGCTTCTTTGCCAATGGCTTCTCTCAAAGATCTAATATCCCAGCTATTATTACAATGTTCCCGATTTAGACTTTTACGCATTTCAGTGGGAAGTTTACCAAATATAATCGGTACAAGTAGTGACCCAAAGGTATCTTGAGATTGTCCCATTGACTCTAATCCCCGTATACTGGTTTCCATTTTATCGTAAAAGTATCTAATGTTTGTTGGTGAGAGTGACGGGCTGGGCAGTTCCAATTGTTTTGCATGTATGTGTTGATAATGTGTTGTTTTTGTCCAAAACGCTCCTTTAATAGATGAATTGCTTGTTCATAGTTGGCGCTAGTGAGAGCTAGTCCTGAAATACATTGCTCAGCTTCCTGAACGATTTGGGATTTTAAGTAGCTGAATTTCTGTACATTCGTGAGAGACGGATTTGTGTGTACTGTTGTTTGGAAAGAATCCCAGAAGGTTTGCCATGCTAAGATATCCCCGGAAAATGTCGGTAATTCAAGTTTAGGTAGCCTGTGATAAAAGTTTGACGGGATTACGGGAATATGTTGTGACGGGTTTGTTTCTAAATCTTCATGAGTTTGATTACAATTCTGATTGAGTATAGTATTAGTAGTGTGATGCGATGAAGAATGTGCATAATCACTCACCATTTGTTGTGGTACACTTGCCTTTGAGTCTGACAGTATATCCTTAAATTTGCGAATGGTGATTTCCATCTGAAAAGTGTAGTCATCCGTATCTAATATTTCTTGTTCCATTTCTCCGACTTCCGTAATGTCAATAATCTTGTTGTCCAAATCCTGTAAAACGTCCCTTTTCTTCTCGAGTGTTTCAACTGTTGCACATAGTTCCTGGTTAGAAATGTCATTTTCGGCAATTTTTTCATCTGTTCTATGCATAAGTCTGGTGACGGCGCTTCTGTGTCCGCCACGTATGCCTTTTATCTTCTCCATTGTTCACGGCACCAATGTTTGGGTTTAGTGGTAGTACTTCGCTTTTGTGAATTATAGAAAGATGTGTGTATATTTCAAACTCTGTTTACTATACTGACTAGAGACGTTATGAATACATTTGTACAAAGCGTAATAATCATATGACGTTACAATACGTTACGTTAACAATAAAGGTTACATAAGTTAGTGTCTCTGTATTGCGGCTAATTCGTAATACCTTCTTGTGAGGATAATGATGCTGCTTTTGACCGTTCCTTCTTTTTAAGACAAGAGACTGCTTTTGACCGGTCCTTTTTGTAAGAACAATGATACTGCTTTTGACCGGTCCGTCTTGTAAGGACAATGATGCTGCTTTTGACCGGTCCTACTTGTAAGGACTAAGATGCTGCTTGTGACCTTTCCTTCTTGTAAGGACAATGATTCTGCTTTTGACCTGGTCTTTCTTGAAAGGACAATGATACTGCTTTTGACTGGTCCTTCTTGTAAGGACAATGATACTGCTTTTGAATGGTCCGTCTTCTAAGGACAATGATGCTGCTTTTGACCGGTCCTACTTGTCAGGACTAAGATGCTGCTTGTGACCGGTCCTTCTTGTAAGGACAATGATTCTGCTTTTGACCGGTCCTTCTTGTAAGGACGATGATACTGCTTTTGAGTTGGTCCTTCTTGTAAGGACAATGATACTGCTTTTAACCGGTACTTCTTATAAGGACAATGGTGCTGTTTTTGACCGGTCCTTCTTGTAAGGACAATGATACTGCTTTTGACCGGTACTTCATGTAAGGACAATGATGCTGCTTTTGACCGGTCTTTCTTGTAAAGACAATGATTCTGCTTTTGACCGATCCTTCTTGTAAGGACAATGATGCTGCTTTTGACCGGTCCTTTCTGTAAGGACAATGATGCTGCTGTTGACTTGTCCTTTTTGTAAGGACAGTGATGCTGATTGTTCTTCTTGTAAGGACAAAGGTGCTGTTTTGGACCGGTCCTTCTTGTAAGGACAATTATGCTGCTTTTGACCGGTCCTTCTTGTAAGGACAATGATGCTGCTTTTGACCGGTCCTTCTTGTAAGGACAATGATACTGCTTTTGACCGGTTCTTCTTGTAAGGACAATGATGCTGCCAACGACCGGTCCTTCTTGTAAGGATAATGATGTTGTTTTTGACCGGTATTTTTTATGAGGACAATGACTCTGCTTTTGATCTTTCCTTCTTTGAAGGACAATGATGCCGGTTTTTACCGGACCTTCTTGTAAGGACAATGATGCTGCTTTAGACCGTTCCTTCTTTTTAAGACAATGATTCTGCTTTTGACCGATCCTTCTTGTAAGGACTAAGATGCTGCTTGTGACCTTTCCTTCTTGAAAGGACAATGATTCTGCTTTTGACCTGGTCTTTCTTGTAAGGACAATGATGTTGCTTTTGACCACTCTTTCTTATGAGGACAATGATGCTGATTTTGACCAGTCCTTGTAAGGACAATGATGTTGCTTTTGACCTTTCCGTCTTTGAAGGACAATGATGCCGGTTTTTACCGGACCTTCTTGTAAGGATAATGAGGTAGCAATACACAGTTAGAAGTTTAGTTTCGCATTATGGCCATGGTGAATTTTTAAATATGAAAGTTTTGTACAATAAAATTGATTTTTAGATAATTGAAGAATAATATAGCCTTCTTAGTGGGTTTATATGAACATTTAGATTGTTTTAGCATGTTTTATAGGCCATTTTCTGTTTGACAGTCCGTATTTTCCTATCCGTACCACCCATAGGTCCATAAATTATTGTAGTGTTTATCAACAAAGATTTTGCGCTCGATCTTTTCAATTCAATTTTATGGAAAACGAGCAGAAATGCATATGAATTTTTGGACCTCTTGATAGATATATGCCTATGGATTCAGGAAAGGTATCACTGTAATTGATTGAAATTTTCCTTTGGACCAAATTTTGGAGACTTTTGTGACATGTTCACCCCTTTTATGCAATATTTTGTATCAAAGAAATGCAGATTGTTGCCATGGTTACACCCAAAAGAGATTATATTTCACCATTATAATCATTAGAAATCAAATCTGTGGAAGATTCTCTTTCTATAAATATACACATGCATAACACAAATATTAAGCCTTTTTGTTAGAAAGGAAGGAAAGAGGGTGGTTAAAATTATGAGTGTCAATTTTAAGTTTTTTCCTAACTGTGTATTGCTACCTTATGGCATTTGACGAAGCACAGAATTGCTTATTTTAGACAAATCATACCAAAATCTATTGATATTTAGATTATAGATACAATTCTGAGGAGAAACATCTTTTAGTATGACAATATATGTTAGTTTTGTTGTTTATTGTCCTTAGCAACCAATATAGACATTTTGACACAAAGACTTGGTTCGGTCATAAATTGATACTTTATTGGCTACCCCTTGGAAAAGAAACAGTGCGCGTTATGTAGAAACCTCAGAAGGAACACTTTATATTTTTTCATGCGACTAAATCAAATTTATTATTTTAGCAAGTATAAAGTCACAATTTAGCATGAATTAAGTCTAAATTTGTTCCCGCTGTTATAAATTAATTCAGTATTTGCTAAATTTTAACCAAGGCTTTGGTATGCTAATACACAACAAAATTGACATTCTAAAGCCTTAAAATAGCTTTAACTTATAAAATTTGTCTACTGTTAAGGTTAATTTAAGTTTTTAAACAAGAAAAGACAAGCACAGAAGGTATAATTTTAGAAATTTGACTAAAAAATGAGAATTTACACTTTGACATGGCATGTTTCACCAAATCACTTTTTTGTTGCATTTCAGTGTCAACTGCTAACCTTCATAAAATATTTATTTCTGAACCAATTTTCAAAACTAGCAGGCCAATTTGCTCGTTTAAGCTAGCAGAACACAGAAATCCATTTAAAGTGGAATTGGAAAAAAAAATGTTTATCCTTAAGGTAGCAATACACAGTTAGAAGTTTAGTTTCGCATTATGGCCATGGTGAATTTTTTAAATATGAAAGTTTTTGTACAATAAAATTGATTTTTAGATAATTGAAGAATAATATAGCCTTCTTAGTGGGTTTATATGAACATTTAGATTGTTTTAGCATGTTTTATAGGCCATTTTCTGTTTGACAGTCCGTATTTTCCTATCCGTACCACCCATAGGTCCATAAATTATTGTAGTGTTTATCAACAAAGATTTTGCGCTCGATCTTTTCAATTCAATTTTATGGAAAACGAGCAGAAATGCATATGAATTTTTGGACCTCTTGATAGATATATGCCTATGGATTCAGGAAAGGTATCACTGTAATTGATTGAAATTTTCCTTTGGACCAAATTTTGGAGACTTTTGTGACATGTTCACCCCCCTTTTATGCAATATTTTGTATCAAAGAAATGCAGATTGTTGCCATGGTTACACCCAAAAGAGATTATATTTCACCATTATAACCATTAGAAATCAAATCTGTGGAAGATTCTCTTTCTATAAATATACACATGCATAACACAAATATTAAGCCTTTTTTGTTAGAAAGGAGGGGAAAGAGGGTGGTTAAAATTATGAGTGTCAATTTTAAGTTTTTTCCTAACTGTGTATTGCTACCTGATGCTGCTTTTGACCGTTCCTTCTTTTTAAGAGAAGAGGCTGCTTTTGACTGGTCCGTTTTGTAAGCACAATAATACTGCTTTTGACCGGTCCGTCTTGTAAGGACAATGATGCTGCTTTTGACCGGTCCGTCTTGTAAGGACAATGATGCTGCTTTTGACCGGTCCTACTTGTCAGGACTAAGATGCTGCTTGTGACCGGTCCTTCTTGTAAGGACAATGATTCTGCTTTTGACCTGGTCTTTCTTGTAAGGACAATGATTCTGCTTTTGACCGGTCCTTCTTGTGACAATGATACTGCTTTTGACTGGTCCGTCTTGTAAGGACAATGATGCTGCTTTTGACCGGTCCTACTTGTCAGGACTAAGATGCTGCTTTTGAGTTGGTCCTTCTTGTAAGGACAATGATTCTGCTTTTGACCTGGTCTTTCTTGTAAGGACAATGATTCTGCTTTTGACCGGTCCTTCTTGTAAGGACGATGATACTGCTTTTGACCTGGTCCTTCTTGTAAGGACAATGATACTGCTTTTAACCAGTACTTCTTGTAAGGACAATGGTGCTGTTTTTGACCGGTCCTTCTTGTAAGGAAAATGATACTGCTTTTGACCGGTACTTCTTGTAAGGACAATGATGCTGCTTTTGACCGGTCTTTCTTGTAAAGACAATGATTCTGCTTTTGATCGGTCCTTCTTGTAAGGAAAATGATACTGCTTTTGACCGGTCCTTCTTGTAAGGACAATGCTGCTTTTGACCGGTCCTTCTTGTAAGGACAATGATGCTGCTGTTGACTTGTCCTTCTTGTAAGGACAATGATGCTGCTTTTGACCGTTCCTTCTTTTTAAGACAAGAGACTGCTTTTGACCGGTCCTTCTTGTAAGCACAATGATACTGCTTTTGACCGGTCCTTCTTGTAAGGAAAATGTTGCTGCTTTTGACCGGTCCTTCTTGTAAGGACAATGATGCTGCCTACGACCGGTCCTTAGTGTAAAATTGTAGTCAATATATTTTTGATTATTTTAAAGGCACATCCGAATATTTTCTATTGTAATCAAATTTGTATGCAGCATGTTTATATCGCAAAACAAGGCCATTTTTGAATATTGCATCAATCAATACAAAGCAGTCCTGACCACAATTTTACTTTAGCGTGGGGCAGACCAGACGAAAGGTTAACTTTAGAACAGTTCTGGTTAAATCATGGCGGTTTTTTGGAAGTTAAATTGTGTGTGGACTGATTTCCAACTTCATCCCGTTCACGTTTTGGCAGTCATAAACCAGTCCTAGGACCAAGTCTGATTTTTAAAGTTGATATGACTTTGGCCCAAGGACCGGTCGGAGCAGTCATAAATCTGTCACATTTTAACTTTGACCAGTCAAAATGCTGTGTACCTAACAAGTTGGTACATTTTCGAATACGAATACGAATATTTGTTTATTTTTCAAAATCATGTACGAGACTAGAATCGTCGACCAACAGACCATTATGTATACACTAATAACATAAATACAAGTTGATATCTAACGAATGCTAATTACCTGGGATTTATACCTTAATTCAATATGGAATAAGGTGTTTAAGGGATTATTAGCTTGTTTACTTTATCATATCACTTTGTAAATATAATGTTTTGTAAGGTGAAGTAGATTTCTGTGATGTTTTTAACCACTTAAAGGGATTAAGGTTTGTCACAAAGGCAGACCGACATCAATATAAAAATATGTTGTCAAATATTACCCCACTAATGATCTTTAATGTTTGCTAAATATTCGGTTTGACATGCAGCTGATTTAAACATTAAATTCGATGATTGATCTAGTGCACTTTATTCACTCTAAACAAAGAAACTGGCAAATTTGATATTCGGGATGGGGTTTTTTGCGGATTAAACTGTTGGTATGATTGTTTATTATTTTTTGCGTTCGAAAATTTATTTTCACTTTTGTAAACAATTGTTTCCTGCATTTTTTCTTGCAGAATATTCATTTTCATCCTGTCTTGTGCAACTTCATTATATGTGGGGTAATATTTGACAACATATTTTTATATTGCTCTTCATGGGCCCTTTAACTGGAATAAAAATATCTTATCTTATCTTATATATTTACAGCTCTTACTAGGCCAGGATACTAGTCCCCCCACCCCCCACCCCACCCCCCGAATATTAAATGGTCGTTCCCTTACGAATTGCATTTGAATTCTCTTTTGAAAGCCAATCATAGAAACCAATTTGGCAAAACATTTTCAATGAAAACCCCGTCTATAGAAGGCGTTCTAAGTAAGTATTCGCCTAATAATTACCGTATAAGGTTCCTGGAATATTTTTTTCAATAAAAGGAAATGGTGGTTAAATGTCAACGTACGAGAAAGCAACCCAAGGAAACAACCCCTGAAAATCCTAAGAAATAGTCCTTTTAATAAAAGTAGATGTGAGGTATACGTCAATGAGACAGCAACCCAAGGAAACAACCCCTAAAAATCCCAAGAATTAGTCCTTTTGTGAGATATACGTCAATAAGACGGCAACCAAATATTACCCTTTTCTAAATAGCAAAAAGAAAAGAAAAAAAAAATTAAGACCATCCAGTATCCTGAGGTCACACTACTACTGTCTTCACAATAATGTAAGCTCTTAACCGCCCTAGTGTAGGAATGTAAGCTCTTAACCATCCTAGTGTAGGAATGTAAGCTCTTAACCGCCCTAGTGTAGGAATGTAAGCTCTTAACCGCCCTAGTGTAGGAATGTAAGCTCTTAACCGCCCTAGTGTAGGAATGTAAGCTCTTAACCGCCCTAGTGTAGGAATGTAAGCTCTTAACCGCCCTAGTGTAGGAATGTAAGCTCTTAACCGCCCTAGTGTAGGAATGTAAGCTCTTAACCGCCCTAGTGTAGGAATGTAAGCTCTTAACCGCCCTAGTGTAGGAATGTAAGCTCTTAACCGCCCTAGTGTATGAAAGTAGCCAACAGATTTAGAAGAGACTATTCCGGATACTGTATGAACTCAAAATACCTAAACTTTAAGTTAATTGTGAAGAAATACAACCGCTAACGATTATTTATGATTCGGGACAGGAATACGGACATGTGTTTAGGTTCAACCCTCCCACTTATTCGAAACCGTTTCGATTCCTAACATCACTGAAGAGACATTAATTGTCGAAATCCGGATATGGTGTACAAATTTTTGCGCCTCATGTTTGTGGTATACCACATCTTTTCCGCAAGTTTATTGTTTTCTGTTTGGTAATAAATTAATAATAAGATCTATTTTGTTACATCTTGTGATCCATTTATTTGGCAATCGCCAATGGCAGTCAGCAGGGTTTAAGAACATTTGTTGTTCGACCTGTTAGTCAAATGCGTTTTGTTAAAATATACTTTTTCACTTTTTTGGTCTTTTGGAAAATGTTGTTTGTGCTGTATTTAGAACCCTCTAACAAGAAATTTGTTTTGCATGCACACGTATAAAAATTGCGGTTTTTATCCAACGCAATCATAGGTTTGAACGTTGTTTTCAATTTAGACTTGTTTATATTTTTTCGTTTGGGCTTGTATTATATTCGCCTTCGGGTTTATTTGATCCGTTCATCCTATTTTGACTCCTCAAAATTCAAGAGTCTATCCTAAATTGAGGTAAATTGTATGGCTTTCCAAATACCGTTTCGATTCCTAACTTCATTGAAGAGACATTAATTGTCGAAATCCGGATATGGTGTACAAAAACCTTTGCACCTTTTGTTTGCGGTATACCATCTTTTCCGCAAGTTTATTGTATTCTGTTTAGTATTAAATTTATAATTAAGATCCATTTATTACATCGGTGATCCGTTTATTTGGCAATCGCCAATGGCAGTCAGCAGGGTTTAAGAACATTTGTTGTTCGACCTGTTAGTCAAATGCGTTGCACACGTATAAAAATTGCGGTTTTATCCAACGCAATCATAGGTTTGAACGTTGTTTTCAATTTAGACTTGTATATATATATATATATATATATATATATATATATATTATACCTTATTAAGGATTCCCATCTCATTGAAATTGAATACACTTTTAGATTTTATGTAGATTTTAGATTGAGTCATTTGTGTCTTTCAAATTTGATTATATATACTTTATGTTTTGTATTTTTTTTAATTTATTTTCTTGAAAGGAAATGTTATAAGTATTCATTACGAAAATATGTTTGAAGGTGTAGCCATAAATTAATATCCTTGTATACTTACATGCTAGTTTATCACATTCGGCAATGCATGTGAAAGTATTCGTGGAACAGCCTTTTTAAAGGTTGCAAAGAAAATCACTGAAACTTTCCAATGTGCCCTTTTCTCGTTAAATTGACACTCCATCCCGATTGACCAACTCTCGTTAAATTAACACTCCATCCCATATGACCAACTCTCGTGAAATTAACACTCCATTCCGAATGACCAACTCTCGTTAAATTAACACTCCATCCCGAACGACCAACTCTCATTAAATTAACACTCCATCCCGAATGACCAAATCTCGTTAAATCAACACTCCATCCCGAATGACCAACTCTCGTTAAATTAACACTCCATCCCGAATGACCAACTCTCGTTGAATTAACACTCCATCCCGAATGACCATCTAAAACAGAAATTACGAAATTCATTCTTGAATATACCTGCAATACTTTCAACTGTACGGTTATAGAAACCTGGTTTTTGATATATTTAATATTTTTTCAATTGAGGTATACGTATATTTACTTACAAAAGAAAGGATATGATTTTATCTAATAAACTTTAAAGGGGATATCCCTATTGATAAAGTAATAACAATAATATAAGTACAGCTTGTGACAAACAAAAGACCATAATTATATACAGCAAATTTTACAATTTTATAATTCATTGTGGAGTCTAGACTTTGTACATTTGTTGGATTGAGAATATATTGTTTTAGAAGTGAAACTTATAAAGTCAGTATTTTGAGAGTTCAGACAAGTAATTGTTTTTTACATTTTAATTTCTTTCGCAATATTCTGATAAATATGCACATGAATTTGTACTTTGTTTGCGTGACTGTGCAATGTCTGAGTTAAAAGTGCATTTTGTACCTGGAATGTGCACGGACATGATTTACTTCGTATTAAATAGATGTGTATCGAAAACACTTTTTGGTTTATGTGCACTAATTTGTTATTTGTGTTCCGCCATCACCCTTGATAAAATGTTTACATTAACTGTCGAAAAACAAGTATTTATATTTGGTTTTGTTTCATGTATAAATAAGAATTCAAATATTATTATATATACTTTGTTTTCAGAATCAAGCAAATTTTCATATTTTCATAAAATTAAAAAATGATTCCGAGCTACGCATAGCTATTGAATACAATACTGCATGAGTTTGTAAATTTTTGCATCGAAGGACTTTTTAACCAGAGTGAATGGCAGAATGACAATATTTAGAATCACTTCCAATAAAAAAATGATTTGGATTATTAGAATGTCATCCATCTATATCTATTGGAGAATAAACACAATTTTGGCAAAATCTATTAAAATTGTAGTTTTAATATGGAGACGAAGTCCCTAATTACAGTAAGAAAATCAATAAAAAAAATTCATGGCATCAATTCATAATTAATTGATGCTATGAAAACGTACGCGCAGGCGCAGACGACGTATGACAGATTTTAAATGATTTGACGTTGTTTTCTGTCAGTTTCATTAGAATGGAGATAACAATATTGCATTTTAAGCTCCGACGGCATCAATTGGTGATTTAATGGTCGCAAATACCCGTTCGCTAACGCGTCGCCAGTTAACTTAATGTGCGACCATCAAATTACCAACTGATGCCGTCGGAGTTAAGATACAACACATCTCCTAAATCAACTCGTTACCTTTTTATTTCTAACTTTTTCAGTTTCCCGCATTTGCGCAGAAATCTCTTTCTTCCAGTCTCGTATGTCATGGAACTCCGAGTAAAATATAGGAAGGAGCCGCGGCTTCATATTGTTTCCCGCAAATTTGTTGTTTTTGATTACGGAAAAAAAATGCCAGTTACTCTTACCTGATCAATCAACTTCAGACTTCAATATCTGATAAGAAAAACAATCCGACTTGGTATCTTATCTGATAAGAATAACAATCCGACTTGGTATCTTATCTGATAAGAATAACAATCCGACTTGGTATCTTCGTCGTTTTAAAGATATAAAATATAACAATTCTATTTTCATAATTCTTTGATACGCACCACACAACGTTACCAGATGAGAGGGGGTTGACAGGGGGTACTCTCTCCCACCTCCCACACCCAATCTCCCACCTTCCAGTCTCCTATCTCCAACCTCCCATCCTGTAACATCAATTTTTCTCCCACTATTTAATTGTACCTATGAAATGTACAAGTAGTAGTCTTGTAGATATACAAATTGCTAGCACCATTATTGGCATTTAAGTAAGTAGAGGTATAAAAATAAGATCTGGTATGATTCCCAAAGAGACAACTATCCACCAAAGTTCAAATGAAGTGGATGTAAGCAATTACAGGCAACCGTACGGCCTTCAACAATGAGAAAAACCCATACTGCATAGTCGGCTTTAAAAGGCCATAACTTTGAAAAATTTGAAACAATCCAATTGAGAAGACTAACGGTCTAATTAATAACTAAATAATTTACGAAGAAAACAAATATATCAAATATGAAAGACACGAACCAACAACAACCACTGTCTGAACTACAGTCCTGACTTGAGACAGGCACATAAAACATGTGGCGGGGTTAAACATGTTTGTGAGCGCTCGCCCTAACTAGGGACAGTGGTGTTACAGCACAAAATAAGAAAAAAAAAACCAACTATAAAATCAGTTGAAAAGGGCTTAACTCATCAGATCGATACAAATCAGAAAACATATAACGAAAACAATGATCGGACGTGGCAGGGTATTTATACAAGAAACAACATACAGATCTGGGAGTACTCGCAGTTACTGACAGCTACGTCAAAGCCAATAACAACTAAGAAAAAAAAATCATATATCTAAGACGTAAATATCAATAAATACAAATCCAACATCCAATGGATTTAATGTAAAGACGTCATTAACAGTCTGAGAGAAACACGATCTTGTGCGATACCAACATATAGGTATCGACAGACTGTAGTATCCTATATGGTAACTGGAAAATTTATTAAGGAGACTACGGAATATGACCTCCACATATACTTGATTTATAATACTCCATTCCGTGTGTTTCATAGTAAAACATTATGTGTTTAATTATGTAAATAGTGTTAGGAGTGCGAATACGTCATTCACATAACGGTCAACTTCTTAACAATTGCTATAATTGTGTAGACTAGTTGACCGTCCATGTAATGTAGTTGACATAAATCTTGTATACTTTTTTTTAATGCAAAGATGGCTCAACTGTAATTTTTTCTCATTTTAAAAAGGACTCACATATTTCAGAGTTTAGTAGTCTGTCAAGTACTTATTTAGCATTATATATAAACATAAGAAGATGTGGCATGATTGGCAATGCGACAGCTATCAACCAGAGTCCAAATGACGTGGATGTAAGCAACTACAATCAGTGGCGTAAGAATGAGGTCCCTCATAGGGGTGTCCAAGTAATCACATAATCACTATAAAAATGGCCAAGTAATCACATAATCAATAACCCCATGAGGAGGCTCAAGAATGAACTTAAAAGTGTGGGCAGGGGAGGCTTGTGAATGTGACAGGCAAAAATTTAAAAAAGTTTTTCTATAGTCTAGGAGTTATTCACTGTCCTCTTTCGTGTTCAGTATTTTTTTGCCAAGAAGTGTTGGGAGGCAACTGCTCCCTTGCCCGAGGCTCCTACTCCTGCGACTATGTTGAAGTAATGTAAAGGATACCATACGGCCTTCAACACTTTATGATGATCAAAATCAATATCGTATAATCGGCTATTTAAAAAGGTCCCAACATAACAAAATGTGAAACAATTCAACGAGAAAACCAATGGTCTGATTAATGCCAAAACAATTAACAATTAACGAAAATCTTCTGAAAGATTCAACATTTCTTTATTTCTCAAACACCATATAGTTACATTGGTACAAAGAAGTTCATCAAAAGTTATAACATAACATAAACACACATGACAAGATGAGATGCAAAAATAATAATAATAATAAAATAAAATAATAGTAGTGGCGAAGAGTGGTGGTTAACCAGGAAGACTTACTTGAAAAGTTATAACCCTGTTAAATTTGCACAGCTTTTTTAACTTATTTTTGTATTTTAACTGAAATAGTTTTCCAAACTTTAGTATATTAATTCTGTGCAAGAAAAATGTATCTAAAAATTGTGCTCGAAAATTTGCCAAAGAGCTACACTGCAAAATGTAATGAAATTCATCACTAATATCGTTGTATTGACATAATTTACAAAATCTATATTTACGTTCAATTTTATTCCATCTACCGGTTTTGATGGGTAACTTGTGGTTTCCCGTTCTAAATCTACAGTATGTTATTCTATCTTTATCACTTAAAATATTCAGATATTCTTCATATTCAAATATTTGTTTAAACAATTTGTAGGCCAAACCTTTTGATGAACAGTCAATATCTGCTCTCCATTTCTGTTGAAACTGATCAAATAGCTTTTGTTTTAAACTAATACCCAACCATTTAGCATTAAAATTTCCTTGTGACAACCATATATTGCTATATCCACATCTATCTAATGTATCTTTAACGTATTTCAACCAATCTGACCTAAATTGGTTTTCAGAATTATTCAAGAACATGTATCTGTATAATATTTTAGCAATCCTGTTATTCCTTCCATTTACCATTTTGGACCAAAAATTAACCATACGCAGCTGTATATATAAAGACATGGAATAAATACCAAGTTCACCGTAAATCATAAAATTAGGTGTCGACTTCTTAAGATTTAATAATAATTTACAAAATTTTAAATGCACTCTTTCTATAAAACCAGTATTACTGAAACCCCAAATCTCACATCCATATAGTAGGATTGGCTTCACAATTTTATCAAAGAGATCATATTGAGTTTTCACTGACAAGTTGTGCAGCCTCTCCTTTTTCAATACTTCATACATTGCTTTATTTGCTTTTCTGTGCGTATCGCTATGTGTTTCTTTATTCTACAATGTCTAGAGGTATAGGGGGAGGGTTGAGATCTCACAAAACATGTTTAACTAGTACATAATTTTATTTAGGGGCCAGCTGAAGACCACCTCTGGGTGCGGGATTTTCTCGCTGCGTTGAAGACCCATTGGTGGCCTTCGGCTGTTGTCTGCTCTTTGGTCGGGTTGTTTTCTCTTTGACAAATTACCCATTTCCATTCTCAATTTTATTTTCGAACCAAAATTTTCTTAGCACTCATAAAGCTACCTGTTCTTGAAAAATTCCACCCAAGGTATGTCAATTCGTTAACTATCTCCAATGCATTTCCATCATATATAAAATTAATATTTTTGGGTAATCTACCCCCAGAAAAAATTATGATCTTAGTTTTATTAGTGTTTACTTTCAATTTCCATGTTCTGCAATAATCATGGAATATATCTAATTGCAACTGTAGATCAGATGCATTATCAGAAAATAAGACTGTATCATCTGCGTACAATAACACAAACAGTTTTTTGAGTAGATATCAAACTCATCCTCTATTTCATCAGTAATACAATTTAAACCACAAACATTTCTTTCTTCAATATACTGCTAAAGACCGTTCAAAAATAACCAATATGAAAGGAAATATGGCCATACAAAATCTACATAGAAACTATTTTTTTGCTCCCACATTCTTTTCTCCCATCTCCCACCCCTTTCTCCCACCTCCCTTATTAGCTTTCCACCCCTCAGATGATAGCGTTGGTTTGTTTAAATTGAAAATGACGTCACAACTAAAATCCCTAACAACAGGACCAACATCGGAAACGTTTCCGTATTTCCGTTTCTTTTTCAACAGATTCTGAAGTTAAAATATGCTTGAATTAAAAAAAAAAAGTTATACGGACTTCGTCCTTTTTCACAGGTAACACCTGCCTCATATTATGGGAATGAAGTCCCGAACTACAGTAGGAAAATCAATAAAATGAAAAACAAAAAAACAAAAAAACAAAAACAAAAAACAAAAAAACAAAAAAACAAAAAACAAAAAACAGTTGAAGATCTTTTAGGACACGCAAATTGAAAAATTTACATCTGCATTTATTGAGTTGTACAATTGCTCATGAATAAATATGTCTGTTAAAACAAATTCCAAGGTATTATACATTTTGTAAGCATAGTAGGTGTAATAAAGCCATTTTTTTCATTGGATAATATACATTTTTGTAAATTTTCAGAGGTTTTTTATTTTCATTTGTGTAACAACACTAGAGAGAAAAAAAAAATGATAATACTACACATTATTTGTGTATTGGCTATGAACAATTCGTGTATACATGCTCTACATTTTTTGCTCTCAATATTTTTATAGTGTAATGGCAGATCTGTTCAGTGTTTTCCCAATTTTGATAAACTCGGTCCGATTTAGTGGTTGTGTGTCATGTAGATCTTGGCATTATTGTATAAACACGTCATCGTTTTAGTCCTATAGTGATATATGTTCACTTTTGAAAATTAAATATTTATATTTGAGAGCAAGGTGCAATGAACTATCTCCCTATATACACTACATAAACGATATTTCTACGATCTAGAAAGTTTTTAAGAACTATATTGTTCTATCTCCACACTTCCCATTATAATGTAACCTATTTATCTCTATACTTCCCATTATAATGTAGCCTATTTATCTCCACACTTCCCATTATAATGAAGCCTATTTATCTCCACACTTCCCATTATAACGTAGCCTATTTATCTCCACACTTCCAATTATAATGTAGCCTATTTATCTCCACACTTCCAATTATAATGTAGCCTATTTATCTCCACACTTCCACTTGTAATGTAGCCTATTTATCTCCACACGTAGCCTATTTATCTCCACACTTCCCATTATAATGTAGCCTATCTATCTCCACACTTCCCATTATAATGTAGCCTATTTATCTCCACACTTCCCATTATAACGTAGCATATTTATCTCCACACTTCCCATTATATTGTAGCCTATTTATCTCCACACTTCCCATTATAACTTAGCCTATTTATCTCCACACTTCCCATTATAACTTAGCCTATCTATCTCCACACTTCCCATTATAATGAAGCCTATTTATCTCCACACTTTCCATTATAACGTAGCCTATTTACCTCCACACTTCCCATTATAATGTAGCCTATCTATCTCCACACTTCCCATTATAATAAAGCCTATTTATCTCCACACTTCCCATTATAATGAAGCCTATTTATCTCCACACTTCCCATTATAATGTAGCCTATTTATCGCTACACTTCCCATTATATCGTAGCCTATCTATCTCCACACTTCCCATTATAATGAAGCCTATTTATCTCCACACTTCCCATTATAATGAAGCCTATTTATCTCCACACTTCCCATTTTAATGTAGCCTATTTATCGCTACACTTCCCATTATATCGTAGCCTATCTATCTCCACACTTCCCATTATAATGAAGCCTATCTATCTCCACACTTCCAGCTATAATGTAGCCTATCTATCTCCACACTTCCCATTATAATGAAGCCTATTTATCTCCACACTTCCCATTATAACGTAGCCTATTTATCTCCAAACTTCCAATTAGAATGTAGCCTATTTATCTCCACACTTCCAATTATAATGTAGCCTATTTATCCAGGGGCGGTTGAAATTTTTTTTCTAATAGCAAAAAGTGGACAAGATTATTGTTTTCAATCCAGATACGGCCAGAATTTTATTTAAGGAAAATCAGGGTCAGAATTTTTCTCTAAAATATCTCAGACTGCCCCTCAAATCAAATGGTCCGTACCTTAGACTTTAAATCTATCTAGAGCTTACTGACTGGGGTTCATTATTCAGCAATGTTATTAATGGGCTGGGGCGTGTGGGGTTAACATGTTTTCGTAAGTAAATATAATTGCTGTGGAACTTTTTTTGTGAGAGTGTAATAGAGTATTACTTTCTGTTGGGTGGAATTGTGAAATACATGTAGAAGTCAATACGTTCTTGCTCAATCCTTTGTCGCTTTGAAGGCGTCATGCTTGTCATCCTCAGCCTAAGCAATGTGTTACTGTAATTTGAATTTCAAAATGACTGAGTGACGGTTTTTCGACGTACTGGTCAACTCCACCGTAGCGAATCACATGCCGACTTTGACATAATCAATAATATATTACAGTAAATACGAGCGAAAAATATCTTTATAAGTAAAGAATTGTCGCGTACTGAAAATTAAATACACGGGGAAATGGCAAAGTTCACGAAGTCTAGTCTGATTGAGTGATTAATCATTTTACAAAAAAAAAAAAAAAAGTGCAAGCAAAGGGGGGGCGTACGCCCTCTACGCCCCCCTCTGGATCCGCCACTGTTATCTCCACACTTCCACTTGTAATGAAGCCTATTTATCTCCACACGTAGCCTATTTATCTCCACACTTCACATTATAATGTAGCCTATTTATCTCCACACTTCCCATTATAACGTAGCATATTTATCTCCACACTTCCCATTATATCGTAGCATATTTATCTCCACACTTCCCATTATAACTTAGCCTATTTATCTCCACACTTTCCATTATAACTTAGCCTATTTATCTCCACACTTCCCATTATAACGTAGCCTATTTATCTCCACACTTCCCATTATAACTTAGCCTATTTACCTCCAAACTTTCCATTATAACGTAGCCTATCTATTTCCACACTTCCCATTATAATGAAGCCTATTTATCTCCACACTTTCCATTATAACGTAGCCTATTTACCTCCACACTTCCCATTATAATGTAGCCTATCTATCTCCACACTTCCCATTATAATAAAGCCTATTTATCTCCACACTTCCCATTATAATGAAGCCTATTTATCTCCACACTTCCCATTATAATGTAGCCTATTTATCGCTACACTTCCCATTATATCGTAGCCTATCTATCTCCACACTTCCCATTATAATGAAGCCTATTTATCTCCATACTTCCCATTATAATGAAGCCTATCTATCTCCACACTTCCCACTATAATGTAGCCTATTTATCTCCACACTTCCCATTATAATGAAGCCTATTTATCTCCACACTTCCCATTATAATGTAGCCTATTTATCTCTACACTTCCCATTATATCGTAGCCTACTAGTATCTATCTCCACACTTCCCATTATAACGTAGCATATCTATCTCCACACTTCCCATTATAATGTAGCCTATCTATCTCCACACTTCCCATTATAATGAAGCATATCTATCTCCACACTTCCCACTATAATGTAGCATATCTATCTCCACACTTTCCATTATAATGAAGCCTATTTATCTCCACACTTCCCATTATAATGTATCCTATTTATCTCCACCCTTCCCATTATAATGTAGCCTATTTATTTCTACACTTCCCATTATAATGTAGCCTATTTATACTCACACTTCCCATTATAATGTAGTTTATTTATCTCCAATCTATCGGATTTTTTTGCTTTTATGTATTCATTGTTGGTTTAGGTTAATATTTTACAAGTCTTATACCTTAGTATGATCTTCACGTTAACCTCTAACCATTGTTATACCTTATAGAATTGAGAATGGAAATTGGGAATATGTCAAAGAGACAACAACCCGACCAAAGAGCAGACAACAGCCGAAGGCCACCAATTGGTCTTCAACGCAGCGAGAAAATCCCGCACCCGGAGGTGGTCCTCAGCTGGCCCCTAAATAAAATTGTGTACTAGTTCAGTGAAAATGGATGTCACACTAAACTCCAAAACATATAAATGAACTAAAATTAAAAAACATACAAGACTAACAAAGGCCAGAGGCTCCTGACTTGGGACAGGCGCAAAAATGCGGCGGGGTTTTTGTGAGATCTCAACCCTCCCCCTATACCTCTAGCCAATGTAGAATAAAGAAACACATAGCAATACGCAAAGTAAAACTCAGTTTAAAAGAAGTCCGAGTCCGATGTCAGAATAGGTAACCAAAGAAACTAAGCAAAATGACAATGATACATTAATGAACAAAGGACTTCTAGCAGTTACTGACATGCAAGCTCCAGACCTCAATTAAACTGATTGAAAGATTATGTCTTCATCATATGAAAATCAAGTACAATCCCTCCCGTTAGGTGTTTAGTATCATACCATCATAAATATATGAAAAGAACATAACCCGTATCATGCCGACAAAGGGTTTTAGAAATAAATGTGTTTATTTCCGATGCAAAGACCCTATGAGTGAATCAATATTAGTATATTAATTTTGGACCATTGTTATACCTTAGTATTTACATTTTGGACCATTGTTATACCTTAGTATATACATTTTGGACCATTATTATACCGTAGTATATACCTTTTGGACCATTGTTATACCTTAGTATATACATTTTGGACCATTGTTATACCTTAGTATATACATTTTGGACCATTATTATACCGTAGTATATACCTTTTGGACCATTGTTATACCTTAGTATATACATTTTGGACCATTATTATACCTTAGTATATACATTTTAGACCATTATTATACCTTAGTATATACATTTTGGACCATTGTTATACCTTAGTATATACATTTTGGATCATTATTATACATTTTGGACCATTGTTATACCTTAGTATATACATTTTGTACCATTATTATACATTTTGGACCATTGTTATACCTTAGTATATACATTTTGGACCATTATTATACCTTAGTATATACATTTTGGACCATTATTATACCTTAGTATATACATTTTGGACCATTGTTATACCTTAGTATATACATTTTGGACCATTATTATACATTTTGGACCATTGTTATACCTTAGTATATACATTTTGGACCATTATTATACCTTAGTATATACATTTTGGACCATTGTTATACCTTAGTATACACATTTTGGACCATTGTTATACCTTAGTATATACATTTTGGACCATTGTTATACCTTAGTATATACATTTTGTACCATTATTATACCTTAGTATATACATTTTGGACCATTATTATAAAATTAAGACTAAACTAGTCAGTTTATCAAACTCAAACCAAGAAATAAGTCAATAATAACGTAAAACATATTTGAAAGTGTTCAACCGGAATTTTTTTGAAATACATGTACCAAAAGCTTTGGTTACCCCATATGAGAAATACATGTACCAAAAGCTTTAGTTACCTCATATGAGAAATACATGTACCAAAAGCTTTGGTGACCCCATATGAGAAATACATGTACCAAAAGCTTTGGTTATCTCATATGAGCAAGAAGTTCTTGTTTTAATGATTTATATGCTGTGACAGATATTCTCTGTTTAAGAACTACCTATAAGCACTGGTTCGAGTTTTTTCATCGTTTCTTTAGAAAATATTTTGTCGAATGGATAACCAAAAATTGTTAGAAACATCAATACTTCATCTGGTTTCAAACCATAGCTGGTGAATCCAAACATTAGTCAAGCCATATCTGGTGATTCCAAACACTAGTCAAACCATATTTGGTGATTCCAAACACTAGTCAAACCATATTTGGTGATTCCTAACACTAGTCAAACCATATTTGGTGATTCCAAACACTAGTCAAACCATATTTGGTGATTCCAAACACTAGTCAAACCATATTTGGTGATTCCTAACACTAGTCAAACCATATTTGGTGATTCCAAACAGTAGTCAACATTCTTTTAATGTATGATTGTGTAAGTAATAAGATGTTTTTGTACATCATAATGACGATCACCAAATATCAAAATAACGAGTTCTGTTTTCATTACATCTTGAATGGTTTTCAACGATTAGAAATTACATAATTGTGCACGTCGAGTATATTCGTTTCTCTGAGAACAGAAAACCATGGTCACTTTTTAACTTGGAATGTACTAGTGTCAAGTAAATGGTGGTGTCAGATTGTATATGGGAGGATTGTACTAATGTCAAGTAAATGTCAGATTGTTTAGGGGAGGATTGTATTAGTGTCAAGTAAATGTCAGATTGCTTAGGGAAGAATTGTACTAGTGTCAAGTAAATGTCAAATTGTATTGGTGAGGTTTGTACTAGTGCCAAGTTAATGTCAGATTGTATAGGGGAGGATTATACTAGTGTCAAGTAAATGTCAGATTGTATTGGTGAGGTTTGTACTAGTGCCAAATTAATGTCAGATTGTTTAGGGAAGAATTGTACTAGTGTCAAGTAAATGTCAAATTGTATTGGTGAGGTTTGTACTAGTGCCAAGTTAATGTCAGATTGTTTAGGGGAGGATTGTACTAGTGTCAAGTAAATGTCATATTGTTTAGGGGAGGGTTGTACTAATGTCAAGTAAATGGCAAATTGTAAAGGGGAGGATTGTACTAGTGTCAAGTCAATGTCAGATTGTATAGGGGAGGATTGTACTTAGTTTCAAGTAAATGTCATATTGTTTGGGGGAAAATTGTACAAGTTTCAAGTAAATGTCAGATTGAATAGGGGACAATTGCACAAGTGTCAAGTAAATGTTAGATTGAGTAGGGGAGGATGAAACTAGTGTCAAGTAAATGTCAGATTGTTTAGGGGAGAATTGCGCTAGTGTCAAGTAAATGTCAGATTGTTTAGGGAAGGATTGTACTAGTGTCAAGTAAATATCAGATTGTTTAGGATAGAATTGCGCTAGTGTCAAGTAAATGTCAGATTGATTAGGGGAGGATTGTACTAGTGTCAAGTAAATGTTAAGTTGTATAGGGAGGATTGTACTAGTGTCAAGTAAATGTCAAATTGTATAGGGGAGGATTGTTATTCGTTTCATCTTAAGTGTGAAGCAGGCTCAGATCAGAATGTAATAAAATGAATATAAAAATGACCGACTCCAACAAAAACAGTTTTGAATGCGTTTTTATTTTTTTAAAAAGGTAATAAATATATAACAGTATTTGATATTTGTTGCTCTCAATTCTCTATTTTACAGAAACTATTTCATTGACGTGTCATATCTGATTACATGTGAATGATATATGTTCAAATGCAATTACATACAGTACCTTAAAACAGAATCTAAAATATTACAGTCAGCGCACTGCTATTTAATGCATCTCTTTGATACCTGCATGGTTTTCAGTATCTTATACGCCATATTTTGGCGGAATTCCATTTTGATGTGGTGTATCCTGGCTATAACCCATATTCACTTGAGGTTTTGAAGTATTTGCCATGACAATTCTTTGTGATGTTTGAATTTGATTACTGTCTTGTGTTTTCTTTACAATAAGAACGACCATAATAACAAACAACATGACTCCACCCAGACCACTAAGTATCAGGGAGTAGGGTACTCCCATGTCGTATCCGTAATCAAGTATCAAAACTGCTTGTAAAAATCGCCCAACTGCCACCCATGTAACAATACCTGAAATAGAATGAAACAAAGATCGTTATGATTTAACCAACTACCACCCATTTAACAATACCTGAAATAGAATAATTGTTATGACTAAATACTCAACCATGTATCACAGGTTATGTAGTTTTTCTGTGTAGCCTCTGCTTTTATGAAACTGTTCAAAAATGATAAATTGACGCAAATGTTCGAAATGTAAATTTGAACAACATAAATTGCGAGAAATGTGTAGGGGCGGGAATTTATGTAATGAGATTTTAAAATTTGAACCGGAAGTAATCTTTATTCTGCTAGAATTGATGAAAATGGTTGTTGCAGTGATGTTTTCAATATAGAGGCCATCCAAGAAATAAAAACATAGAGGCCAATATAACGATGTTCCTTGACTTCATTCGGAAATTTACACTAAGACAATAGAGTAACTCGACTCTCTCGATTGGACATTGAACACGATGGTTCAGTTTCTTGACTCGCTCAATTGAACATTTATCACGATGGTTCAGTTACTCGACTCTGTTGATTGGAAATTGAACACGATGGTTCAGTTACTCGAATCTTTTATTTGGACATTGCACACGATGGTTCAGTTACTCAAGTCTCTTCATTGGACATTGAATACGATTGTTCAGTTACTCGAACCTCTATTTCGGAGATTAAAAGAAACTTACACACTACATTTTACACAATTAACCTCGTCAACTTTTCAAAACAATCACTTTTGGTCTGTTACTAGAGATATCTTCTGTTAATACGAAAAGAAACATTATTTCGTGTAATGACGAGAAAACCTGAAAGTCGGTTTTATTCACAGGTTCAATGAATAGCCAGAGTGTGATTATGCATGAAATGATAAGTTGAGCTGACGATTATTGCACGAGCCTACAAGTTGAGCTGACCATGATTGCTTGAGCTTACAAATGAATTGACCATGATTGCATGAGCTTACAAGTTGAGCTGACCATGATTGCACGAGCTTACAAGTTGAGCTGACCATGATTGTACGAGCTTACAAGTTGAGCTGACAATGATTGTACGAGCTTACAAGTTGAGCTGACCATGATTGCACGAGCTTACAAGTTGAGCTGACCATGATTGTACGAGCTTACAAGTTGAGCTGACAATGATTGTACGAGCTTACAAGTTGAGTTGACAATGATTGCACGTGCTTACAAGTTGAGTTGACAATGATTGCATGAGCTTACAAGTTGAGTTGACAATGATTGCACGAGCTTACAAGTTGAGTTGACCATGATTGCATGAGCTTACATGTTGAGATTACAATGATTGCATGAGCTTACAAGTTGAGATTACAATGATTGCATGAGCTTACAAGTTGAGTTGACCATGATTGAATGCGCTTACAAGTTGAATTGACCATGATTGTATGAGCTTACAAGTTGAGTTGACCATGATTGCACGAGTCACAAGTTGAGCTGACCATGATTGCATGAGCTTACAAGTTGAGCTGACAATGATTGCATGAGCTTACAAGTTGAGCTGACCATGATTGCATGAACTTACAAGTTGAGCTGACCATGATTGCATGAGCTTACAAGTTGAACTGACGATGATTGCATGAACTTACAAGTTGAGCTGACGATGATTGCATGAACTTACAAGTTGAGCTGACGATGATTGCATGAACTTACAAGTTGAACTGACGATGATTGCATGAACTTACAAGTTGAACTGACGATGATTGCATGAGCTTACAAGTTGAGCTGACGATGATTGCATGAGCTTACAAGTTGAGATTACAATGATTGCATGAACTTACAAGTTGAACTGACGATGATTGCATGAGCTTACAAGTTGAGCTGACGATGATTGCATGAGCTTACATGTTGAGTTGGCAATGATTGCATGAGCTTACAAGTTGAGTTGACAATGATTGCATGAGCTTACAAGTTGAGTTGACCATGATTGTACGAGCTTACAAGTTGAGTTGACCATGATTGCATGAGCTTACAAGTTGAGTTGACAATGAGTGTACGAGCTTACAAGTTGAGTTGACAATGATTGCATGAGCTTACACGTTGAAATGACCATGATTGCACGAGCTTACACATTGAGCTGACCATGATTGCAGTTGAGTTGACAATGATTGCACGAGCTTGAGCTGACCATGATTGCACGAGTCACAAGTTGAGCTGACCATGATTGCATGAGCTTACATGTTGTATTGACAATGATTGTTGCCGATGACGAGCTTTATGTGAGTCAGGTGACGATTGTTAGAACTTATAGGTCGATTCATGTCATGATTGAAACTGATAAGTCGATTCAAAATCTTACCTGCTATCAGGTTCAAAATAACAGGAGCCATAAGATAGCTGTGGGCTTTCTGTCCATTAGCATACACAAATATCAGAATGGTGGCAATTATGCACAGTATGATACCAATGATCACTTCTATCTGAAATTCTATGAATCCAACAACTGCAAAACAATAATAATATTTTCATTATGTTATATGCTGTTCACTCATCGTTAAAGTAATAATGGAGACATATAATATTTTCATCGTTATCTCTGTCATCGTCGTCGTTGTGTTGTCTTCGAAACATACTACATAAGTAAAAAAGGATAATGACGTAATCAATGGACCAAAAATCTGTTTACACGGTGTAAATAGGTGGTTGTCTTTGTTTTGCACTAAAGCATGCCAAGAATAGTGATTCACCAGTAGTAAGTCGAACGTATACCAGGTATAGTGATTAAATTGTATGTTTAACGTATACCATAGTGATTCACGTGTAGTATGTCGAACGTATACCAAAGTGATTCACTTGTAATATGTCTAACGTATACCGAGTATGGTGATTCACTTGTAATGTCTTACGTATACCGAGAATAGTGATTCACTTGCAGTATGTCAAACGTATACCGAGTATAGTGATTCAGATGTAGTACATCGAACGTATACCGAGTATAGTGATTCACTCGCAGTAAGTTTAACGTATACCGAGTATAGTAATTCACCTGCAGCATGTTGAACCTATACCGAATATAGTGATTCCTTTGCAGTATGTCGGGACGTGTACCATATATAGTGTTTCACTTGTAGCATGTCGAAGATATACCGACTATAGTGATTACTTTGATCTATGTCGAACATATACCGAATACAGTGATTCACTTGCAGTATGTCGAACGTATACCGATTACAGTGATCGACTTGCAGTATCTTGAATGTATACCGATTATCGTGATCCACTTGCAGTATGTTGAATGTATACCGAGTATAGTAATTCACGTGCAGTTTGTTAAATGTATAACGAATATAATGATTTACTTATAATATTTCGGACGTATACAGAGTATAGCGTTTCACTTATATCATGTCGAACGTATATAGAGTATATATATATATATATATACAATATATGTACATTGTCGGAAAATGTAAAATTTGTTTGTATGAGCTTTAGAAACAGAACGAAAAGCGAGGCTCTCCGAGCTTTTCTCCTCCTGTTTCGTAGCGAGTATTGTTTTATCCTGTATTTTAAACCCGTCATTATAAGGTTTAGTTGTTTAAATCCAAATAGTTGTCTTTGATTTTTCAAAGAAAATGACCTAGTTTAAACGGGTTAAGCGAAGAGAACCCCAAAAATGAACTGTAATCAAAAAAGAAATATTCACATTACCGTTTGCTCAACATGGAAGCGGAGTAACAAGATACTTTACAAGTACAAGTAAAGCAAAAATTTATTTGTGTGTACATGCTATTTGTACAATAGTTGGCTGATTGCTAATTGCAGGATAAAGTGATTCACTTGTAGTATGTCTAACGTATACCGAGTATAAAGAATCACTTGTAGTATGTCAAACGTATACCGAGTATAAAGAATCACTTGTAGTATGTCTAACGTATACCGAGTATAAAGAATCACTTGTAGTATGTCTAACGTATACCGAGTATAAAGAATCACTTGTAGTATGTCAAACGTATACCGAGTATAAAGAATCACTTTGTAGTATGTCGTTACGTATACTGAGTAAAGTGATTCACTTGTAGTATGTCGTTAGTATACTGAGTAAAGTGATTCACTGGTATAAAGTATTGTAGTATGTCTAACGTATACCGAGTATAAAGAATCACTTGTAGTATGTCTAACGTATACCGAGTATAAAGAATCACTTGTAGTATGTCAAACGTATACCGAGTATAAAGAATCACTTGTAGTATGTCAAACGTATACCGAGAACAGTCATTTTGTAGTATGTCGTTAGTATACTGAGTAAAGTGATTCACTTATAGTATGTCGTTAGTATACTGAGTAAAGTGATTCACTTATAGTATGTCGTTAGTATACTGAGTAAAGTGATTCACTTATAGTATGTCGTTAGTATACTGAGTAAAGTGATTCACTGGTAGTATGTCGTTAGTATACTGAGTAAAGTGATTCACTGGTAGTATGTCGTTAGTATACTGAGTAAAGTGATTCACTGGTAGTATGTCGTTAGTATACTGAGTAAAGTGATTCACTTATAGTATGTCGTTAGTATACTGAGTAAAGTGATTCACTGGTAGTATGTCGTTAGTATGTTGAATGTATCCTTTCGATTTAGTTGTAATACCACCAAATCATAGTACGTCACATCCGGTTTCATACGAAAAAGGGTCGAAAAAAATATTCCCTTGAATTTGACAGTTGTAGGAAATTAATCCTACATTTCATTGCAGTAAAATCTTTCTGAGTCATAAACATATATCTTGGGTGTTTCAAAGCACCATTCTTTTTTTATTTGGTGATTCTATAAAACATTTTGGAAACTTGAGGTTACATTGTTACTAAAGCTTGTAAACAGGAAAAAAAGGGGTGAAAATTTGATTGGTTAAATTCCAGTGATGGTTATTATCTTATATGCAATGAAATGTTATGTGAAATTTTGTCTGTAATACTGGACAGCTTAAAACTTTACTCGTGCTAAGTATTTCTTTATTTGAAACAAAGATAAATTCTGCACAATTTTTTGAAACGTGCCAATTTAACAAAGACTAATAGGGAAAAAACAATGGTGGTATTACTCCTCGAATGTTAACAACGACAAACGAATATATAAACTTTATAAACAAAACATGTATATTGCTCTCTAGATGTTTTCGGTTATATTTTTTTGGTTGCTTTTTCATTGGCTTGTATTACCATATCTCCTCTCCTATGTATATATGTATTTTCAAGAGGTTGAATTTTAAATTAATTGTTTACTTACATGCTAAACTAGAAGAATATCCATTTTTGACTGCATAAAAGAGTCCAATATGGACCGCTTTGCCAGAAGACTGCTCGAATACTACCCAGCCTGGAGCCAGAGCCCCAGCAACCAACAACAATAAAGCTATGATGTTGAAAATGCCTGCGATTTTAATATTCATTTCTTTGTTGAAATATATAGATTTAACGATTTTTAAGGTCTAACTGTTTTTATATCTATTGATCGGGGAATACCCGAAAATAGAGATCCTGTTTGTATTTTTTATTGTGCAATTTCAATTATTTCATGTTTATTAGAAGTACGCAATTAGTCTTATCCAACCATAAACATATACGTTTATAGGTAAACGAACTAGGAAGGTGAATAAGTATATTCTTTAATAAAACTTTAATTAGGCCTTCTCCCTTTCCCGATTTTCCGATACTCCTTTATCACTGTGTGTTTGGCTGTCCTGCTAGAGAATGTGAGAACATGCTAATGATCTGGTCATGATCGATGTTGGTGATCGATGAAAATATGTAAACAAAGACGAAATTAATTTTAATAGATTTTAATACGCCCGTTTACGGGACGTATTATGGTAAGAAGAAGAATAAGAATATTTATTGAATCCAATTAAAGGACCCGTTTCCGAGCATATACATATAAATATAGTATTAATTATACAGTAATTTTAAAGATATATTACATTAAAAATAAATGATTAAATAACTACTAGTATACTCCATACCAGATGGTGTTTGAAAATGAAAAAAAAAGAATATTAACCCTCTCTAATACATAAGAATAAATAAACTACATCACTAATACATGTATATTTAGTTAGTTACTGGAATGCAAATTTTCTCTTATTTCAAAACAAGTACTTATAAATCTTGACACTGACATATTAACATTTTCAGACTCACATGACATTAACCAAATAAATTGTTCATGCTTTGAAATATAAGGGAAGTTTTTACATTGAATGTATGCTTCATTAAGAATAAAATCCCGTTCCTTTTCATATGTATTAAAAATGAAACTCATCTTCAACCTGCATATTTTACACTGCCCACAAATCTTTTATCTTTATCGATTTTTTATATCTACCTTTCTCAATAGCTTACTGATGAGCACTGATTCTAAATTGAGTTAAGCTTTTTCGATACTGAAATTTATTAACTTGACATAAATATGCTTCCCTTTTGAAGATGTTTTAAATTTAAAATAAGTATTCAATTTTCCTTTTTAACATTTACATTATCTTCTATAGTATTTTCCAGTAAATCTTATATCTACTAACCAAAATATTTTAACCTTTTCAATGTCAAAACTTTCCATATCAACATCAATACATCTTAAAATATATACAATATTAGAATACCAAGATGACTTATTACATTTGTGAGTGTCAATACAATGGTATGCCGTTGTCCGTCCGTCTGTTCGTCCGTCGTCAATAATTAAAAAAGTCTTTCACAAATTTTCATGATACTTTGGTGAATTGTTTATATTTATTGACGTAAGTTCCCTTTCGATTTTTTAAAACTTCTGATTTAACGTTTTGGAGTATTTGGACTTTATCCATAAAAAAGGGTGACTTTTCAGTTTTTGGACAATAATTCAAAAAAGTTTTGAGCATTTTTCATGAACTTTAATGACTTGTTAATATCTATTGAAATAAGCTCCTTTTTGTTTTTGTTTTTTTAAAATGATTGACATTTTGGAGTTATTGAACTTTATTGTTGGTTGAGAATCGTTGAAAACTGTCCATTTTTTACTCTTTGGAGGGATATCGAATTTTATTTGTTAAAAAATCGGGACCACAAACTTAGTTAAATTTGAGGAAGCCTTAATATTGCCAAATTATTCATGTTTTGTGTCAATGGGGGAGATCTTTACGAGCAGTGCTCACAGTATTTCTAGTTGATCATATAAATTCATTCAAAGCCTAAGGACGAGCTGAAAAGGGTGACGGGCGTATCATGCGCTCATAGCGCAGCTCTTTATTTACATTTTCTTGAATAACATATGAAGAGAAATAGTTGAGATGTTTTAGTTTGGTTTCTTAGGGTTTCAAAGGAAAGAAATAAAATAAAAGTGTCCTCTGTGCTGCGTCAGTATGTGTATCTCAAGAGTGTTTATTCTTAGAACATCTGAAACGGAAAAATAGACATTAAATGCTCATGGAGTGCACCTTCTAATCCCAAATCCACACGACTTAATCGTTCTGAGAAAACCCAATGAAATATTTTAGAATTGTTCATTTTTGCAGTTGAAATGTGTACTGATCCTGCGCTGGTGAGTCCTGGTTATGTTCTGGTGGGTCCTGATACGATGCAGATGATTTTGACAAGACATTATTCTTATTTCGAATCAAATGTTGCAAAATCAATAGAATTGGACAATGAATTCTATTCAATCGGATTTGCAAGACCTATTTTAACTTTAGACATCCACTTGACTGTATAATATGGATTTTCAAATAATCGTTACCACATATTACGAACATTTCCAATGACACAAACGTGAAACGTTTCCGGAAAGTAAATACAGCAGACAGCAACCAACGACAAGCACTAGGCTTGTACCAGGCACATGTAGTGGGGTTTGATATATTGGCGAGCGCTCAACCCTCTCACTTATCGGGGTCAGTGATGTTACAACACATCATAAGAACAAACTGTAAAAATGACTTGGAAAAGAAACAAAAACTAATAACAAAAAATCAAATGACACAAAGTACTATCTGAGAGTACTCTCAGTAAGTGGCAGCTAATATAAATAGATATAAGAAGATGTGGTATGAGTGCCAATGAGACAACTCTCCATCCAAGTCAAAATTTATAAAAGTAAACCATTATAGGTCAAAGTACGGTCTTCAACACGGAGCCTTGGCTCACACCGAAGGACAAGCTATAAAGGGCACCAAAAATTACTAGTGTAAAACCATTCAAACGGGAAAACCAACGGTCTAATCTATATAAACAAGAGTGCACACGCTGAAATGTCTCGCCTACTATACTGACCATTGATTTTATGTTGATAGTCCTACATATAAAGTTTTACTACAAGTATCACATTAACATTTATGATCCAAGTAAATGAGGTCAAGGTCAGATAAACCAAGCCGGAAATACATGTACACTTTTAATACAATCCCTCCATACACAGAATATAGATGACCTATTGCTTATAGTATAAAAGAAACAGACCAAACCATGGAAATTCTATATTGACCAATGAACCAGTAAAATGAAGTCAAGGTCGTATGAACCCTGCCAGACAGACATGTACACATTAAAATCATTCCAAATATAGTTGACCTATTGCTTAAGGTATCTAAGAAAAAAAGTTAACCAGGAAAACTGAACATTGACCAATCAACCATGAAAATGAAATGAAGGTCAGATGATACCTGCCAGACAGACATATACACCTTACAATCATTCCATACACCAAATATAGTTGACCTATTGCTTAAAGTGTAAGAAAAACAGACCAAAACACAAAAACTTAATATAAGCAATGAATCATGAAAATGAGGTCAAAGTCAAATAAAACCTGCCAGACTGACATATACATCATTAAATATTTCCATACACCAAATATAGTTGACCTATTGCTTAAAGTGTAAGAAAAACAGACCAAAACACAAAAATTTAACATAAGCAATGAATCTTGAAAATGAGGTCAAGGTCAAATAAAACCTGCCAGACTGACATGTACATCATTAAATATTTCCATACACCAAATATAGTTGACCTACTGCATACAGTATTAGGAAAACAGACCAAAACACAAAAACTTATCATTTAGCAATGAACCTTGAAAATGAGGTCAAGGTCAAATAAAACCTGCCAGACTGACATGTACATCGTAAAATATTTCCATACACCAAATATAGTTGACCTACTGCATACAGTATTAGAAAAACAGACCAAAACACAAAAACTTAACATTGATCAATGAACCGTGAAAATGAGGTCAAGGTCAAATAAAACTTGCCAGACTTACATGAACATTGTAAAATATTTCCATACACCTAATACAGTTGACCTATTGCATACAGTATTAGAAAAACAGACCAAAACACAAAAACTAAACTATGACCACTGAACCATGAAAATGAGGTCAAGGTCAGATGACACCTGCCAGTTGGACATGTACACCTTACTATCATTACATACACCAAATATAATAGACCTATTGCTTATAGTATCTCAGATATGGACTTGACCACCAAAACTTAACCTTGTTCACTGATCCATGGAATGAGGTCGAGGTCAAGTGAAAACTATCTGACGGGCATGAGGACCTTGCAAGGTACGCACATACCAAATATAGTTATTCTATTACTTATAATAAGAGAGAATTTAACATTCCAAAAAATCTGAACTTTTTTTTCAAGTAGTCACTGAACCATGAAAATGAGGTCAAGGACATTGGACATGTGACTGACGGAAACTTTGTAACATTAGGCATTTATATACAAAGTATGAAGCATCCAGGTCTTTCACCTTCTAAAATATAAAGCTTTTTAAGAAGTTAGCTAACGCCGCCGCCGCCGCCGCCGGATCACTATCCCTATGTCTTATGAACCACATCAACAAACGACAACCACGGAACATCAGATTCCTGACTTAGGACAGGTGCAAACAATTGCAGCGGGTTTAATAAAGGCCACTTTCAACTAATACATAAACTATATGAAAACAAAATGTGATACTATTGCCACCAGAGAACACATAACGTAGATATAAGCATCTACAGGTCATCGAACGGCCTTAACAAATGAGTAAAACCTATACAATATAGACAGCTATAATAGGGCCTGACATGACAAAATGTAAAACCTATACCATATAGACAGCTATAATAGGGCCTGACATGACAAAATGTAAAACCTATACCATATAGTCAGCTATAATAGGGCCTGACATGACAAAATGTAAAACCTATACCATATAGACAGCTATAATAGGGCCTGACATGACAAAATGTAAAACCTATACCATATAGACAGCTATAATAGGGCCTGACATGACAAAATGTAAAACCTATACCATATAGTCAGCTATAATAGGGTCTGACATGACAAAATGTAAAACCTATACCGTATAGTCAGCTATAATAGGGCCTGACATGACAAAATGTAAAACCTATACCATATAGTCAGCTATAATAGGACAGCTGGGGCTGACATGACAAAATGTAAAACCTATACCATATAGTCAGCTATAATAGGGCCTGACATGACAAAATGTAAAACCTTTACCATATAGTCAGCTATAATAGGACCTGACATGACAACATGTAAAACCTTTACCATATAGACAGCTATAATAGGGCCTGACATGACAAA
This sequence comes from Mytilus coruscus, assembly GCA_017311375.1. Classification (NCBI taxonomy): domain Eukaryota; kingdom Metazoa; phylum Mollusca; class Bivalvia; order Mytilida; family Mytilidae; genus Mytilus; species Mytilus coruscus. Next base: position 87,036,422 of record CM029603.1, read on the forward strand.
ATGTAAAACCTATACCATATAGACAGCTATAATAGGGCCTGACATGACAAAATGTAAAACCTATACCATATAGACAGCTATAATAGGGCCTGACATGACAAAATGTAAAACCTATACCATATAGTCAGCTATAATAGGGGCTGACATGACAAAATGTAAAATCTATACCATATAGACAGCTATAATAGGGCCTGACATGACAAAATGTAAAATCTATACCATATAGTCAGCTATAATAGGGCCTGACATGACAAAATGTAAAACCTATGCCATATAGACAGCTATAATAGGGCCTGACATGACAAAATGTAAAACCTATGCCATATAGACAGCTATAATAGGGCCTAACATGACAAAATGTAAAACCTATGCCATATAGACAGCTATGATAGGGCCTGACATGACAAAATGTAAAACCTATACCATATAGTCAGCTATAATAGGGCCTGACATGACAAAATGTAAAACCTATACCATATAGACAGCTATAATAGGGCCTGACATGACAAAATGTAAAACCTTTACCATATAGACAGCTATAATAGGGCCTGACATGACAAAATGTAAAAGCTATATCATATAGACAGCTATAATAGGGCCTGACATGACAAAATGTAAAACCTATACCATATAGACAGCTATAATAGGGCCTGACATGACAAAATGTAAAACCTATACCATATAGACAGCTATAATAGGGCCTGACATGACAAAATGTAAAACCTATACCATATAGACAGCTATAATAGGGCCTGACATGACAAAATGTAAAACCTATACCATATAGACAGCTATAATAGGGCCTGACATGACAAAATCTGACATGACAAAATGTAAAACCTATACCATATAGTCAGCTATAATAGGGCCTGACATGACTAAATGTAAAAGCTATACCATATAGACAGCTATAATAGGGCCTGACATGACAAAATGTAAAACCTATACCATATAGACAGCTATAATAGGGGCTGACATGACAAAATGTAAAACCTATACCATATAGACAGCTATAATAGGGGCTGACATGACAAAATGTAAAACCTATACCATATAGTCAGCTATAATAGGGCCTGACATGACAAAATGTAAAACCTATACCATATAGACAGCTATAATAGGGCCTGACATGACAAAATGTAAAACCTATACCATATAGTCAGCTATAATAGGGCCTGACATGACAAAATGTAAAACCTATACCATATAGACAGCTATAATAGGGCCTGACATGACAAAATGAAAAACCTATACCATATAGTCAGCTATAATAGGGCCTGACATGACAACATGTAAAACAATTCAAACGAGTAAACACGGATCTAATGCATTTAGACTGTAACATAGACATTATACTATGGTGTAAAAACTTTCAAAACGTAATTTAAGGTTTTACACAATGCTGAACATATAAATGCATATTCTGAATGTACTGTTGAGTTATTTAGGTGATGACCTGGATATTTCTGATTGTATTGTCGAGTTATTTATGTAATGACCTGGATATTTCTGATTGTATTGTTGAGTTGTTTATGTGATGACCTGGATATTTCTGATTGTACTGTTGAGTTGTTTATGTGATGACCTAGATCTTTCTGATTGTACTGTTGAGTTGTTTATGTGATGACCTGGATCTTTCTGATTGTACTGTTGAGTTGTTTATGTGATGACCTAGATCTTTCTGATTGTGCTGTTGAGTTGTTTATGTGATGACCTGGATCTTTCTGATTGTACTGTTAAATTGTTGATGCGATAACATAGATATTTCTGGTTGCATTGATGAGTTGTTTATGTGATGACCTTGATTATTCTGGTTGCATTGACCAGTTGTTTATGTGATGTGCTGGATTATTGTTGTTTATTGTTGAGTTATGTTAAAACACCGACCGTTATTTGATGTATCTGCTTTCTTAAATAAATGAATCTAGACCAACATACCATAGGAAATCGTCATTGGTTAAAAGATTTGTGTGAATGGTAAATAAGAACGGAAGCATTCAAACAGACAACATTAAGATATCAGAATAAAAGTTGATAATTATCGACAACTTCAAGTTATGTTATGTTATGTTAGGAACTTTTATTGGAAAAATGCAGTGAAATAAGGAAAAAGCCTATGACCTATAATTGTTTACTTTTTACACATTGTGACTTGAATGGATAGTTGTCTCATTGGCACTCATACTACATCTTCTTATTTATATTTGACAATGAAACACTTCCTTCCGATCCCTCTCGTGGCTTCATATACATACAGTAATATACCTTCAAATACATACGGTAATATACCTGCATATACATACGGTAATATACCTTCAAATACATACGGTAATATACCTGCATATACATACGGTAATATACCTTCAAATACATACGGTAATATACCTGCATATACATACGGTAATATACCTGTTATTAAGTTATTGAAACAGCTTTCCCACGTAAACACTTGTTTCGGTTTGAATTATTGGAATATTTAAGATGACATTCCATCATTTAAGATGAAATTCCATCTTTTCAGGTAGATACACTATATAGTAACAACTGTACGAAGTTTTAATTAAATATCTACAAACATAAAAGATCAAAGGATACGGATTAAAGAAAGTAATCTGCATTCCGATCTGGAGTTTCCAACAAGATATAAATATCATTGAGTGGTTAACACACGTAACGTTTGTATGTAGAAATATCGAATGTCAACTATATAAGTACTAAAGCAGTTGAGAATCTATTAAAAATCACAGAAACGTATAGAAAAAAAACCCCCAAGAAACCTAGACCGCTTTTTAAAAAGTATACATTAAAATGTCATTAAAATCACCGTGCAGAAACACTGGCAAACTGGTAAGTGAGTACCCCTTAAAGGTAATAAATATCCATCGACATCGTTTTATTTTTCATTTTGTTCTGTCATTTGTTGTTTTTTTTTTTTTTTTTGAAAGGTGGGGGAGGGGGGTGGGGGCGTTTGCGTAAAGTCGTAATTTATATCTAGATATGGATGTAACGATATGTAAATTTACAATTTTCTGTTTAATGCATTAAGCTAAGTTTAGAGGATTAAATGAAATGTAAGATAAAATACTTATAACATTATAAATGCCTCACATCTGACAGATAAGATAGGGGTTTAAAATAGTAGATGATATTCGAATTAAAGAACAAAAAGCGACCATTCCAACCCTCTCCTTTTACGTATGTACGTTTTAAAAAAGAAGCGGAAGACATGTCACGATTTCGACTTTTAGATAGTTACACACAAATTAATAGACCTAAAATGATAGTAAGACTGAATTTCGTGAAATAAGTATCTATCACATATCAAAGTAATTGATAGCCCAAGCAATCTTTTCAAATTTGAAAATACAAAATCGGAAGAAAAAAAAAAAAAAACATTTAAGTAAAAGTGTTTGGCCGGTGTCTTAGAGCGCATTTGTTTCTAACCTAAACGATGAAAACGATTACGCGCGTAGTCGTTTAATCCATTTGTTTCTGTCATTTTTTGGTCAACGTTGACATCGTTCACATAAACGATGTACGCGCAAAATAGTCGCGTAGTCGTTGATCGTTTATCGTTGAGACGTGTAAACGATACATTTGTTTCTGCATCTGTCGCTTAGATATTTACGAACACGTGTTGTTTTTGCAAAATCCTGGTCATTCATTTCCCGCACTTTTACCTGTTTGTTTACAGTGCGTGTATGTAACCTGCAGAAACATTTAACGCACAAACATCTTCTTTATTTTACACCGGAACGTTCTATGATTAGGAAAATCTAGAGCTAAACATCTCTCATACTTAAGACAAAAGAATTGTAAGAACTAACACGAGGTTAATGTAACATATTGAGGTCAACATTTCCCAGTTGTTTACAACCTGTGCATCTAGATTTAAAAAAAAATATGCACATTCACCTAATCTTTGAATTGCTGTCTGACAAATTCTGACAAATTTTGAGAAAATATGTTATGGCAAGTTAAAGTACTGACATGCTCTGACAGGAGATTGTTTGAAATCTATATTTAGTCTCCAGGCTCGTGTAAAACTAACATGTCATTTATTTTTCGAAATGTGAGTGATAGATGTATCAGTTGTATAAAGAAATCTAAAAAAGAATATGTACGGAGGTATGAGTTGAGGTCATTAAAGTCTTTAAATAAAATGTTACAATATGATATTTTTTCACTAGAAAGTACACACATTTGCACCGTAACATATATATAATTTTTCTTTTCTGTAAAAGCAACGGCTTTCGGCTAAATTAGCCAAAGAATTATCTTGATATTGTAATACAGTGATCAGCACACGGTCTTCTTTATGGAGATTAAGATGTTTAAATGGCGATTGTCTAAGCTAGACATCAAAGATCGAGCTGAAGCTGAAGTGTCATTATCAATTCAGACAAATCAAATGATATATAATGTATGGATTATATTCATAACGGTATTTAAATTTATTATTTTAAGGAGATAAATGTTCAATGCTTAAAATGAGAGCGTGTTAGAATCGCCCTTTAAAGATCACTTAAACAGCGTCCACCTGAAGGCATTACATTCTCAAAATACCAGTCGGTGCACTTGTAGTGCACGATTAATCTGCTGGTTATTCACATGTCACTTAGTACAGTAAAAAAGTTAAAACTAGACACTGAATCCCCAAAATCCCGCGAGAATAAATGATTCAGATTATAGTCTGTTCATAAAGGAATTATACAGTTTTGGAATAAAATTATGCAAATAAATTTTAAATAGTAACAAGAAAGAAAAAGTAAAGCAAAAGAGAAGGCAAAAAATAATTGGTAACCGGTGAGTGTAAAGAATTCACTTTCATTCCGTTTGATATGAATTACATTAATAAACATAAAACAAAATTAAAGATATCAACATGTGACTCGAATTTCCACTCATACTTGGTATACTATATTTTGCGACCAAATAAATATCGTCTTTTTTAATCGTATACATAATACAGTGCTTTCTGAGTATCCCTTTTGACTGAAACAATTGAAGCATCATAAGAGCTTGTCTCACAGAAAACCATGCAAAAGTGTCCAGGAGTGAATTTTGCGGAATCTCTTTAAATTTGGTACACACAACACTTAGGCCATGCCAATATCACTTGCAAAGTTTTTTGCTTAAATTTTATCGGATAGCCGAGTTTTATAGCGCCATCTGCTTTCACCCTTTTTTACGGGAAAATTGCCAAATTCAAGGTTTTTTTTATGGATTTTAATCCAACAAATAATTAGTTCTAGCCAAGATAAATATCTCTTTTGCCCAATGCATGTGATAAAGCATTATTAAGGAAATAAAAAAATGTAAGTAATAAATATATATTTGATTTTTTATAGTAGAGCCTCTATATTTATTAAACAGGTGTTAGAGGAATTGGCTATTTTACCAAATTTAGGACCTGAAGAAATGCTAAAATATAGAAAAGGTGAAGCTGTAATTAAAAGATGAATATATCAAAATGAACTACTATGATAGCTTAAAGAAATATAAAAAATGCACCCACGGCAAATATTTAGAAATATATTTATGATATATCACAGTACGGCTATTTTTATAGTATTTTTATAAAAATTTTCATGTAACAAAATCTTTTTCTTAACACAAAGCCACAAATTAGGGTGCAATTCTTGTCAAAATGAGTAATTTTATACTTCAACTGCTGTTTTCTTATTAATTCAAAGTAAAATCATAGTGAAAACGATGATCAACGTACTAAAAGCTCTCACGGAAAGCTGTATTTAACAAATGAAAAAAAAAAAAAAACCGGTTTGATTCAAAATCCAAATTCTCCCATTTGAAAATGCTAATTGCATGTTTTGTCTTTAACCTGTTTCCAAGAGTATATCTGGTACCTGCTTTTTAAATGTACTTTAATAATTATAATGAAATATAAGCACAGAAATGTGCGGGATCCCCATATTTATGTAAATGTAATGTTGTTGGAAATCTTGCATGCTACTCATGAACATTCATTTGTGTGTAATTATGCGCGTTAATCAGTATTTTGGTCAAATAGTACCTGATATGCAGGCTGTAAAATTAGAAAAACACAAATCCTAACATTAGTCAAAATGAAAAAAGCTTGGTTACATGTAGGTCAGGTTTGAAAAGGTGATGACAGAATAAATTTTTTGTTTGTTTTTATACAGTAAGACACTGAATGCTTTACCTTTCTTTTTAAAAGCCCATAATGACATTCAAATCATTATCATGATTATAGAATTTATAGTTCATAAAATCATTGATACCAGCTGACTCGGCAAAACTTACCAACTTTCAGTTTACAGCAAAAGTAGCCATATCATTGTCCTTGTACTATTCTATAAATTGTCACTTCCATTCTAGCTTATAATTCTCATTGTATATTCACAAAACAAGATCAACACATCTAATATCTACCATGAATAGCATAATTTTATTTTCGGTAGGTTCTCTCTATCGTCACTTATTCGCTTTTGTTTTCAGAAACTAACTGTTTGGTTGTTGAGGTCTCTGATTTTGCTTACAGAAAATATGCATTGATTCTTTTAGTTTGTTAAGTTGTTAATCGGTTTCCTTTTTAACAAAGTATCCAACTTAGGCAACTATTATAGTTTATGTAATTTGGAGCTTCAATCTGACTAATTACCATGATTACATAAAATATGGAATTTTTCCAGTTCTACACCAGCTTCACAGATACATGTATATGTAGTTTTGGACTTGCAGTGTGAATCTTTATACTTTTCTCTTATTGCGATGAAGCATTTCCAACTTCATTTTCTGAATATCTGCTGACATTTTATTCAGTATCTTACGTAACTGCTAAGTTCAATATATCGACCATATCCACCCATGAATATTTACACTTTGAAGCCTGCAGTCTTGTCATATCCTATTAACATGTACTTTAATTTCTATCCGTTTGAAACATTTTGTACATGTTTTTTCAAGTATAAAATTTCTCCACAACTTCAATCATGATTTATGCAGATCAGGACATGAACAGAAAAAAATCAACATGTGCGTCATGCTAAACAGTAAGTAGCTTTGACTGCTGAATTTTCATTCATAGGCGGCTTGTTTTCTTGCACATTATACATATGGGTTATACTGCTCTAGCAATGAATAGCTTCGGAAGTATGTGCTCACTGAATAGCCTGGACGACCTGAAACATGAAACAATTACATTGTTAGATATACAAATATAACCCTTTTAAACAGAAACCAAATTATGACAGAAAGAAACGACATCTTATATATATAATTAAAAACAATTTTAATACAATCGACAATAATGTTGGGTTGCTGTCCCATTGACATATAATCCACATCTCCTTTTACTCATGTACATGATGTGTGCAAAAAAAAATGATGTAACTATACAGGTACATGTATGTACATACTAACATGATAACTTTAAATTAGATTTCCAAATTTCAACCTTCAAAATACATGTATTCCGGCCCTGAGAACAATTTCAATTTCGCCTGCATGGTTAACATTGTAATGTAAACAGAATTGGTTAATTTAAATTTTTAATTTACTTTTACTCATTTTTAAAATAACGAATTTCAATCATATAGTATCATGCATGGCAATACATAGTCCCCTCTCGGTTAAAATTTCATCATACTGGAACAAAATGCTATACTTAATCTATAACTTGGCATGGTGTATTGTAATAAATATCAAGTCAATATCTACAAACATGATAAAAAAAAGGTGTGAAAACTGATTATTTGACATGTTTGAGTGAATCAGACCGGAACAAAATTTGTACTTGATCTGTAACCTGTCATTATAAAACTGCATACATGTACATGTATCAATTATCAAAAAAAAGGTGGAAAACTGATTATCTGGGTAAATTTTCTAAGTACAAGTACCATTACTCGGCACAATATCATCAGATCATAACAAAATTCTAACTTGATCTCTAACATGACATGATAACACCATATACCAATTATAAAATCAATATCTTCAAGAAAGAATAAAAAATGTGCGGAAACCTGAACATTTGAGTGAATTTATTAAGTCTATTGACCATAACTCTGGACAAAATCATCAGATCCGAACAAAAGTTTAACTTGATCTGTAACTTGTCATGATGAAAATAGATACCAAATATCAAATCAATATTTTCAAGCATAAAGAAAAAAAGCGTAGAAAACTGATTTCCCGAACTGAAGGAATGACAGACAGACAGACGGAGAGAGTGCAATTAAAAAAATTCAATATAACATGACAGTAATTAGTACAAATGCACTAAACATCAAGGTATTATGCATACCTAAAGTAAATCTCAGTTAAGAAGAAAAAATATTAATTTTTAAAAAATGATGGATAATTTTTTAAACAAAAAGTGTAAAATTTTGACAATTGAAAATGAGGGATTATTAGCAGATCGTTATTAAAATAAGGAGATGTGGTATAATTACAAATGAGACAACTATCCACCAAAGTTCAAATGAAGTGCATGTAAGCAATAATAGGCAACCATGCGGCCTTCAACAATGAGAAAAACCCATAATACAGAATAGCTGGTTAAAAGTCCTTGACATGAAGAATTAATGTCAACTGAGAAAACTAACAGCATATTTTCATATCAAAACAATTTACGAAAAACCAATATATATATATGACAGACAAGAACCAATGACAACCACTGTTTCTGTTAAATTTATTCCCAGTTCATACGAAAGATAAGGAACAATTTAGAGCTTGACATAGATGATACATGTACTACACCTGTTATTGTAATCTGCATGTTGATAATACATACGAAGGATATATATATATCACCAATGATTTTGATTTGGGAAACTTTTGTCATTAGGTTGCTAACTTTTATACCCCTTTTATTTATTTTATGTATTTGATTGTAAATTACTTGAGTCCTTTTTTTACAAAAAAATCTTAAAACATTATTGATCCAAATTTATACTGAAATGTAATGCCTAATATTGGGTTTTGGTACATATGTCATGTATGTTCGCAATGTAAGAGACAAATGATCAGCTTCGCCATGAGCGCCTGTTGCTGTATCAAAAATGAAAGTTCAATAACTTCTCAATGCCATATCAGACGGACGGACGGACTTATAGACAAAGTTATACCATAATAAGTCCCATAAACGGGCATATAAAAAATATTACCTATTAGAAATATATGTACAATGTAAATTTACATGTATTATTATATATCTTCCCAAAATTACATTCATGACATTAATATTTAGGTACATACATGATGGTATATGTATTTGTCACTAAATGTCTAGTGACTGCAGGGACTTTCTATACCAACAAAGTATAGACTGTCCCTGGTGACTGTTACCCAGGAAATCCCCCCCACCCCCCACCCCGGAGAGATTTTCTTAATTGGGTTCGTCAGAGACTCTGGACTTCGAATCCATTGGAAAAATTGAACATTTAAAATGATAACATCATATTTTGTTTGATATATACCCAAAATTGGTTTAGTAAAAAATGTGGGAAAAGGCTTGAGGTGGAGTTTTAAACTAAAAAATAAAGCTATTTTTACTAATTTGCCATGGGTGGATTTTTTATATATTTTTTAATCCAATAAAAATTTGTGTAAAGAAATTTATTTCATGTATTTATGTGCTCACCTTTCCGAAAACCAGTGACTTGAACTTGGCTAGTTAATGACATATACAAAATAAGGCATTAAGGAGAGCACCCTTTAAGTGTCCAAAAAATTGAAAATGCTTTATAAATGCATAATTTATGATCTTTTATATATATTTCCACAATATAAATGGCTTGAAACGCAATAGAATTAATTTGGTGACTTTTAAAGTACTTTCAAATAAACATATATTTGAAGGAATTTTTGGCTAATTTTATTCAATTATGCAAATTAGCTTGTTACTAAAAATAGACACAATTCAGAGAAGTCTAAAATATATTTTCTGGTTTCCATTGAACCTAAGATATAAAAAAACTTTATTAGCTGGAAAAGTTTTAACCACCCTCCTGGACGATTTTTCAAATTTTGCATGGTTTTCTGTGAGACAAGCTCATAACAGACATGGTCTGAAGCCAAATTAAACAAATAGTCATATGATTACTATACGGATAATCAACGCGTCTAGAGCAGTAAGTCAAATAAATTTTAACGCCAATTATCGAACCTCTTTTTTATTATTACTTTGGAACCAAATTACAATTTGAAAAAGGATTTGCCAAAACACGTCTTTATTATCTTTAAGCTGTTGTTAGCTTCGGCAGTATGTATCGTGTACATACTCATTCAGTTTCTGACACTTTTCAATTTGCGTGTGTACACGTCATCCAATAGAACCACAATAATGTCATTCGGGGCCAAAGTTATAAGTAGTTTTCTAACAACCGTTCATCATACTAATTATAATAAATAGAAAAAGATACATCTGCAAATAATTTTAAACGGTTTATATATTTATTGAAATTACTTCTAATTGTCTAGTTTACAATTTACTAGCAGGTGATGATTATATCTTGGTATTATATTGTCATTGTTCAGTGTTATAATTTTGACATCGCATGTTTAAAGTTCAATGTCAGTTTTGTGAAGTGCAACACATAATAATTAAAATGGTTAGATTGGTAACTTGAATAATTGGTGCTAGCCTGTGGCTATTTTTTCTTTCACAGTTAAGTAACATTTAGCCTGTAAAGTTTTAGTGTTATATCCACTTGAAATTCTGCGTTCAGTGACTAAGATAAGAATATTGATCTTAAAACTTATTTATTTCTTATTCAGTACATTTTCTTGTATTTCCCCAATAAACTATGTCTCTGTCTCCAAGGAGAGTTTGATACACACACTCTGTCTCTGTCTCCAAGGCGAGTTTGATACACACACTCTGTCTCTGTCATAAAGGCGAGTTTGAAACACACTCTGTCTCTGTCTCCAAGGCGAGTTTGATACACACACTCTGTTTCTGTAACCAAGGAGAGTTTGATACACTCACTCTGTCTCTGTCACCAAGAAGAGTGTGATAACCAAACTCTGTATCTGTCTCCAAGGAGAGTTTGATACATACACTCTGTCTCTGTCAACAAGGAGAGTTTGATACACACACCCTGTCTCTGTCACCAAGGAGAGTTTGATACACACACTCTGTCTCTGTCTTCAATGAGAGTTTGATACACACACTCTGTCTGTGTCACTAAGGAGAGTTTGATACACACAATCTGTCTCTGTCACCAAGGAGAGTTTGATACTAAAACTCTGTCTCTGTTTGATACACACACTCTGTCTCTGTCTTCAAGGAGAGTGTGATACACACACTCTGTCTCGGTCTTCAAGGAGAGTTTGATACACACACTCTGTCTCTGTCTTCAAGGAGAGTTTGATACCCACATTCTGTTTCTGTCACCAAGGCGATTTTGATACCCACACTCTGTCTCTGCCTTCATGGAGAGTTTGATACATACACTTTGTCTCTGCCTTCAAGGAGAGTTTGATACACACATTCTGTCTCTGTCACCAAGGCGATTTTGATACCCACACTCTGTCTCTGTCTTCAAGGAGAGTTTGATACATACACTCTGTCTCTGCCTTCAAGGAGAGTCTGATACATACACTCTGTCTCTGTCTTCGAGGAAAGTTTGATACACACACTGTCTCGGTCTTCAAGAAGAGTTTGATACACACACCCTGTTTCTGTCAACAAGGAGCTAGAGAGTTTGATACACACACTCTGTCTCTGTCACCAAGGCGAGTTTGATACACACACTCTGTCTCTGTCACCAAGACGAGTTCGATACACACATTCTGTCTCTGTTTCCAATGCGAGTTTGATACACACACTCTGTCTCTTTCACCAAGGCGAGTTTGATACCACACTCTGTCTCTGTCTCCAAGGAGGATATGATACACACAAAGTGCCTCTGTCTTCAAGAAGAGTTTGATACCCACACACTGTCTCTGTCACCAAGGCAAGTTTGATACACACATTCTTTCTATGTCACCGAGGCGAGTTTTACACTCACCCTATCTCTGTCTCCAAGGAGGATATGATACTGTAAACCAACTTATTTTCGCGGATACTTTACTTCGCGTTTTGTCCTTTCTAGACCACTTCGCGTCGATTTATTTTCGCGATTTTCAAATTAACTTGATATTTTGAAATAAGAGAGCATCCAAATTTTAAATATTCGCGACGATTAATATTCGCATTATTTTTTTCCTCGTGAAAGTCGCGAAAATAAGTTGGTCCACAGTACACACAAAGTGCCTTTGTCTTCAAGAAGAATTTGATACCCACACTCGGTCTCAGTCACCAAGGAGAGTTTGATGCACACACCCTGTCTTTGTCTTCAAGGTGAGTTTGATACACACACTCTCTCTCTGTATACAAGGAGACTGATACACACACCCTCTCTCTATCTTGAAGTAGAGTTTGATACTCACACGCTGCCTCTGGCTCCAAGGAGACTGATACACACACCCTCTCTCTATCTTGAAGGAGAGTTTGATACTCACACGCTGCCTCTGGCTCCAAGGAGACTGATACACACACCCTCTCTCTATCTTGACGGAGAGTTTGATACTCACACGCTGCCTCTGGCTCCAAGGAGACTGATACACACACCCTCTCTCTATCTTGACGGAGAGTTTGATACTCACACGCTGTCTCTGGCTCCAAGGAGACTGATACACACACCCTCTCTCTATCTTGAAGGAGAGTTTGATACACACACCCTCTCTCTATCTTGAAGGAGAGTTTGATACACACTCGCTGCCTCTGGCTCCAAGGAGACTGATACACACAACCTCTCTCTGTCTTGAAGGAGAGTTTGATACTCACACTCTGTCTCTGGCTCCAAGGAGACTGATACACACACCCTCTCTCTATCTTAAAGGAGACTGATACACACACCCTGCCTCTGGCTCCAAGGAGACTGATACACACAGTTTGCCTTTGTTTCCAAGTAGATTTTTTATACAAATTCAATATCTACTACAGAGGGTGAGTAAATAATTATCTACTTACTAAAATATTAAGGTAGATCTTTCGTACATTTTATGCTTGTTTAAGCAACTATAGCTATTTTAAATCTACCAAAACTTATCATTCTACGTAGCTGATTTGGCCTTTTGGCTTGTTTTTAATTCGAGCGTCACTGATGAGTCTTTTTTAGACGAAACAAGCGTCTGGCGTATTAACTTATAAGCCATATATCTTTAATTATTTTTTTAAGATGAAAACTACAAAAGTTTCATTTTATACCAACACTTGGCCTGGTATCTTTAATGAGTTTTTTTTTAGATGGAAACTACAAAAGTACCATTTATACCAATACTAGCGGAATAATTATTATACTGCAATTGTCTTTTCCGTAATAATTATTTTTTTTCGTGCACACTAATTTCTCTCTAGAGATAACAAAATGATTATCTCTTTAGAGCAAATGATATTTTGATAGTACGGAATATCAGACCAAGTGAACGGAAAACAGTTCCTAGATAGTACGGAATATCAGACCAAGTGAACGGAAAACAGTCCCTTGATAGTACGGAATATCAGACCAGGTGAACGGAAAACAGTTCCTAGAACGAATTGATACTCTCTCTATCTCCTAAATAGACTATTTTCATATTACCGACTTTTGACTCCGGATTATATAATTTGTCGACTGGTTACCTTGGACATCATGGTACCAAGTCAGGTAAGAGCAAGCTAAAGAAGTAAAACCAAGCTTTCAATAGGTACAATTTTGGGGGAAAATTACCTGGTTAATATTTTTTTTTACTACAAAATCATCGAAAAACAGTAAACTTTCCCCTCAAATTACACCGATTATATGTTTGATTTTACTTATTTTGGTTGCTCTTATTTGACCGAGTACCATGATGTCCAAGGTAACCAGTCGACAAATTATATCATCCGGAGTCAAAAGTCGGTAATATGAAAATAGTCTATTATTGTTGAATAATTTGTTACCGTAAATATATTGATGAGAAATGAATGAGAGAAAGAGATAAAGTGTCAAGGAAACGATATGATATGCTTTAATGCTTTCTACATTCCCCCGGTTCCGTAGAAGCAACTGTCAGTTGTCATTTGTTTAACAATCCAATCAGTATATTTAAAATATCTAAAATGTTTAAAAAACCAATAAAAATTTGTAGTAAAAATTAATCAATTTTCAGAAAAGATATTGAAAGACTCGATCTCGATTTGTCACGAGCGACTGTATAAATTACACTCCAACAGATGTAAAAAATGAATTTACACCAATTAAATTGATTTAATTTACCCTTTATTCTAATAGAATGTATTGTTCTGGTCCTAACCAGCCGTTACAAAAACTACTACTCTCTTTTCTACTGGATCAAAGGTCAAATTCTTAAAAAATCTTAAAGTCACGTGCCCAGATAAAGTCAAAATTTCTTCAAGTAGTTAAAACGATAATGAATAATTAATCGACGTCTTTGGGCATGTGCATAAAAGAAATACAGCATTGTTAGAATAAGCGTTCTGCAGATTCATTGTATGATCCTGCGTTCAATATTATATGTCCTACTCGCCGTGAAGGGGCTCAAAACAAAGAAATACTTGAGCTTATGGAAATTATAATTATGCTTTAATCTTTAACTGTTCTTTCATACTAGTAATTTTATCAATTTTATCAATTTTAACAATTTGTCAGAAACAGGAATCGTGTGGTTTCTCCTAAAAAGAAGATGACACGTATACCAGTTATTTAGAGAGAAAATTGGAAATAAGACAGTAAACGCAGACATTGATAATTAATAAAGAAATATACCCAGAGTTTATTAACTGAAGTTAACCAAGAGTTCTATTAGATAACTGAAGTTAACCAAGAGTTCTATTAAATAACTGAAGTTAACCAAGAGCTCTATCAGATAACTGAAGTTAACCAAGAGCTCTATCAGATAACTGAAGTTAACCAAGAGTTCTATTAGAAGTTAACCAAGAGTTCTATTAGATAACTAAAGTTAACCAAGAGTTCTATTAGATAACTGAAGTTAACCAAGAGTTCTATTAGATAACTGAAGTTAACCAAGAGTTCTATTAGATAACTGAAGTTAACCAAGAGTTCTATTAGATAACTGAAGTTAACCAAGAGTTCTATTAGATAACGCTATTATTTGAACAAATATGACAAAATAGGAACCGATACAAATCCCTAAGCACAGACGGTAATAACATACTTCACCAGCAAGCGGCAGTGGTAAACTCTATTAACATAAACATTTGTTAGCAACAGTGTGTTCGACATGTGTTTCTGACATGACGTTCATAAGACTTGTTTTTGACACAACCTTCACTCAAGCATGTTTCTGACTTAACTTTCAACAGGTATGTTTCTGACAAAATCTGCAAAAAAAAAAAAAAAAAAAAAAAAAAAATGAAATGGGGGCAAAGGTGTAGGTAAAATAATCTTTAAATTAATTTTAATACCAGATATTAGAGTCAATGTTTTTTTCTTTCAAAGAAAACAATGTCAGACTGCTTATATATAAAGTAAAGGAACTTTTCGAAGAAAAAAAAACCCAATACACCAATAAAAAGTAAGCATCTGATGTTGAATGATCGTAATTCTTAAATTTATTGAGTGAGTTTTATAATTACCAAAAAATATACAAATTCCAAAAAGCGGATTTATATAACATTGCATGCTTTTTATAACCAAGGCATTTAAGGTATATAAGTATGAAAATTTACCTGAAGCAGAAGAAAAACTCAATGTTTGAACAATTTATCCTTTTTGTCCTCACAAAACTATGTCAGTGCTATTTCATTCCATCCATTGAAATGACCATTACATATGTTATACATGATTCCTTTTGTTAATCAAATTAACACTTCATTATAAAAAGTGAATTCTAATTAAGGTTTGAATATTACAATGGGAAAGGATGATTTTGTAAGGTCATTCGAAGGTGTGATTATGTTCTAAATTGGTCAGACAATACTTGGTCATGTTTTATGAACATTTAAAAGCCTCGGCTACGCCTTGGGCTTTGAATCTTCATAAAACACGACCAAGTATTGTCTAAACTTTACGTAACTTACTGCATTAACAATGCTTTAAACATTGAACAGTATCATGATTTCTGTAATCAGAAGAAATGAAGATTAGATCTTCATACATGTCATGTCGTATAAGATATTTGTCGGTTCCGGTTTACTATATGCATCTGTAGAACTGATCGCCGGTAAATGGGTGTGTAAACAACATTTTATATTTGTCGGTTCCGGTTTATTGAATGCCTCTGTAGAACTGATAGCCGGTAAATGGGTGTGTAAACGACATTTTATATTTGTCGGTTCCGGTTTACTGAATAAATCTGTAGAACTGATAGCCGGTAAATGGGTGTGTAAACGACATTTTGTACTTGTCGGTTCCGGTTTACTGAATGCATCTGTAGAACTGATAGTGTAAATGGTTGTGTAAACGACATTTTATATTAGTCAGTTCCGGTTTACTGAATGCATCTGTAGAAATGATAGTGTAAATGGTTGTGTTAACGACATTTTATATTTGTCGGTTCCTGTTTACTGAATGCATCTGTAGAACTGATAGTGTAAATGGTTGTGTACGACATTTTATATTTGCAAGTTTGTTTTTCTTTTCTTTAAGAGAAGGGGTTTGCATTCGTCAGCTATCTATACTACTGAAGGAAGAGACCGATTTCATTGAGCCGCAACTCCTCTGAAACCATACAAAGTCGGAAATATTTGTGATATGACGTATAAATGTAGTGTTTTGTACTTCCTAAATTTGTCTTTGAAACAATCTTTTTTCCACAGAAAACGCCAATTTATGAGAAAAGATCCAAATTCGAAGACCGTTATCGATCCGTGTCTTATACGCTTTCGCGCATGCTCAGTCGACGTACTGCCCGCGAAATCGAAGTGAAAGTAAGAAGAAAGGATAGAAAATAGGACAGTTAGGCCTATAAGGATCCTGTATTGTATTGTTAGTGCATCATTTTGCTAAATTAAACGACATCCACCCTTTTTACTCAGGTTCAGAACTGTTTAAAAATGAAATGGGCGTTGAACGTGTCGAAATGATCCTTCCCCTATAAAAGATGAAATTATTTAAACTTACGAATTTATTAGTAAAAAAAAGACTGGATCGTCGATTACAAACAAAACAGAGAACGACATATTCGGACCCTCCCCCTACCCAATGTTTTGACTAAAAGATGAAATTATTTAAAATTTACGAATTTATTAGCAAAAAAAAACCGACTGGATCGTCGATTACAAACAAACAGAGAACGACATAGTCCACACATTTCTATCAAACCAGGGTGGTAAATTAATTTTCATCTTTTTGTCAAAACATTGGGTAGGCCGATGAATGGGGACTTTTGCATTATGTTCCTCATTTTCATCTCTTTAAAGAAATAGAATTAAATGCATTAACCGTGTCCAAATCCTTACTGTGTCTACCTAATTACTGTGTCCACACTCTTTGTTTCAACACTTGCCCAATTGTACCGCGATTTCGCGGGCATCTTCTAGTATATATGTTACAGGCATTTTCTAAATTTAGGCATTTTGTAAAATAACTGAAATTTTAAGGCATTTTCTAAAATGCCTGTGCAATTCAGGCATTTTATATGAATTGACTATTTTTTCAGGCAATCTATAAAATGCCTGAAAGTATAACAGAATGAAATGTACACAAAATAGAACGACTGGACATATCAGACAGACCAATTTATTTTATGATTGAATAGCATGCAATTTTTAACAGTTAAAGTTACTTAAATTGAATTATTTACACTTAACACAAGCACTGAAGTTGACAAGTATAGGTTACTACATGCCATGTTTGGATGACAACGACTGTTACACTTTTGTCCAGATTTTACCCGATTAGGGGACCTAAAAATAATAATCAGAAGAAATAAACCGGAGCAAAAACAATAAGTCTCAATGCATCGTCGATTGATTGTTGCATGCTAAACGTCTAGTGGCAAATATTTCATGCATATTCAGAACGGTCTTTGCGGGGACATAATAATAAGAGATTCGCTGTACAAGATCTTACATAAGTCGTCAACCAACTTATTATATGTGATATTGTCCTTATTTGATTTAAACTTTCTTAAAAATATTCCTTGAGTGCATCAGATTTTTATTTTGCATATTTTGCCAGGTTAGCGATTCAGGCTCCTAGGAGCCTCTAATTTTTTATTTACTAATGTTTGTTATGAAAACTATAAAACAACCTTATAGCTTGACAGCATAAATGCACATACCTTTGCATATGTCAATAATTCAAAGGATGTTCTTTTATTCCAATCTTGATTTTGTTCAAAATTGTTTCATATTTTTCTCTGTTCCATATTACACATTTCTGATTAGAATCAACATTTTCAATTAATTGGTTTTTAAATCTTTGTTATGTTATAAGAACACTATGCCCTTCTGTCATTGTAAAAAGAAGGTCATTAAATGACCATCTGAAATACAGAGCAAAAGTATTTTTTTTACGGAGTTCTAGTTATAGACATTAAAACTATCAAAACCTCAATATTTACCTGCAGGCTACACTTTCTTTTAAGAATAATCTTTATTTTACTCAACATTTCTTTGCTTTACAATATATTTTTATCATCTATTTCATGTATTTCATATTTATACAATTTACCTGAAACTAAACAGGCAATTTGTTGAATTTTCATTGGAAATTTCAGGCATTTTAGAAAATGACTAGGTACTTTTAGGCATTTTATAAAACACCTATCACCTTTAGGCATTTTAGAAAATGCGTAAAAAATCAGTCATTTTACAAAATGCCTAAATGTAGAAAATGCCTGTAACATTTATAAACTGAAGAACTGAGAATGAATAGTTATTTATTGATTGCATGCTTAATGTCCATTGGCAATTATTTCATGCATGATAATTATGCATTGTGGTAAATGTTCCTTTCCTTTGTAACGTAATTAGGAATATAGTTTGGTATCAAAAGTCAAGAACTGACCTGACTACTGACCACGAGTCTGGTCGTTTTAATCTTTGACCTAACAATACCACTTTACAAAATCTTTCCACTTCAATTAACTGAATAAACGTTTCCAAGAGTATTAAAGTTAACTAACCGTAAAATACTTTGGAATTGCATCTGTTCGTTTTTTATGAGAATTAAGGAAAACATGACTTCAGTCGTATTTATACATAGGATAGTTGTCAAATTATTTTACGGTAATTAAATAAAGAAAACCCTGTAGCCTCGACCAGAAATACATTTAAATAAATGACTTGACCTTGTACGACTTGAATATAAAGTATAACTAATTTTATAAATACATTGCTGGATTAGATATTTTAAAAGCTTACTATTAAATGTATGGAACCATATTAAATAAATTTTATTTCAGAAGATCATATATCATTATATAATATTTGATCATTGTAAAAAATAAATATCTTCTTCTATATCATGACAAGTGATTTTAACCAAATTTGTATTCGTACTGCAAGGAAAGCTCACATGAACAAATTTATATTCGTACCACAAGGGAAGCTCACATGAACAAATTGTATTCGTACTGCAAGGGAAGCTCACATGAACAAATTCGTATTCTTACTGCAAGGAAAGCTCACATGAACAAATTGTATTCGTACCACACGGGAAGCTCACATGAGCAAATTTGTATTCGTACCACAAGGGAAGCTCACATGAACAAATTTGTGTACGTACTGCAAGGGGAGCTCACATGAACAAATTTGTATACGTACTGTCAGGGAAGCTCGCATGAACAAATTTGTATACGTACTGCAAGGGAAGCTCACATGAACAAATTTGTATACGTATTGCAAGGGAAGCTATCATGAACAAATTGTATACGTACTGTCAGGGAAGCTCACATGAACAAATAAATGTGCACAAACGTGTAATTCAAAATCCACAACATACTTATATTATTTATCATTATATCAGTATTCGAATGTAATATCGTTTACTTATATTATTTATCATTATATCAGTATTCGAATGTAATATCGTTTACAAAAGCCATTTGACTATGTTATTTATTTACCCTAATTATTTCACAGAAAGTTAATGAAAGATCGTTGATTTCAAACAAGAATACGATTGTTTAACTGTTTTGATACCCGTAAACCCTTCTTAAAGAATTCAAAACATATTGTTACAGCTTGAAAATCTACATCATATAAGATTATAGAAAAATATAGAATCATTATGGTATAGAATATGTCTAGCTCTTAATCGTCTTGTGATGAAACGTTAATGCTAAATTGTCGGAAACCTCCGTATATATCACAGTAATGTTGAAACGTTAATGCTAAATTGGCCGAAACCTCCTGATATATCACAGTAATGTTGAAACGTTAATGCTAAATTGGCCGAAACCTCCTGATATATCACAGTAATGTTGAAACGTTAATGCTAAATTGGCCGAAACCTCTTGATATATCACAGTAATGTTGAAACGTTAATGCTAAATTGGCCGAAACCTCCTGATATATCACAGTAATGTTGAAACGTTAATGCTAAATTGGCCGAAACCTTCTGATATATCACAGTAATGTTGAAACGTTAATGCTAAATTGGCCGAAACCTCCTGATATATCACAGCAATGTTGAAACTTTAATGCTAAATTGGCCGAAACCTCCTGATAAATCACAGTAATGTTGAAACGTTAATGCTAAATTGGCCGAAACCTCCGTACATATCACAGTAATGTTAAAACGTTAATGCTAAATTGGCCGAAACCTCCGTACATATCACAGTAATGTTGAAACGTTAATGCTAAATTGGCCGAAAACCTCCTGATATATCACAGTAATGTTGAAACGTTAATGCTAAATTGGCCGAAACCTCCTGATATATCACAGTAAACACATATCTTATTGTACCCGTATCTCGTGCATAACGTTGTACTTAAGGAAATATTTTTTTCGGTTACTAATTAAATAATCCGTTAAATTCCGAAGCAATTGATCAAGTTCACTACCTCTGATTCCACGAAAACTCGGAAGCTATTTTTATTTTCTGGTATCCTCGATAAATAAGAAGGGGTAACAAGACAGATGAGGAGATGGTATGACTGCCAATGAGACAACTATCCACCAAAGCATGAGGATGTAAATAACTATACATCTTGGTGCATTCGTTGAAAACTTGTATTAACAATTCGGAGAAAACAACTTTAAGTGAGACCTGAATACGATATATGTCTTATATGTATTCGACCTATATCTTATTGAAGTACTTTAGTGATAACACGTCGTGGTTTGACCTCAAAGTTATCAGTATGTTATACATCCGTTTAAAGAGCTAATTAAATAAAATTAAGAAAAAGTAACATTTTAATTTGATATTAACATTGGAAAGTGTCAATTAACTAGAATTAACATTTGTGTTGATCGTTTAAATGAAATAAGAAATCCCATTATGATAAAACTCTGATAAATATATAGAGAACTATAAAAAATACTTAACACACTTGGACATGTAAGAAGTGTCCACCAATGGGCGGCCTGAAACTGTTAAATAAAAAGACTTGAGAGGGGTATATACTGTTGTATATAATTACCAAAAGTTGACCCTTATACTATTTGCTTAAATGACTTATAGTTAGATCAAATGATATATAAGATGTAAAGAATTTTTATCACAATAACTCACTATATTCAAAGATAATTGTAGAAGTTGTACCCATACAAGAAAACATGCTAATTTTTCTCTCTCATTTGTATGTAAAATGTCCTAAGGAAATGAAAACAAGTACGTATTGAGTAATTGCTTTGTTACAGTTTTCTGATACCTGGAAATTCTGGAAAAAGTGAATTGCAAATTTGCATATTTGACGACCAGAGAGAATTGATTAACTGACAGAAATAATTCAAATATTCAAACGTTTCTGCTGTTAAAAGGCTGAAAATCTGTTTCACAAATCCAAATTTAAAGACAATAATACTTTTCCTTTTTCAGTTGAAAGACAAATAAAATTGATCGTCTATATATTTTGACGATTTGAATGCATCTTTTCCAAACAAACTTAAATCTAGGAGTATGGTCGCAAATTGTGAATCTTATATTATTTAGTTTAAATCGTTATATAACCTGAAAGTTTTATAGCCTCAGCGTATTTGAGTAAGCAATCTGGGTAAAACGAAAAAGAGTAGGGAGAAGATACAAAGGGGAAAGGGGGAAAAAGGGGGGAGAGTTTAAATCGTTATATAACCTGAATGTTTTATATAGCCTCAGCGTATTTGAGTAAGCAATCCGGGTAAAAAGAAAAAGAGTAGGGAGAAGATACAAAGGGGAAAGGGAAAAAGGGGAGTTTAAATCGTTACATAACCGGAAGTTTTATAGCCTCAGCGTATTTGAGAAGGCAATCTGGGTAAAATGAAAAAGAGTAGGGAGAAGATACAAAGGAGAAAGGGAAAAAAGGGGGAGGAGTTTAAATCGTTATATCACCTGGAAGTTTTATAGCCTCAGCGTATTTGAGTAAGCAATCGTTATATAACCTGAATGTTTTATAGACTCAGCAAATTTGAGTAATCAATCTGGGTAAAAAGAACAAGAGTAGGGAGAAGATACAAAGGAGAAGGAGGAAAAAGGGGGGGGGGGGAGTTTAAATCGTTATATAACCTGAATGTTTTATAGCCTCAGCGTATTTGAGTAAGCAATCTGGGTAAAAAGAAAAAGAGTAGTGAGAAGATACAAAGGGGAAAGGGGGGAAATGGGGGAGTTTAAATCGTTTTATAACCTGAATGTTTTATAGCCTCAGCGTATTTGAGTAAGCAATTTGGGTAAAAAGAAAAAGAGTAGAGAGAAGAAACAAAGGGGAAAGGGGCAAAATTACATTTTTCTTTTTCGGGGGTTAAATCCATAAGTCGACGAAAAAACATAAGGTTGTACATTTTGTACTAATTACATTTTTTTCTTTTTTCGAATTAGTTTCTATTTGTAAAAATGTAAGCATTATAAAATTACTGGATACTTTATGAATAATAAAATGTCATCATTTAGACAATTTATATTTGACTTGATTGTGATGGAAAGTCGGTAATGATGAGATTACCGAGGGCAGTATTTTATAAATGATGTCATTGTCCGAAAGGGTACAAAAATAATGCTTCCTAGACATTGTCCTTCTACAAGAACAGATAATTTGTACTATACATTTAAAATAAATTTTGTTCATATTGGCCATTGTTAACTACACAAATATCTCATTCATATTGGCCATTGTTAACTACACAAATATCTCATTCATATTGGCCATTGTTACTTACACAAATATCGCATTCATATTGGCCATTGTTAACTACACAAATATCTCATTCATATTGGCCATTGTTAACTACACAAATATCTCAGCCAATCTACGTGACCTTATGGTTGGGTTTAAGAATATAGATTATTTCCTCCATTTTGCATGATGGGATAATTGGGTTTCAGGAGATTCTTAATTCATTGTTGATAGTTTCTGGACTGTAATACCGGTCGTCAGACGAATTGATATTTTCAGATGCCAAAAAGTATAAGAAAGAAATATTGGTGATGGTTACAGTATACATTTTTCTGTATATCTATTCACAGTCAAGTATTAAAAACATATCCGACCCCAAGGGTTGAGGTTGGTGTCAAAATATGGTCACCTATGACTTTTTTCTTTCGGCACTTAAACCCATACTAAGTGAAGTGAAATTGGTTGCTAGTAGATGAATAAATCAACAACGATCGGTCGGAATGGGGCAGTTAAATATCAGATGCCATGTGTAGGGAAATGGCTGTTGTCTGTACGTTAAAAACACTTGAAAACAACTCTTTGAGTGACTGTCTTTGACTTGTTGCAAACTTTTTGTCCCTGTCCAACATACCTTATTTTTCCAGTTGCGATCCGAATTTCAGATTCCCTCCTGGTCGATCCACTTTGCAAAACATACCATTTAACCATTGCATTTGTATTAAAACATACCAGTTAACCATTGAGTTTGTATTTTTTTGTTGTTCACTTCCTGAATATACACTAAAGAATTGCCACTGTCTTGGCGTTGAGCTCACCATTTCATAATTTAGGCTGTTTCCGTTGTCATTTGAAAGCTACTGGGAAATACCGAAAAAAATCAGAAATAATTTTAGACCTATCTTGGCGAAGGATAAATAGGGGTGTAATATCGGCCAATGAACCGGTTAAAGGATGTTCGAGGAGAGCTGAGTATAAACGTAAAAGTACGAGTTGTCACATAGAAACACAACTTTACCTTTAGACCCATCGCTGAGATATATTGAATATTACGCGACTTAAAAGACACAACGTTGTACATGTATGCAAATTGTAAATCTTGGAGTTAGATTTTTGAGAAAAAAGAATGTTAGTAAATAAAGCCGACCATCAGACGATTTAAATGTTACAGGAGTGATTACACGTGGAAATAACAAATTCCCTTCGAAATTACACGAAACGAATTTGATATGACGAATCTTATTCAGATTTTCAATATTTATTTCTAGTGTAGTACGTGGTTCTCAAAGTCAAGAGTCTGAAACCCTGAAAAATTAAAATATCACTCCTTGTTGATTGTATGATTAACCTTCACCAGAAACGCTCATACCCACAAAGACTGAAAGCCAGAATGTATAACTATCTAAACACGTGGAAATCCGGAATGTATAACTATCTAAACACGTGGAAAGCCAGATTGTATAACTAAAATATCTAAACACGTGGAAAGCCGGAATGTATAACTATCTAAACACCTGAAAAGCCAGAATGTATAACTATCTAAACACCTGGAAAGCCAGAATGTATAACTATCTAAACACGTGGAAAGCCAGAATGTATAACTATCTAAACACCTGGAAAGCCAGAATGTATAACTATCTAAACACGTGGAAAGCCAGAATGTATAACTATCTAAACACCTGGAAAGCCAGAATGTATAACTATCTAAACACGTGGAAAGCTATATGATCAAAAGGGGCCCAAAAGATTAACTAAATCCATGTTAGGTTAATTGCCTGCGGGAGTTGGAACCTTAGCAGAGAACAGGACGCTAAAACCAGATAAAGGAAACCAATGCAAATTATTTAATGACATTATGTTCTAACACTATCTCATTGTCAAAACAGTCAAAATCTATTGAATTATGATTATACTAAATTAAAAAGAGATACGTCTTAAAATCAATTTTTGAAAGGTTAATACAATTATTCAAATTACCTCTAATTGTCTCGTTTACAATCAACTAGCAGGTGATGATTATATCTTGGTATTAAATTGTCATTGTTATAATTTTGACATCGCATGACTAGCACAGAGTGTCAAATTTGTCTAGATATGACAGAAGTACGCCACAAAAGCTGTTAAAAAGGTCAAAATTAATAATTTGGATAATTGGTGCCAGCCTGTGGCTATTTTGTTCTTGCAGTTTACTATCATTATGTCCTTATTATACACAAATACATAGGAATTAGATGAATTGGGTTTAATAGTGAGTCTTTCGTGTCTGTACGTTGTAGTTACAATAAAACAAGACCAGTGTAGTATTTGCAAAACAATCCCCAAATTCATAACCTCAGTTTCGGAACCCTCTTGAGTGTTTTGAAACTTAGGTTCATAAAACCCCCTCTAGTTCCGAAAACACTCACCTTTGATAACTGTGTATGGACGAAATTATTTTATTGCATTATATTATATTATTTCTTTTCATTTTTATTTCGGGTATTTTATTTGGAAAAAGAAGCAATCTGTTGCATTTTATTTATTTATTTATTTATTTATTTATTTATTTATTTATTTATTTATTTAAAAGCCCTTTTAACCCACAACGTATACATCATTTACATTCACCAATGTAGTCAGCAGTTATATTTCCATCATAGAATAAAAATGCAAATAATCATGAACAATTAGATCATTCTTAAAATACGGCAACAATGTATATCAAATTATTTATTTTTAATGTTATTTCATTTGAAAACCGATCCCTTTTATCGTACGGCGGATACTATTTACAAGCGAATGACACTACGGTTATACAGATAGAGGTCAACAGGGGTTTCACCACACAAGACAATTCTTCTATAGAAGAAGAAGAAGAATATTTTATTTCCAATTATGGGCCCCAAAGGGCATAAACATTACAACAATAATAATTTTCACAATACAATACAAACAATGAGATAAAAAAACAAAAATAAAATTTAGAACAATTTAAGTTCTTAAAGTAATATATAGATTAAGAACCTATAATTTTAAATATATAATGCATTATCATGCAAGTGTGGTTGATGTAGATAACAAACAAACAGCCAAAAATAGATATATATATATATATGCATAAATAAATTTATATAAATGACAACCATAAACAATGAAAATTTCAATTTTAGAAGTTTTCCCTACTGACTGTGCTTATGCTCTGATTGAGGGAGAAGGTACCAAAAAACCTCTTTACTCTAAAATAGTTTTACGAAGTAAATCGGCCACAAACGTACATCCACGCAACCACGAACACCCTGTTAAGACGTAGGAGGGGCCTACCCCCAGTCATATATTGCTAATGAGGCCCCTCATGGCGGGGGATGCGTGATCCCAGTAATCACATAATCACCAATTTTTTGCCAATATAATTACATAATCATTAAACATTTGCTTTGGTAATCAGAAATTGATTTTCTTTAGTAATCAAATAACCATAAACTAAAAGCTTGGTAATCATTTAATAATAATTTAAATGAAAAATATTTAATAACAAAAAAGCTTCAACAGTTGTTAATAAAATCTGGGTCTTCTCTGGCATGTCAGACATGTCTTAAATTGCTCGTTTACTTCTTCTATGATTTTTTTTGAGGAAGCTCTTCTTCCTCATCATCCATCTCCTCGGGTGAAACAGTATCACAGATCTGCGTCTTTTGTTGGTGGAAAATTGTTGTGTACAATTCTGATGTAAGAACAGTTGTATCTGATCTTCCCCCTCAACATCTTCAAGCTCTAGTGTTCCTAAGTGAGCAACCATTTGATTCTCTGGGGTGGGGCAGGGACTGGTACCCAAAGTCAATCATTTTTTCACTCAGACCAGAAAACGCCTTTTTTCATGGCCAATCACAAACACAATTATTTTTTCAACATTTATTAAAAACATTTTTTTTTACACTTTTATATTTTTATGTTGTTTTAAAATATTAATCTAACTTGAATTTATATGTGTTTACTTTATTTGATACATGTACATGTATATACCAAGCCAAGTCAGATTAATATTGTTTCTCGCCGGACTATTCAAAAGGCCAGGAGAGCTTTGGCCATCATTTGTCGTCTTCGATAGATCAGATTGACTAACAAGCTGTCTTTATAAAGTAATGGGGCAATGGCACGAAGACATCACCAAATCACCCAAATGCAATACACAAAAGACACCCACAGCTTACCACATGGTCTTCAACTGAGCAGGAACTACCCACCAACAGCCAGTCAGCTCTGGTTGGCTCTAAACACAAATCAAAGGGCACGGCAAAATGTCAAAATATCCATGCCCTGGGAGGAAACATTGGAATTTCTTTTTTTTTCAAGTCTCCGCCTTGAGCATGTTGAGGAAGGAAAAAATATTCAAGATCCCCTTCCAAAGACATAAAAATTTCATCCCCCCCCCTTCAACATTTCTCAATACTTTTATTCTTTATAACAAAAATAGGGAGATGTGGTATGATTGCCAATGAGACAACTGTCCACCAAAGTTCAAATGAAGTGGATGTAATCAATTATAGGCAACCGTACGACATTCAACAATGTGAAAAACCCATACCGTATAGTCGTCCCTGACATGAAAAATATAAAACAGTTCAATTGAGAAAAATGACGGTCTAATTAATAACAAAACAATTTACGAAAAACAAATATGACGGACATGAACCAACCTCAACCACTGAACTACATGCTCCTGACTTGGGACAGGCACATACAGCATGTGGCGGGGTTAAACATGTTTGTGAGCGCTCAACCCTCCCCTAACCTGGGACATTTTGTTACAGCACAACATAAGAACAAACTATAAAAATAAGTTGAAAAGGGCTTAACTCATCAAATCGATACAAAACAGAAAAAAACATCTAATAACAAGAATGTGTCCATAGTACACGGATGCCCCACTCGCACTATCATTTTCTATGTTCAGTGGACCGTGAAATTGGGGTCAAAACTCTAATTTGGTATTAAAATTAGAAAGATCATATCATGGGGAACATGTGTACTAAGTTTCAAGTTTATTGGACTTCAGCTTCATCAACAACTACCTTGACCAAAAACTTAAAGCGGACAGACGAACGGACGAACGGACGAACGAACGAATGAACGAACGGACGCACAGACCGAAAATTAAAATGCCCCTCTACTATCGTAGGTGGGGCATAAAAATACAGACCGGACGTGGCAGGGTATTTATATATCCTTAACAAACAAAAAAGGACACTAAGTACAGATCTGAGAGTACTCGTAGTTACTGACAGCTAGTTCAAAGCCAATAACAACTAATAAAAAAAATCAATCAAATATCAATCAGTACACATCCAATATCCAATGGATTTAGTGTAAAGACGTCATTAACAGTCAGAGAAAGACATGACCTTGTGCAATGCCAAAATATAGGTATCGACATATTGTAGTACCTTGAAAGTGCATAAGTGTATAACAATAATATTTATAAATAAGATGTGGTATGAGTGCCAATGAGACAACTATCCATCCAAGTCACAATGTGTAAAAAGTAAACAATTATAGGTCAAAGTACGGCCTTCAACACGGAGCCTTGGCTCACACCAAACAACAAGCTATAAAGGGCCCCAAAATGACTAGTGTAAAACAATTCAAACAGGAAAATCAACGGTCTAATATATATAAAAAACGAGAAACGAGAAACACTTATGAACCACACCAACAAACTTCAGTATGGATTTAATTTACTGATAACAAAATCAATATTTATACCAATAAAAACAATATTCAAAGATCTAATTACAGAGTTCAAACTTTTTAGAATAAGATTATTTTGAGGATTGATATATTTACCCGGATCGTTTTTAATTTACATGCATACAATTTATATTTATATTTTTATTGATAAAAACAATATTGCATAATTAGTGGAAATAGATCTTCAAGTGAAGGAAGTTGTTTGTGACTTCAGGGAACTTTATTTGGATATGCCTGTTATGATCTTATTGAGATTTACCAAACCTTCATTCAATTTCAGCACAATGTTCAAATCCTTTATTAAAGAAGTTAGTAAATTTACTTCAGATAAAAATAATTAACTGGACGAACCAATCTAATTAAAATATATATCTCTGATTTCGTTATACTTATGTGCACGAGCACGTTAATATAGTTATGAATTTAAACAGATTGCTGGCAAATGCATTCAGACTTAGGATTTAATTCTGAACAATTTTGCCGAGAGGAGCGTGTCGAAAAAAAAATTGACGTCTTTCAAGCCAAAATTTATATTTTTGCTATTCACAATTTATTTTTTTTAAACTTGGTAATCAATTATAATCAAAAATACAGTCCTAGATAATCAAATAATCATTAAATATTTGGTCTAGTAATCAAATAATCACTAAAAAAACGGCCAAGTAATCACATAATCAAAAACCCCATGAGGAGGCTCGCTAATGTAAATAATCAGCTGCTGGAAACAATATGAAAGGGTCTATATGGGGAGTCCTTAATTTCTGTATTCTTTAAAAATCGCTTATTCTGTAAAAGAGAGGCGAAAGATACCAAAGGGACATTCAAACTCATAAGTCGAAAATAAACTAACAGCGCCATGGCTACAAAAGAAAAAGACAAACAGACAAACAATAGTACACAAAACACAACATAGAAAAAGAAAACTAAAGACTGATCAACACGAACCCCACCAAAACTGGGGGTGATCTTAGGTTCTCCGTAAGGGTTAGCAGATCCTGCTCCACATGTGGCACCCGTCGTGTTGCTCATGCGAGTACAAACCCGGTGATAAGTCTAATTCGGTAGGTCACATTCGAGGAAAAGAGGACGGGATTGTTGTTCCGACAATTGGAACATATCCATTGTCATCTGTGAAACAGGTATTCCATAAAGGTCAAACAACTCGTGATGGCTTCCGTAAAATTTGCGAAGGGATGATTTCAACTTCAACACTTAGAACTCATGGTTTAATAGCTTCCTTGTGATAGCAACCCTATATCAAGGAAATCATGATAGGAAATACAAGCCCTGGAATATCGTATCAACTGGGAGATATACTCCGTATGCAGGCGCTGATGGAATGTTGCTACATAGAAACGGGAAGTTCACAATTGGGAAGCTGAAATCTTCTCTTTTGTCGTAAAGTTTTTTTTTCAACCGACAATAAAATTCTCATGAAAATGATTTTACTGTTAAAGTTTTTGTAATAAGATGATTTTTTTATTCTGTAATTAGTATTGTTTTACCTAATTATTTTATTTTCCAGAGTTATTATTTATATTTTTGCACCCCATTATTTCCTATTCTTCATATTTTTTGCTAATTTTTCTCTAATAATTTTGAATGGCCATTAATCTGTAAACCCCATCCAGATTCTTTTTTCGCTGCGCTCAATCGTCGAAAAGTTTCAAATTGACATGTGATTTGCAGCTGATATTTGACTATATCAATACTTAAAAAACCTGATAATCGTATATACTTTCTCACCTAAACTGACCGATAGTGAAAGTGGGAAACGAAAATAAAAAAGTCTTTAATGTATAGAATGTAGGAACAAGAAAGTAGTACATATTTTAAACAAAAAAGTTCCTACACATAGCCGTAACTTTGTCAATAAGTAGAATATTTTGATAATTTTGGTATGAAATGAAAGCTTAAAGACTTGGGATCACTGTAGAACCCTTGTTGAATGTTTTTAAAAAAAAATAATATAAAAGTATATGAAATTAAAAGGAGAGGGCATATTTACCCTGTTGTTCAGATCAAAAGAAATTGTTTTTGTACTACCAAACTTTCGAGAACCGGTGGTGCACTCTGATATGCAATTAAAGGTATGTTGAATTTTGCAGCACAAGTCAGGATAACAGTATGATTTTGACATGAAATAGTTACCACTTTATTTGAACCTAAGACAAGCCTGTCCCAATTCAGAAACCTGTAGCCTTTGTTAGTCTTGTGTGTTTTTTTTAAATTTTGGTTCATTTGTATGTTTCGGAGTTAAGTGTGACTTTCATTTCGCTGTTTAGGGGCCGGCTGAAACCCGTCTCCTGGTGCGTGATTTTCTCGCTGCGTTGAAGATCCATTGGTGGCCTTGAGCTGTTCTTTGGTCGGGTTGTTGTCTCCTTGACACATTCCCCGTTTCCCTTCTCCATTCTACAAAATAGTTATGAATGCTTAAAATTGCAGAATTTAATATAGAAAGCAATGGGGCTATGAATTAGTGGTTTTATTTCGTAAAGAACAAAGGATAAAAGGATAGACCAAGCCTTCACTGTTTTTAGCAAAAACATAAAAACAAAACACACCATGCAAATAAACTTTAAAATCTTAAAGCTATTTTTTTATAATTGATGGTTGGAGGTCGGGAATGTGGGTGTGTAGGTATTCTTAATTATCGAATTTGCACGGAATCCGTATGAGCAGAATCCGTTGCTACAATCGAAAAAATATATCAAATCAAATCGGAAAACTAAAAAATATATCTTTTGTATGAAATTGCAATATATGGCCTCTTGACCCATACTTGTTCGGAAGTAACACGACTCACCTGTTCTATATAAATATGGTTGAACAGTCCACATTTATAATTAACGAAAGAAAAATCATAACAATACCGTTTTTTTTTAAAGTTAAAGTTTTGTGTGTTGATCAAAGTTAGGTCGCCTATACACTTGGCCACAAAAGAGATAATTCACATTTATTCATGCATGGCTTCCAATTATGACATCACTCAAAAATTTTACCCTTTTTGTGAAGCGTAAAAATTCGAAGGAAAATGATAATACACGTCATTTGGACATGATTAGTGAACAGTTGTTTCCACATCTCTTTTATATTTTAAACGTGATTTTAAAAGTTCTTCTTTTGTTTTATACTGCCAATAGTAAACAAAAAGTTGAAACTGACGATGTTTAAAAAAGACATATTCTTAAAACTCAGATTTGACAAAACGAAAAAAATGCATCCAAACATCCAAATTAGACTGCTTTGAGTCTCTCGGCTTGTAATCATTTGTATGAAATAAAATAGTTTGTTCTTCTCAAAATACTTCAGTTCCCTTAATCTGTCACGAACGACTCTATAAAACATATCGCAACAGATGTAAAAAATGAATTTACACCAATTAAATGAAGTTAATTTAAGTTTTATTCAATTAGATGTATTGTACTGTTCCCGACTACTGTCACAAAAACCACTACACTCAGTTACTAAGATCAAAGGTCAATGTCATCAAAGGATCTTCGTAGCCACGTCGCGTGCCCAACATAATTGAAAAATTGTTGTTCGAGTTGTTAAAAAGTTAATGAATTGTAAAGAAGTTTTAAACACGTGACTTGTCTAAGGATCAAAGTTATATGTAGCTGGCGCAGACCAAGCATTTGATGATAGCGGAGGCGATCCTCAGTATTAGGACCTTATTTTGACACAAAATTGGCTTTAATTTTACCTTTATTACTCTTGTTTTCTTTTTTTTTAATTTGAATGTTGATGAAGACTTTAATGTTGACTTTTTTGGATGTTCTTAAGTCTTTTGCGTGTGAAAGATTGTTGCTTCATTGACTTATATCACAGTAACTAATGTTGTCTTTCGAGAGAGTGTTCTATACTGGTGAGTTCGGATTCTGTACTGGTGGGTTTGTATAAGGGAGCTACCATTTGATTTTTATGGGGGGCTAGGATGAAAAATTTTGTCCTGCCTTTTTATTTTTCCCTCTATTTGGTCCTGCCTTTTTGTTTTTCACTCTATTCGGTCCTGCCTTTTTTTAGTTTGTCCTGACTTTTTTTACATAAATTGTCATCCTGCCTTTTTTGGCAAATAATCTCATCCTGCCTTTTTTTACTCAAAACTCCTGTCCTGCCTATTTTTTCAAATTTCATCCTAGCCCCCATAAAAATCAAATGGTAGCTCCCTAACGACAATAAAGTGATACTTATGTTAATTACCTTTTCACCAATACCTTATAAGTACTTTGCAAAAGTATATAACAACGATTTATATAGCAAAAGTTGTGCATATTCGTAAAACAATATTTCTCCTGATAAGGTGTTGATGGTGTGAACAAGTCCTGGTTGTATGCAGTTCTGTGCTCTTTTTATGAAGTATAAAGTGACAAAGACCGTTGATGCAGAAACATTGTATAATTGATTAGAAACGAAATCTAGCATTCGTTTGGTGGTTGCATTTTGTCAGAAAAGCAAAGTTAAGTCCATTTTGTACATTTTCGATTTTTCTAATAAAAATAGACACTATGAAATGATTGAGAGCTTTTTGTCTGTATGTGTATGTGTATGTGTGTGTGCATGTGTATGTGTATGTGTATGTGCATGTGTATGTCATGTGTATGTGTATATGCATGTGCATGTGTATGTATGTGCATGTGTATGTCATGTCATGTGTATGTGTATGTGTATCTGTATGTCATGTGTATGTGTATGTGTATGTGCATGTGTATGTGTATGTTACTCAGTGCAGGATCCGATCGCGGATACATGTGCACTGGAAGGAGAGCTTGTTGGTTAGTCCAACTACTAGTATTGGAAGGGAGCCGGGAAACCCTCAACTGTCTTTGGTCATGCTATGTTCTCTTCCATATGGTTCCACAGCACTATTGTTTTCGGAAAACAAGAGTTCGTTCTGATGTCTGTTTTATAATCAATCAGTTTGTATGATCTGCTATTTCTGGTTTCTTGTCTTTCTACTATGTTTGAATATTTGAAACCACCCAAGTCTTTTGTCTTGACTTTGCGTTTATTTCTTATTTCTATGAGATGGTTTGTCTGATAAATAGCCGGCACCAATCCCTTGACCACTTTGTTAAACATACTCAGCCTCTGGTATTTCCACCATTCTCGGAGAGGTGGTAGTTCCAGCTTTGAATGCATATTTGGTTACAAATCCTGTTCTTCTGGTTTTGCAATCGTGCAGGATCTGATGTATTTAGACGTATATTGTGACGTTTTGGATTTCAGTGAACGTTATCTATGTATTACTGGTAAATTATTAAGTCATGGATTTCGTTACCACAAATAACTTAAAACCTTAACTAAATTCTTCCATAGATACAAATAATTGGTTTGGAAGTTCGGCTGTACCTGTAGAAAACTTATTTCACACGGGATAGCACATCCTAATTTTTACGGAGATGTTGTTTTTTCGAGCCCGGAAATTTAGATACGATCCGGGTAAACTTATCGATCTTTTAAATAAACTTATTTCAAGAGGTTACCAATTCAACACTGTAATTAAATCTTTGAATATTGGTTTTATTGGTATAAATATTGATTTTGTCATCAGTAAATCAAAATCAAACTAAATATTATTTTTATATACATATGTACATTCATGGCTGTACAATCTGTCGATACCTGTATCTTGGCATTGCACAAGGTCATGTTTTTCTCTGACTGTTAATGAGGTCTTTACACTAAATCCATTGTATTTTGGATGTGTACTGATTGATATTTTAGTCTTAAATGCATGATTTTTTATACGTAGTTATTGACTTTGAACTAGCTGTCAGTAACTGCGAGTACTCTCAGATCTGTTCTTAGTGTCTTTTTTGTTGTGTGGATGTATAAATACCCTGCCACGTCCGGTCTGTGTTTTTGTTAGATGTTTTTCTGCTTTGTATCTATCTGATGAGTTAAGCCCTTTTTAACTGATTTTTATAGTTTGTTCTTATGTTGTACTGTTGCACCACTGTCCCAGGTGAGGGGATGGTTTGGCGCCAACAAACTAGTTTAACCCCGCAACATTATGTATGTGCCTGTCCCAAGTCATGAGCCTGTAATTCAGTGGTTGTTGTTTGTTGCTGTATATCATTTTTTTTCGTTCATTGTTTTGTACATAAATCAGGCCGTTAGTTTTCTCGTTTGAACTAAATTTACATTTGTCATTTCGGGGTCTTTTATAGTAGATTAAGCGGGTGGTGTTTTGCTCATTGTTGAAGGCCGTACGGTGACCATTCTTTGGTGGAGAGTTGCCTCATTGGCAATCATACTACATCTTCTTATTTTCATATTATTCTATACACGGGTTTGTTTTAAATTGCTCTTATATGTGTTTATAGATATAAGAAGATGTGGTATGAGTGCCAATGAGACAACTCTCCATCCAAGTCAAAATTTATAAATGTAAACCATTATAGGTCAAAGTACGGTCTTCAACACGGAGCCCTGGGCTCACACCGAACAGTAAGCTATAAAGGGCCCCAAAAATTACTAGTGTAAAACCATTCAAACGGGAAAACCAACGGTCTAATCTATATAAAAACGAGAAACGAGAAACACTTATGAACCACATCAACAAACGACAACTACTGAACATCAGATTCCTGACTTAGGACAGGTGCAAACAAATGCAGCGGGTTTAAACGTTTTAATGGTACCAAACCTTCACCCTTTTTCTGAAACAATAGTGTAACATCACAACATAGAAAGACACACTATAAAATATCAACTGAAATAGCTTAACTCAATCAAAGGACATATTAACACCATTGAACATACACTGAACAAATAAATTTGACCTATGATACAATGTAAATTAAAAATAAATAAACTAAGGAAGAATAATAAAAGTAACATGTTATATCGGTATGAAATGTTAACCAATTTAAGAAAAACAATATGCTCGAACAAAAATATCAGCCATTTGCAATAACTTTAAACACAGGTAAATAAAATAATTTTGTTGTTAGGTATACGTATACAGTTACAATAGAGAAAGGAAATATTTTAACAAAATAAATAATTTTGATGTTCATAGTACGAAGTGGAAATTTATATTAGTACAAAACACTTATCAAAGCTGGTATATAGACCAGATATAACCCTGAATAACATTAAATAACAAAAAAAAAAAGCATTACAATTAGTATCAACAGGTCAAATAAACAAGAAAGTACGATTTGAGAGTACTCGCAGTTACTGACAGCTAGTTAAAAGCCAAAACAATTAATAATAAAAAATCATGCATCAGAGACTAAAATCAACTAAAACACATTGTCTAGTTGACAGAAGTTTGTTTTTTTTTTGTTTAAAGCTCATTTTGTAAAATATTGCCTTAAATTGCATTCCCCATTTTGATGCCCATACTTCCAGATCTTCTTAGGAAATTTGGTGGTCTTTCGTTGATTGATTTCTTGCTAAAGTAAGCAGTCGTCTGCAAAAAGTCAAACTTGGGATTTTACACATTCCGGTAGGTGGTTGATGCGGAAAAGGAAGAGCAGCGGTCCTAGTACTATGCCTTGTGGTACGCAACACTACATGGGCATGCCCCGAGTGCTCACCTTCAACAACATCCCGCATTAATCATTTCTGCAAGAATGAAGATAACCAAACATTTAGATTTCCATCTATTCCATAGCTTTTTAGCTTTGCCAGAAGTTTGTCGTGTGGCACGGTATCGTATGCCGTTGAAAAGTCTAGTATGGCCATATCAAGTTAAATGATGTTGTCAAAACTCTTTAATAGAGCTTCTGTTGTGACTAGGAGCTGTGTTGTACATGAGTAACCTGATCTGAACCCATGATTGAAATTGTCAGTATTTTGAGCTTTTCCAGGTGTTTTAGAATGTGTTTGCAGATTATGTGTTACAACTGCTCGCATGATTCACAGGTCACAGGTTAAGTTTTACGTTGGATGACCATAAAAAATGGTGCAATATTTCCTATGCCAATTCATCTTAAATGGAGCGCTTAAAAAGAAAAGCAATGTCTATGCACGAAAACGGGTTGCGACTTTAGGGTTTAAAACAAATCAGCTACTAAACATTTCATTCTTCGGACAGTCGAAGAACAAATTAAAGTTACATGGAGTAGCATGCATACAAGAACTTGACTTCATATAGCATATTAATATTTCATAATACATGTAACTCATATATATCACACAAGGAAAATAATACTATAGATAACGAAAGCAAATTCCTTAATCTTCAAGTATTATACATGGAGACTGTACTTCCGTATTTTATAAGAAAATATGTGACAAGAGACGGACGTTTAACGATTTCCTGAAGTACTGGTCATATACAATGACAAGGGACGGACGTTTAACGATTTCATGAAATACTGGTCATATACAATGACAAGGGACGGACGTTTAACGATTTCCTGAAATACTGGTCATATACAATGACAAGGGACGGACGTTTAACGATTTCCTGAAATACTGGTCATATACAATGACAAGGGACGGACGTTTAACGATTTCATGAAATACTGGTCATATACAATAACAAGGGACGGACGTTTAACCATTTCATGAAATACTGGTCATATACAATAACAAGGGGAGGACGTTTAACGGTTTCCCGAAATACTGGTCATATAGAATCAACTAAAATGGAACAGCGATTTAGGTTCTTTGTAATTCTTATGCACAGCTTCGTGTTATATATATTTATGCAGACTTACATTCAAAATAAAACATATCAAAATATATATTTATGTATCAAATTCGGTAATGAACAAGTGACAGTTATTATGGTTAAGATGGTATTAACCGGTCAGTGACCAATGATCCTTACCCCGGTTAAGCTTGCCTCCCGGTATTATAGGAAACCGCTAAAGAAAACATCCAAGGACATTGGCTGTTATTAAGAGGGTCACGATATTGAATCAGGATAATTCATTTTTATCCAGTTTATCCGTAAATCCTTGACTGCATGCATTTTGAGATTTTTACGTTGAAATATAATAACAACTCCAGAATCACAAGACTTAACTTAGAATGCCTAAACAATCTTATTTCATTAATGATAACCAGTGTCTGGTATGGAATATACTTCAGGGCTAAATCTGATTTTGATAGCGATTTTATTATCTTTAATCAGGAAAAACACAAATCGTATGAGTTAAACCTTTCTGGTATGGCTCCATACGTACGTCACAAACTAGAAAATACATTGAGAATACAATCCAGAATTCAGAATGAGCATTATAATTGAGCAATTATCATTATCAAACACAGTAGTTTAAACAGTGGTCGATTTAAAAAAAAAAAACACTTTATTCTATTTTTTATTTTGTTGTTGATTTAACAAATTGAAAAAATAAATATAAAAAATAAACTATTATCTATAAATGTATTTTATCTACATCAAACTAAAAAAAACCAGTAACTTAAGTGTTGAGCTATGATCTGAACGGCCTGGCGTGTTAACCAAAAGTTTGATCGTATTAACCCTTGACCTTATCTGACCACTTCAGTAAATAATTCTACTTCAGTTCACTGTATAAACGGGTTAATTCTAACTAACCATAAAATGTTCTTATTGTGTGTTTTAAATGTTACACCTGTTCAGTTTTTTGGCTGCATCAAAGAAAGAAAAAAGAAAACAAAACAAAACAAATGAAATTAAAGATTTGTACGGAAGCGTATTACCGCCACAAAGATCTGTTTTTTTATAGATTTGCGTTATAACGATGTATCATTTGCGATATAACGCAAACCTTTGCGTTAAACGCAAACCTTTACGTTAAACGCAAACCTTTGCGTTATAACGCAAACCTTAAATGCAAAATAACGCAAACATTTGTTTTATCTTATTTCTTATTTAAGATCCAAAGTGTGGAAGCAGTTATTTTGATGGAGGCTGCATATATTAAAATTTATCTTCTTTGTACTCATTGCAAAGTAAAATGCTTTACTATTTAACTAATAATGAGCAGGATAATAGATATGAGAATATGTGGTATGAGTGCCGATGAGAAAACTCTCCATCTAAGTCATAATTTGTAAAAGTAAACCATTATAGTTCAAAGTGCGGTCTTCAACACGGAGCATTGGCTCACACCGAACATTAAGCTATAAAGGGCCCCAAAATGATATACATGATAATATATATACATATATTACAATGAAAATTGAGTAAATTAAAGTTATACCATCTGCTAATATAGCTATAGCCGAATATAAATATACTTCAAAGTAAGCTCTCCTTTGAGGATTGTGTAAGGTTGGTTAACTACCCTTTTGTAATAAATGAATAAAATGAAGATGTTTTATTAATAAAATTATGTTCTCTCCATTTAAATTGATACCAAGTTACCACTCTAGATTAAAAACATGACTTTTTATCAAAGAATCTTTATCATATTCTGAGATTTAAAAAAAAGATTTCTTGCATCAAAATTAAAAATAAAAAAACTTTCTTAATTATTCATTTACAGAAAGATCATTTTGTCTATTTGCCTTGACAGTTTTACAATTGTATGACATTATTTTGCTCTTATCTACTTCATCAAAATTTTAAAAATGTTGGCCTTTCAAATAAAATATGCCTATAACATATCTATTTTCTTGTTAAATTATATACTTTTCTGATTCCTATGCATATTTATTTTAATGACTTTTCCTTGTATTTATGGTTCTTTTCTTAACAAATCACAACAGAAGTTTAATGACAGACGGGCATATACAAAACTTAATGAATAATTGAAATCAAAATGTTTGCGTTATAACGCAAATGTTTGCGTTACAACGCAAAGGTTTGCGTTTAACGCAAAGGTTTGCGTTATAACGCAAAGGTTTGCGTTATATCGCAAAGGTTTGCGTACAACGCAAAGGTTTGCGTTATAACGCAAAAGGTTTGCGTTATAACGCAAAGGTTTGCGTTATATCGCAAAGGTTTGCGTTACAACGCAAAAGGTTTGCGTTATAACGCAAATGTTTGCGTTGTAACGCAAAGGTTTGCGTTATAACGCAAAAGGTTTGCGTTGTAACGCAAAGGTTTGCGTTATAACGCAAATGTTTGCGTTATAACGCAAAGATAGGGAAAAAAAAAAAATGTGTGGCGCTAATACGCTTCCGTAGATTTGCATTATATCCGCCACATTTAATAAAGATCTGTTAAACTATAGATGAACGAGACGAGGATGTAACGATTGACGGGTGGTAAAGATGCTAAAAACATACTCTCATACTTCTTATACTCAATACGACAAAGCAATAAAACACCGTTCTAGTTATCTATAAATGCAACTTCACAACCACAAATCCGTCTTGGTGGTCCTCGCCTAAAGTGTGGAATGTAGTTAGTTTGATTCTCGGCCGGATCGATTAAGGGATGACATCAAAAGTTCAATGTAGGATAAAAAACTTAATTCACATAGTTTTTTCACTGACCGCCCCCTTAACTTAATTTGGGAAAAATTGATTGACCAAGATGGATATATGTAAAATCGATTTTTGATAAACAAAACTTGCAGCAATTTTAACCCCCCCCACCCTCAAACTATTTGATTTAAGTTTTTTTTATTCTACATTGATCTTTTGATGTCGTCCCTAAAGACTTGAACATTGTTTTTGTTGCTTCTCCGATAAGCACGCAGCAGTAAAGGAGTCAGAGCAAAGTCTGTTCGACCCGGAGAGAGAGCAAAATCTGATCGATCCGGAGTGAAAGCAAAGTCTGTTCGACCCGTAGAGAGAGCAAAATCTGGTCGATCCGGAGTGAGAGCATGTCTGGTCGTCCGGGAGTTAGAATATTGTTTCTTACCTTGTAATCTTGCACTTTAAAATTCAGGATCGGTGAGTCGGTCTTATCCAAGCAGGATTCATATCAATATCATATAAACGTGCTCTCGTCCCGATATGGGTGTTATATTTGCCACTGGACGTTAAATACTAATCAGTCATCATTATCATCACAGCCAAAATACTCTAAGAAAAGATATTCCTTTACATGTGACAGATATATCAACATCCGAAACTCACAACAATAAAACTAACTATAATTTGTATTTTAAATGTATAATTGTTTGTTTGTATTGCCCCTTATGGGTGTAATTTTGCAATAAAGATTATATAACCGATAAATCCAATTAAAGGGTCCATGACGAACAAAGTAATTTATTACAGCGATATACATGTATATAAATAATTGAGAAACCTCATTATGCGATCTTATACCACAGGTAGACACGAGCCATTAGTATATGCACAAAAAGCATTAATAGATACAGATAATATATAATAACATGCAAATACTCTTAATAATGGGTTACATATTAACATATCTGTACTATATTGATAATTTTTTTGTTTAGAATATCTATAACTATTAGTTCCAATAATTTTCAATAAATCTAGTATTTCTGAAATTAAAAGGCTAATTGTACACAGTAGTTCTGCTTAACACTTTGAAATTTAAAAAACTTGTCAAAATTTTATCAAATAAAATTATACAGGGAACATTGGAATATAAATGGTTCTTCATCTTTTTTTCATGCATTTTTTACATAACCTTTGTGATTTATCTATAAAGTTTTTGCATATCGATTCGTCTCTATTTTTAGGGGTGTGCACTTATTCTGATCGTGCATTGTTCTTGGCTATATTTAAATTCTCTTAGTTCCAAATATTGTTTTACCAAAAAATATTTAATTGAAAAATAAGTTGAGTTTAGCTGTATCTGATTTAAGTGTATTTTCTCTTAAATCTTTCCAATAATTTAGATAACTTTTACATAATTTATCTATAGAATAATTTGTCAACATTTATATATAAGTTTGGCAAGTCTAGTTCTTTCAATCAATAAATAATACCCGAAGACCATGTTGTAATACTTTGTAAGTGTAACTATATGTGATGTATTATATATAAATATATTTTTGGTTTTATTTTATTTTGAAGATACCTTGCTTGAAGGAGATAAACCAGCATTTTGACCCTTTCGTCGAGTTGTTATACATGTCAAGTGTCGTTTCAATCGATAATTTAACAGCTGCCCAGGCTCGGGAAAATTATCATAATAATATTGTATATCATAATATTTGTAAAAGGTCTAAACAACAGATAAATACCAACATTTATCATCGTTTCAAGGTCCATTTAAGCGTCTTATATTTCAAATAAATTACGCTGACAGTTTTATATCTTAGACATCTGTGCAGTCTGCAGTGATCTTTATACAAAGAGGAATAACTCAATGTACTTTTGGTCGATAACGTAAAGATTTGATGTTTAGGAGAAAACACGGATAACAGTATACTTTGTAACGCGAGACGCGCGTTTCGTCTACATTGGACTCATCCGTGATATTCGATGTCTAGGAGGAGTACAGTTTTAGTCGGTGACCCCTGATATGAGACGTTGGAACTTTTATTTGTCTTTGCTGTACAGTCAAATCAATATAATATTTATTATAAAAGGACAACCCACCTTATCAATACTACTGCAAATCTCCGATTCTTAAAGTTGCTATAATTTATTTAAATTGCCATTCTTTACAAATGCAACAACTTACCTTTCTTTATTATAATTAAGTTTTTTATCGTTTGGATAATATGTTTACAATAAAAGCATTGTACCTTTTAAGAAATGTAATGATTAAAACGTCCTCTTTGACCTTTATTATTAACAATTTTAAGTGTGGTATTGTGATACGATCAGTGATTTCACAGTTCGTCTGATTCAATTGACAATTTGACACATAATCTGATTTTAGAGATAACTGTACGTACATTTGTACAATAACACAACACAGAACATTTGCTTATTGAATGAAATGAAACGAATATTTCTATATAGAAAAACAAAGGATATGGGGTATCCACCTATGACACATAATCAGTACTTGCACAGCAAAAAAGACACAAGAAGCAAAGGAACAGCGCTTTTATTGCTGTTCTTCATCTCAAAGTCACAGTGATGCCTTCAACATGGAGCAAAAAAAAAAAATCTCACCTCACTGCAAGTTTAAGACGGCCTCTAGCACCGGCTTGAGCGGAATTCTTTGCAAAAATAATTTGGATAGACTTTGTCCATGATACATGTGTTCAATAACACGACACAAAGAATTGGCTTATTGGAATAAAATATAGCGAGTTTCCTATATAGGTCCATTATACATGTGTACAATAACAAGACACAGACATTTGCTTATTGGAATGAAATGTAATGAGTATTCCTATATAGGT
This sequence comes from Mytilus coruscus, assembly GCA_017311375.1. Lineage (NCBI taxonomy): Eukaryota > Metazoa > Mollusca > Bivalvia > Mytilida > Mytilidae > Mytilus > Mytilus coruscus. Next base: position 87,079,562 of record CM029603.1, read on the forward strand.
CCATGATACATGTGTACAATAACACTATATAGAACATTTACCTATTGGAATGAAATGTAATGAGTATTCCTATATAGGTCCATGATACATGTGTACAATAACACTATATAGAACATTTACCTATTGGAATGAAATGTAATGAGTATTCCTATATAGGTCCCATGTATGACTATAAAAGGATGTTTGGTAGACTGGAACCAACGACACAAACGAGTAAACTGATCTTAAACAGAATCTGAGGATTGATCTATGACTTACTCTTTTTAATAGTTGATTTTCAGTCTACAATGATAAAAAAGAAAAATAAGTGGGGAAGATGCACACAATATTCCAAATATATAGAGTAAAATAAAAAAATGACTGAAGCTTACTGTATCGATATTTTTACTTAAAGTGTATACATATATAAATTCTTGATTAATTGTGAAATGCTTAACTCCCAGTGCCCAATATTTCATGCTTGTCCAGGACTAACAATTTCTACAATAGGTAGATTCTGTATTAGGACGAATGGAATAGGGGTGTGTGTACAGGGATAGAACTAATTAACAATTAATACAATAGGTAGGTTCTGTATAGGGACGAATGGGATAAGGGTGTGTGTACAGGGATAGAACTAATTAACAATTAATACAATAGGTAGGTTCTGTATAGGGACGAATGAGATAAGGGTGTGTGTACAGAGATAGAATGATTAACAATTAATACAATAGGTAGATTCTGTATTAGGACGAACGGGATAAGGGATGCGTGTCCAGGACTAGAACTAATTAACAATTAATACAATAGGTAGGACTGGTTCTGTATTAGGACGAATGGAATAAGGGTGCGTGTACAGAGTTAGAACTAATTAACAGTTAATACAATAGGTAGACTCTGTTTTAGGACGAATGGAATAGGGTGTGTGTACAGGAAAGAACTAATTAACAATTAATACAATAGGTAGGTTCTGTATAGGGACGAATGGGATAAGGGTGCGTGTACAGGGATAGAACTAATTAACAATTAATACAATAGGTAGGTTCTGTATAAGGACGAATGGGATAAGGGTGCGTGTACAGGGATAGAACTAATTAACAATTAATACAATAGGTAGGTTCTGTATTAGGACGAATGTGATAACGGTGCGTGTACAGGGCTCGAACTAATTAAAATTGTACGTGACTCTTTACTTATGTATCCCGTCATACTTTGAACCACAAAATTATTTTATGTCTACCTGTGCGAATTTCAAACGCGCGATGTTACGCCAGTATTTTAAACCTTCCATCCTTTATGGATGGATTTTACATAGATAAATATAGCCGTATAATAATAAAACAAAATGAGGATGTTAAATTTTATGTATGCCTTTTGTGCTTCTTCGTTACATTTGTTTGTTTTATAGTGATTAAGATGATAACACAATGTTGACTGCTGTACCCTATTTTTGACATTTTACCTATTGTGTCTGTTTGTTTTGTTCACGCATCGTTGTCAATATAATGGAATTTGATTCGACTGTCATACAAGTCAGAGGTTTAGCTAGCTATAAAACCAGGTTCAATCCACCATTTTCTACATAAGAAAATGCCTGTACCAAGTCAGGAATATGACAGTTGTTACCCATTCGTTCGATGTGTTTGAGCTTTTGATTTTGCCATTTGATTAGGGACTTTCCTTTTGAATTTTCCTTGCAGTTCAGTATTTTTGTGATTTTACTTTTAATACAATAGGTAGGTTCTGTATTAGGACGAATGAGATAGGAGTGCGTGTACAGGACTAGAACTAATTAACAATTAATCCAATAGGTAGGTTCGGTATTAGGACGAATGGAATAGGGGTGTGTGTACAGGATAGAACTAATTAACAATTAATACAATAAGTAGGTTCTGTATAAGGACGAATGGGATAAGGGTGCGTGTACAAGGATAGAACTAATTAACAATTAATACAATAGGTAGGTTCTGTATTAGGAAGAATGACATATAAAGGAGGTACATTTGGACTGCAACAGGAAAACAATTGTATGTTGGAAATAGACAGAAATCTTGCCTGGTATTGAATCATCTACGGACCCTAAGAGGGCTGATGAAAAAGAGTATTTGTAACGTGCAGAGAACGTGGCACTCTCTTAACAAGAGGCATTGGATTTATCGTTCCCATTCTAACTGGATATGGCCGCGTATTCATACACCCCACATAGTCAAACGGACGTCTTTCTTTAGCAAGGGTTTTATGACCGCAACGGGAGACGTTCAGGCGCCAAATTTGAATACACCATTCAACCCTTTAGGCATATATACTCTAAATATCCGGTCGAAATGCATGAAACACAAACAAAGGGAGGAACATTTCAGCTAACGTTCATTAGCTGATTGTTGAATGCTCTCCAAGGACTGGCTATGTAATGGATGGTTTTCATTCAGTGCACTTTATAATGTGATTGTTGTCGGCGTTCACATATAGCAAATTATGGTCCCCGTTTGACACCAGACAGGGCTTAAGGTATAGTCATCTTGGATTGTAAAATGGCAATACATAATCGGTCTAGTTATTTTCCTAAATTTGCAAATTTTGAGACAAAATTGTAATTTATGTGTAAGACTGTTTATTTAAATAAAGAAAAGTAAGGATTTATTGTATAATTCAGACTGTTTTAATAAATACCAAATATTTGTTTTTGTTTAATTCAATTTTAAACTTAGCCATATAAGAGGATATAACTCTGATAGTAAAATTTGAAATGTTAGTGAAATTTCCATTTTTTACTTACAGCAAGAAAACAAGTTCGGTGACACCATTTGTTCTTTTTCTTTTCTAAAAGCATATTATAAATATAAAAAGAAGATGTGGTATGATTGCCAATGAGACAACTCTCCACAAGAGACCAAATGACACAGAAATTAACAACTATAGGTCACCGTACGGCCTTCAACAATGAGCAAAGCCCATACCGCACAGTCAGCTATAAAAGGCCCCGAAATGACAATGTAAAACAATTCAAACGAGAAAACTAACGGCCTAATTTATGTACAAAAATGAACGAAAACAAATATGTAACACATTGACAAACGACAACCACTGAAGTACAGGCTCCTGACTTGGGACAGGCACATATACATACAGAATGTGGCGGGGTTAAACATGTTAGCGGGATCCCAACCTCCCCTAACCTGGGACAGTGGTGTAACAGTACAACATAAGAACGAACTATAAAAATCAGTTGAAAGAGGCTTAACTCATCAGATGGATACACATACAAATAATACAAATACAAGTGGACGTGGAGCCTATCTTCTCATATCATATTTCAAAACTTTATCAGATAGATTTCTTTTATCCACAAAAAAGTGTTTTTTCATGAATATTCTATGCAAAATTCGGCAATTTTGCACAACTTTGTAGCTTGAAAAAAAGTATCACACAAATATTAGAACGGTGACCCATACTTTTTATTAGAAAAACCATAGTAAAATCTACATTTTGGCAAATTATAAGAAAATTCTATCTGAGGAAATATTAAGTGCTGATCCACTTTAAATCATTTTTCAAGATAATTATTATTATGAAAAAATAACTATGAGAATACCTTAAAGTTTTATAGATGCCTTTTCTTAATAACATTGAGTGTGACGTAGTATCCTTGTCATGCAGGTAGACAAAATACAGCACCACCCATAAATATTTTCTTGTTTGACATTATTAAAATTTTTTAAGAAGTATTGTTTATTTTGAGTTGCTTATAAAATATGGTTTAAACAGGAAACCTTTATTCAAATTTGTATTTTCAAAATTCGACATTCTGGATCATGTGTCATAAAACAAAAACGCACCATTAAAAACCTAAATAGTGCGCCAGGTAGCAACAGGATGACCACTTACTTGAACATTGAAAGATGGTTACACTGATGAAATGAATGTTAATTTTGCTGCATATTGATTGAGAAAATAATAAAAAGTCATGTGCATTCAAAATCTAGAGTTCTTCTCATACACCAATCTTCAAAGCGTTTTACAGAGTCCTTAACATGATTAAAAATTCTCTATATATTGTGCCTGTCCCAAGTCAGGAGCCTGTAGTTCAGTGGTTGTCGTTTGTTTATGTGTTACATATTTGTTTTCGTTCATTTTTGTACATAAATAAGGCCGTTAGTTTTCTCGTTTGAATTGTTTTACATTGTCATTTCGGGGCCTTTTATAGCTGACTATGCGGTATGGGCTTTGCTCATTGTTGAAGGCCGTACGGCGACCTATAGTTGTTAATTTCTGTGTCATTTTGGTCTCTTGTGGACAGTTATCTCATTGGCAATCATACCACATCTTCTTTTTATATTTATAAGCTTCGTAATTGCAACTTTTAATATGAAATATTATCTTTGTATGAATAGAGCGATGTAGAAGTTATATCTGTAGAGGATGAAAAACATAGGAAAATATTTTTACAAAAATAGTTATCCGTTACACGATTCAACTTTAATTTGCAGAAGTCATCCCGATTTATGTACATATATGTACAGTGGTCTCGTTGTATTTGCATTGAAAGATTTTATTTTAATAATGTATTTTGATTTTGTCTAGTGAATCAATTTCAAAAGGGTTTATTTGCTGCTCATTAATCGACTTTATTATCTTGTTCCTGAACTTTTCAGACATACATATGCCAAGAATTTGCGTATTCCAGTTAGATATACAGCCAGTAGAAAAAATTTAGGTTGATTCACGAGGAATTAATCCCCAAAGCAAAAATTTAAAGAAATTGTACGCAAAGCTCCGAATAGCTTGCTGTCTCATGGCTTGTTATATTAATAAGGAATGTTATATTGTAAATCTAATTTGTTTAAAAAAATGTTCAATATTACTTTTTGCGAGACCGTTTTTTTGTTGCGTGAAATTTAACCCAAAAGCGTCCTTGTGGAGAAAAAGTGAGGCAAAAGATACCAAAAGGATATTCAAACTCATTACATGAAAACAACTGAAAATGCCATAGCAAGAAAAACGATCAAAAGACTAACAAAAATATACAAAACACTATAGACATGCCAACCATTGAAATATACAAAACACAACATAGAAAACTAAAGACATGCCAACCATTGAAATATACAAACCACAACATAGAAAACTAAAGACATGTCAAACATTGAAATATACAAAACACAACATAGAAAACTAAATACATGTAAACCATTGAAATATACAAAACACAACATAGAAAACTAAAGACATGCCAACCATTGAAATATACAAAACACAACATAGAAAACTAAAGACATGCCAAACATTGAAATATACAAAACACAACATAGAAAACTAAAGACATGCCAACCATTGAAATATACAAAACACAACATAGAAAACTAAAGACATGTCAAACATTGAAATATACAAAACTAAAGACATGCCAAACATTGAAATATACAAAAACACAACATAGAAAACTAAAGACATGCCAAACATTTAAAGGTATAAAACACAACATAGAAAACTAAAGACATGCCAACCATTGAAATATACAAAACACAACATAGAAAACTAAAGACATGCCAACCATTGAAATATACAAAACACAACATAGAAAACTAAAGACATGCCAAACATTGAAATATACAAAACACAACATAGAAAACTAAAGACATGCCAACCATTGAAAGGTACCATTTGTCAGTGTTAGCAAGAGTGAGAAAGATTTGCCAGTGTTTGAAAGAGTGGGAAAGATTTGCCTGTAAATTTTCCACTTAAATAATCTTCGAGCAATGTTAACCATTAATAAGATAATCGTGAGCTTTCAATAGCATTTTCAAACGCAAAATAAACTATGTAAAATCATTTGCCTTCAAAATCCCTTAATGTTTCAAAATAGTTTCAAAATATTAAAAATAATGATTCAATTAAAAAAACCTCTCACTACCTTGATTGAAATAGAGAAATCCAGTAAATAAAAGTCCGAGTGGACTTCTAGAATCCACTTCCTACAAAATAGGCAAATCATGGAAAACATTTCAAAACGACCCGAAAGATACCACACATTTATTATTTTGATCAGACTCACATTTATTGATCGTTAGGGAACAGAAAATGAATAAAAGGTGTTTTATACGTGTCTTCCCTAATTCAATTATTCTTTACAATTTATGTTTAAAAAAAATTCTTTTTCTCGGTTACTGAAGGTCGTTGATAGGACGCTAATTTATGAAGGCGTGACAAACTGTCAGTAGTGTCCAATCAGCTTTTCTAGTCTACAAAAGCGGTGATGCTTGAACAATTAAAAGTCTTTCATAATTTTACGGCATTCATAAAACGCCAAATCAAATTAAAAACCTTATTGTCATGTAAAGCAGAAAGATTTTTGAAAAAAACTAACATAAGTAGAAGGACAACACCAAGGTAATCAGATAGACCAATAAACAGTATGACGGAAAGATAAATTAACATAAGTAGAAGGACAACACCAAGGTAATCAGATAGACCAATAAACAGTATGACAGAAAGATAAACTAACATAAGTAGAAGGACAACACCAAGGTAATCAGATAGACCAATAAACAGTATGACAGAAAGGTAAACTAACATAAGTAGAAGGACAACACCAAGGTAATCAGATAGACCAATAAACAGTATGACAGAAAGATAAACTAACATAAGTAGAAGGACAACACCAAGGTAATCAGATAGACCAATAAACAGTATGACAGAAAGATAAACTAACATAAGTAGAAGGACAACACCAAGGTAATCAGATAGACCAATAAACAGTATGACAGAAAGGTAAACTAACATAAGTAGAAGGACAACACCAAGGTAATCAGATAGACCAATAAACAGTATGACAGAAAGATAAACTAACATAAGTAGAAGGACAACACCAAGGTAATCAGATAGACCAATAAACAGAATGACAGAAAGATAAACTAACATAAGTAGAAGGACAACACCAAGGTAATCAGATAGACCAATAAACAGTATGACAGAAAGATAAACTAACATGAGTAGAAGGACAACACCAAGGTAATCAGATAGACCAATAAACAGTATGACAGAAAGATAAACTAACATAAGTAGAAGGACAACACCAAGGTAATCAGATAGACCAATAAACAGTATGACAGAAAGATAAACTAACATAAGTAGAAGGACAACACCAAGAAATCAGATAGACCAATAAACAGTATGACAGAAAGATAAACTAACATAAGTAGAAGGACAACACCAAGGTAATCAGATAGACCAATAAACAGTATGACGGAAAGATAAACTAACATAAGTAGAAGGACAACACCAAGGTAATCAGATAGACCAATAAACAGTATGACGGAAAGATAAACTAACATAAGTAGAAGGACAACACCAAGGTAATCAGATAGACCAATAAACAGTATGACAGAAAGATAAACTAACATAAGTAGAAGGACAACACCAAGGTAATCAGATAGACCAATAAACAGTATGACAGAAAGATAAACTAACATAAGTAGAAGGACAACACCAAGGTAATCAGATAGACCAATAAACAGTATGACAGAAAGATAAACTAACATAAGTAGAAGGACAACACCAAGGTAATCAGATAGACCAATAAACAGTATGACGGAAAGATAAACTAACATAAGTAGAAGGACAACACCAAGGTAATCAGATAGACCAATAAACAGTATGACAGAAAGATAAACTAACATAAGTAGAAGGACAACACCAAGGTAATCAGATAGACCAATAAACAGTATGACAGAAAGATAAACTAACATAAGTAGAAGGACAACACCAAGGTAATCAGATAGACCAATAAACAGTATGACAGAAAGATAAACTAACATAAGTAGAAGGACAACACCAAGGTAATCAGATAGACCAATAAACAGTATGACAGAAAGATAAACTAACATAAGTAGAAGGACAACACCAAGGTAATCAGATAGACCAATAAACAGTATGACAGAAAGATAAACTAACATAAGTAGAAGGACAACACCAAGGTAATCAGATAGACCAATAAACAGAATGACAGAAAGATAAACTAACATAAGTAGAAGGACAACACCAAGGTAATCAGATAGACCAAAAACAGAATGACGGAAAGATAAACTAACATAAGTAGAAGGACAACACCAAGGTAATCAGATAGACCAATAAACAGTATGACAGAAAGATAAACTAACATGAGTAGAAGGACAACACCAAGGTAATCAGATAGACCAATAAACAGAATGACAGAAAGATAAACTAACATAAGTAGAAGGACAACACCAAGGTAATCAGATAGACCAAAAACAGAATGACGGAAAGATAAACTAACATAAGTAGAAGGACAACACCAAGGTAATCAGATAGACCAATAAACAGTATGACAGAAAGATAAACTAACATAAGTAGAAGGACAACACCAAGGTAATCAGATAGACCAATAAACAGTATGACGGAAAGATAAACTAACATAAGTAGAAGGACAACACCAAGGTAATCAGATAGACCAATAAACAGTATGACAGAAAGATAAACTAACATAAGTAGAAGGACAACACCAAGGTAATCAGATAGACCAATAAACAGTATGACAGAAAGATAAAAAATCCTTTTGATATATAAAAAAAATAAATTAAGTAGTCCCCTGACCTTAGATCTAATTCATGTTAAATAAGTTTGATGATGGACCCTACGCCTTCAACTTTTGAAGGATCACAAGTATAGCAAAACCATGACAAGGAATCACAACTATTCACGAGGGATATATTTTCCTTAATATAAATTTTAAACAGCATGCTTTTAATACCAAAAAATAACAGTACAGAAGGACTGAGCCAAATTTCGCTTCACCTATTTGTACAGATATGATTTACTAATACAGTAATATCTGTCGTTTAGGTTAATGTTCATATAACATATATCATCAAAATGATGAGATTATATCGTGCGTAAATGGTAATTATGTCAATACATATTTCTTGCCAATTTCTGAATGATAATAATCACAATATGCATAAAGTTTTATTTTTGATGACTAACTGAAGTGAATAAATTTGTGAAATTAGTTTTTCCTCCAGGTTCACACGTCAATGTTATCGCTTCTTTTCGTAATTTAAAGTTATAAAGATGTGTTGAAGTAGATGTTATTGAATTACTCAGTTTAACGTACTTAAGATCGTACATCCAAGTATAATTATATAGTGTAAACGTTTTACTATGGCGATAGAATATGATGCACTACTACAGAAGCTTGGGGGATTTGGGAGATATCAGAAAGTTCTTTTGGTTGTATTATTCTTTCCTGCCATTTTCGATGCTATGCAAGGCTTTCTTCCAAACTTCATTTTAGCTGAACACAAACACAGGTAAGAAAAGACATGTGCATACACGTAAATGTAAGTATAAGTCATTGCATGCATAAATTAACGAAACATACAATGCACAAATTTAACCTGTAGCTGACGAGGCATTTCAAAATGTAAAAAACAATTACACATTACACATGTTACATACAATCCTGCTAACTCTCCAAGCAGAAACAAACATAAAGTGTCTCGACGATCATCATTCAAGGCTACGTGGTCAGTTAAAATTTAATTACTTCATCGCTGTAAATTTATAATTTATATAATGCTACCTGACTGTTTTCATTCATTGTTGATTTACCTCCCTTGCAAAGGAATTGTATATAGCTTTTTAAAAAGGAGCGGGCAGTATAGTTTGAAATCAAAGGAAAATGTGAGATGAAAGAAAGAAATGGTTTATGAACATTAGAAAACAGTAAATGGACGTGATAAAAAAATATAGTAAGTACCCCAGTAGATAGTGAAGGTTGAAAAGAGGAAGTAATCTATCATAAAAGAGGCACGAAAGATACCAGAGGGACAGTCAAACTCATAGATCGAAAACAGACAACGCCATGGCCAAAAATAAAAAGACAAACAGACAAATAATAGTACAGATGGGTCAATATCTTTAATTGTTTTACATAGGCGGTAATGATAACGTTTTTCCTGTAGCTCAGTCCATATCGTAAACTTGGATATGTATGATAGCTCGTTTCGAAGCTGTGACATTTTCACATATGTGGTTAAATTATCGGGGTACGAAGTGATAGAAAATGAAAGGATATGGAGTAAATGTACATGGGACAAAATTGCACACAATACATAGAAAACATAGAAAATTATGAGACTACTTTTTCCGTAAATTAGCATACCCCGAACATCATTTTGTGATGCGGCTCCTTGTGGTAAAAATCCCTTTTAACACAATAAGTTCTTTGAAAATTTAATACTTTGAACACATTTAATAGCTCCATAGTTTTAACACATTTATTCTATGTTCCTCTACTTTCCTAATCACCACAAATGGTTAAGCTCAGTCATTTGTAAAAATAGAAATATGTCCAATATCACTACACAGAGATTTTTGTTTACACGTGACTTTTGAGTTCCTCATTTCGAGGCGCATTAGGATATTGTCCCAGATGACACAACATAGAAAACTAAAGACTAAGCAACACGAACCCCACCAAAAACTGGGGGTGATCTCAGGTGCTCCGGAAGGGTAAGCAGATCCTGCTCCACATGTGGCACCCGTCGTGTTGCTTATGTTATTACAAATCCGGTAAATAGTCTAATTCGGTAGGTCACATTCGTGAAAAGGGAAGGGTATTGTAGTTACGACATAAGGAACATATCCGATATCATCTGTGAAACGGTTATTCCATAACGGTCAACCAACTCGTGAAGGGATGATTTCAACTTCACCATTTGGAACTCTTGGTTTAATAGCTTCCTTGTGAGCAGCAATCCTCTATCAAGGAAATCATGATAGGAAATACAAGCCCGGGAATATCGTATCAATTGGGAGATATATACTCCGTATGCAGGGGCTGCTGGAATGTTGCTACATAGAAATTGAAAGTTCACAATTGGGAAGCTGAAATCATAAGCTATATCCATCCGCCATTATTGTTATAGCTGTGGATAGAAGAGGTTGACAAACGTGTTGAGAAGCTATCAATGTCGAACTGCCATTATTATTATAGCTGTGGATAGAAGAGGTTAAAAATGAGTTGGGAAGCTACCACTTTCAACACGCCATTATTGTTATAGCTGTAGATATAAGAGGTTGAAAAACGAGTTGGAGCCTATCACTGTTCACTCGCCATTTTTGTAACACCTGTTGACAGCAGAGATTGAAAAAGGAGGTTCAAAGACGAGAAAACTCTAACCTGAAGATGAGGGAGGTTAAACAATAGGGAAAACATGAGAAAGCTAACACTGTCCACCTCCTTATGTTAAACCTGAAGATGGGGGAGGTTAAGCAAGAGGTAATAATATGAGAAAGCTAACACTGTCCACCTCCTTCTGAAGATTGGGGCGGTTAAGCAAGAGGTAAAAACATGAGAAAGCTAACACTGTCCACCTCCTTCTGAAGATGGGGCGGTTAAGCAAAAGGTAAAGCATGAGAAAGCTAACCCTGTCCACCTCCTAATGTTAAACCTGAATACGGGAGGTTAAGCAAGAGGTAATAACATGAGAAACCTAACACTCTCTGCCTTCTTATGTTAAACCTGAAGATGGGACGGTTAAGCAAGAGGTAAAATCATGAGAAAGCTAACACTGTCCGCCTCCTCATGTTTAACTTGAAGATGAGGGAGGTTAAGCAAGAGGTGAAAAACATGAGAAAGCTAACACTGTCCGCCTCCTTATGTTAAACCTGAAGATGGGGAGGTTAAGCAAGAGGTAATAACATGAGAAAGCAAACACTGTCCGCCTCCTTATGTTAAACCTAAAGATGGGACGGTTAAGCAAGAGGTAAAATCATGAAAAGAGGTAAAATCATGAAAAAGCTAACACTGTCCGCCTCCTCATGTTTAACCTGAAGATGAGGAGGTTAAGCAAGAGGTGAAAACATGAGAAAGCTAACACTGTCCGCCTCCTTATGTTAAACTGAAGATAGGGAGGTTAAGCAAGAGGTAAACACATGAGAAAGCTAACACTGTCCGCCTCCTTATGTTAAACCTGAATACGGAGAGGTTAAGCAAGAGGTAAAACATGAGAAACCTAACACTGTCTGCCTCCTCATGTTTAACCTGAAGATGGGGGAGGTTAAGCAAGAGGTGAAAGACATTAGAAAGATAACACTGTCCGCCTCCTTATGTTAAACCTGAAGATGGGGAGGTTAAGCAAGAGGTAATAACATGAGAAAGCTAACACTGTCCGCCTCCTTATGTTAAACCTGCAGATTGGGAGGTTAAGCAAGAGGTAATAACAGGAGAAAGCTAACACTGTCCGCCTCCTTATGTTAAACCTGAAGATGGGGAGGTTAAGCAAGAGGTAATAACATGAGAAAGCTAACACTGTCCGCCTCCTTATGTTAAACCTGAAGATGGGGAGGTTAAGCAAGAGGTAATAACATGAGAAAGCTAACACTGTCCGCCTCCTTATGTTAAACCTGGGGATGGGGAGGTTGAGCAAGAGGTGAAAAACATGAGAAAGCTAACACTGTCCGCCTCCTTATGTTAAACCTGAAGATGGGGAGGTTAAGCAAGAGGTGAAATCATGAGAAAGCAAACACTGTCCGCCTCCTTACGTTAAACCTGAAGATGGTGGAGGTTAGGCAAGAGGTAATAACATGAGAAAGCTAACACTGTGCGCCTCCTTATGTTAAACCTGCAGATTGGGAGGTTAAGCAAGAGGTAATAACATGAAAAAGCTAACACTGTCCGCCTCCTTATGTTAAACCTGGGGATGGGGAGGTAAAGCAAGAGGTGAAAGACATGAGAAAGCTAACACTGTCCGCCTCCTTATGTTAAACCTGAAGATGGGGGAGGTTAAGCAAGAGGTAATAACATGAGAAAGCTAACACTGTCCGCCTCCTTATGTTAAATCTGAAGATAGGGGAGGTTAAGCAAGAGGTAAAACATGAGAAAGCTAACACTGTCCGCCTCCTTATGTTAAACCTGAAGATGGGGAGGTTAAGCAAGAGGTAAAATCATGAGAAATCTAACACTGTCCGCCTCCTCATGTTTAACCTGAAGATGGGGAGGTTAAGCAAGAGGTGAAAGACATGAGAAAGATAACACTGTCCGCCTCCTTATGTTAAATCTGAAGATAGGGAGGTTAAGCAAGAGGTAAAAACATGAGAAACCTAACACTGTCTGCCTTCTTATGTTAAACTTAAAGAGGGAGGTTTAGCAAGAGGTGAAAAACATGTGAAAGCTAACACTGTCCGCCTTCTTATGTTAAACCTGAAGATGGGGAGATTTAGCAAGAGGTGAAAAACATGTGAAAGCTAACACTTTCCGCCTCCTTATGTTAAACCTGGAGATGGGGAGGTTAAGCAAGATGTGAAAACATGAGAAAGCTAACACTGTCCGCTTCCTTATGTTAAACCTGAAGATGGGAGGTTAAGCAAGAGGTAATAACATGAGAAAGCAAACACTGTCCGCCTCCTTATGTTAAACCTGAAGATGGGGGAGGTTAAGTAAGAGGTAATAACATTGAGAAAGCTAACACTGTCCGCCTCCTTATGTAAAACCTGGAGAGGGGGAGGTTAAGAAAGAGGCAATAACATGAGAAAGCTAACACTGTCCGCCCCCTTATGGTTATACCAGTATATGATCCATTTTGACATATGTGTAGTATTACGTTAAATTAAAAAAAAAATACAGTGAGTGTAATAACTGACTAATCAGCATATAACAGTTAATTGACCTCTACAGGTATTTTTTGATGGAACTTCGGTGATGTTATTTGGTTGCTGTTTACACTATACCCCAATTTATTTATATATAATTATTCTCTTATTAATCCAGATTATGAATAAATCTATCCCTTACTAATTTGTAAGCATACATGTTGAAGCTGATGTTCATTTGTAAGAAGAGTGAGATTAATAATTGATTTTGGATCAGCAATCAAACCACTCAAATAACATAAGCATATTGAGGTCAATATACAGAACATAGGACAGGTGTTTGCTCAATATCAAGCTTTCAATGCCCATTGTCGAAATAAGTGAAATGATTAGGCGAAATCTCCTGATATATTTCTGCAATCACCAATTTGATTGCCCCACCCCACCGCTTATTCTCGTGCCTTATATTTTATCAATACACATATTAATGTTGTCTTCCTTTGTCCATTTTTCCATAATATATTGCCATGTGATTCCAGTATGGTTAAGGATGGGAAGTGATTCCAGTATAGTTTAGGGTGGGATGTGATTTCACTGTTTTGTGAAGGACATAGAGTCAAGTAGTTAACAATCATGTCATTACTACCTCCCAGCTAAAGGCCTCCTCTAACCATTTGATGGTGCTTACTATGTATTGGCTACCTAAACTACAAAACAAAAACATAAAAAAAAACAAAAACAAAAACAAAAACAAAAACAAAAAACCGCGTCGAGTTGTTTCAGCTCGGCTTTTTGTAAGTATTTTTCAACAAATCGGTATGTGCCTTTCAATAGTTCCATGACTAAAGTTAAAGAATTTGTTATTTGCCTATGAAATAAAGCATATACAAATAATAGATTTAACTATTTTTGAGTGTAAACAACTTTATGGAAGCTTTAGATCAATACAGTTATTTTTCACGGTTCTTTTAAATCGGTTGACAGTTATGACATTTCGACTTCTACACTACACTTCCACAAAATTTTATCAAACAAAACACTTCTTATTTGATTAAAAAAGTCTGATTGAAAATTGATTTGATGCAACTCATTTAAAGCATTCTTCTGTACTTACTGAACTTTGATGAAATGATTTAAGCTGTAAATATTCGACTTGACAATAATTTTTGTACGTTTTGGCAATACAGCTTAAAGACAGGTTGTAAATATCCTATGGGTACGAATTGCACCTCTTTGATAATCTTTAAAGACCCAAATGTTGCAAAACACCCGCCCTACCTCAATGACAAATATGTTGTTGTCTCCACAGATAAAGCCCCAAACAACGTCGTTTTTGTGTGTAAATCACATTACATAAACTGTTTGATAAATGAATTAGGTATTGACAATTCACTTAAAAACTCAACATATACCCCCACGACACTTACCAAGGAGGAAATCCTGGATAATCATAGATCTGTTATATGTTCTTTTGGAATTTCAACCAAAGATGAAGAACTGGATCTTCCTTCACTGTATTGGATACCTAAACTACATAAATTTCCTTACAAGCAACGTTATATTACTGAAACCACTTTCTAAATTATTAACATAATTTTTATCAGCAAGCCGGGCTTCAAAGTTATTGTGAAACTACTTATTCTAGAGGTGGCGTGAATCAGATGTGGATGCTAAAAAATTCCAAAGATACATACAATCTAAGACTATTTCATCTTGCAATAGTATTAAAACATTTGACTTTTCTACACTTTACACAAGTATTCCCCATTCCAAACTAAAAGGCAATTTGAAAGAATTGGTCATGCTTTGTTTCATAAAAGAAATGGCCTACGTAGATACAAGTCTCTTGTCTTAGGGAGGGATGAATCACTCTGATTTAAACAAAAAATTCTCTGAAACTGACATTATCAAGATGCTTGATTTCTTGATTGACAATATATTTGTTACGTTTAGAGGACGTGTTCTTCATTAAACAATCGGCATTCCCATGGGAACCAACTGTGCTCCTCTTCTTGCTTACCGACTTGTTTCTTTATTCATATGAGGCTGACTTCATACAGGAACTTCTTATGAAGAAAGAAAAAAAGTTAGTAGTATCCTTTAACTTCACTTTCCGCTATATAGATGATGTTCTCTCACTAAATAATTCAAAATTTGGTGACTATGTTGAACGCATCTATCCCATCGAACTTGAGATAAAGGATACAACAGATAAAGTTAAGTCTGCCTCATATCTTGACTGACATCTAGAAATTGACAATGATGGTCGATTGAAAACAAAACTTTACGACAAAAGAGACGATTTCAGCTTCCCAATTGTGAACTTTCCATTTCTATGTTGCAACATTCCAGGAGCGCCTGCATACGGAGTATATATCTCCCATTTGATACGATATTACAGGGCTTGTGTTTCCTTGATAGAGGGTTGCTGCTCACAAGAAAGCTATTAGACCAAGAGTGGTGAAGTTGAAATCATCTCTTCGTAAAATTTACGGACGCCATCACGAGTGGTTGATCGTTATGGAATATCTGTTTTACAGATAATGACGGATATGTTCCGATTGTCATAACTACAATCCTTCCCCCTTCCCCCGAATATGACCTTCGAATTAGACATATCACCGGGTTTGTACTTGCATGAGCAACACGACGGGTGCTACATGGGGAGTAGGATCTGCTTACCCTTCCGGAGCACCTGCAACACCCCCCCGTTTTTGGTGGGGTTCGTGTTGCTCAGCTTTGGTTTTCTATGTTGTTTTGTGTACTGTTGTTTGCATGTTTGTCTTTTTCTTTTTAGCCATGACCCATTTGTCCAACATTGTCCCTTTGTCCCCTTACTACGACGAGTAACTTTCCCAACGCGTCGCATTTCCAGTGTCTGTAATGACGTTAATGATTTTGATGAACGTAATCTATGTTAATTTACCTTTTTTAGAACGCGATGTCCCTTTGGCTCCATCATACGGTGTTTATATATCCCAACTCGTTCGTTATGCCCGTGTGTGTTGTGATGTCATAGATTTTAACGAACGTAATCAATGCATCACTGGTAAATTATTAAGTCAGGGATTTCGTCACCATAAATTACTTAAAACATTTACTAAATTCTTTCATAAATAAAAGATTTGATTAGTAAATTTGGCTGTACCTGTAGAAAACTTATTACAAAACGGTATTTCACATCATAAATTTTACGGTAATATTGTACTAAAAGCGCGGAAATCACTATGTGACCCGTGTAAACTCATCGAACCTTTAAACAAACTTATCAGTAAAGGTTATCCTATTAATGTTGTAATAAGATCTTTGAATATTGTTAACATTGGCACTGACATCGATTTTGTCATCAACAAATTAAAACATAACTAAATGTGTATTCTTTTCGAATGGTTTTTGGGATGTATAAATACTCATCCACGTTAATTTTCTATTTAGAGATTGCTTTATCTATATATAACATGATACATATTTATTGTTAGGTTAAATCCTAACGATCCTACTGCCCCTCGATACTTTTGGCATTGGACAAGTCATGTCTTCTTTGACTGTCCATCGCGTTAAAACACTAAATCCCTGGGATGTGTTTTAATTGATTTTAGTCTCTGATGTATGATTTTTTATTGTTAACTGTTTTTGGCTTTTAACTAGCTTTCAGTAACTGCGAGTTCTCTCAGATCATACTTTCGTGTTAATTTGACCTGCTGACACACATTGTAATGCTTTTCTATAATTCAATGTTTACTTAGTATGACGATACAATTTCACTTCTGTACTCGTACTCTGAACAAAAAATTATCAATTTTGTTAAAAATGTTAACTTCCGTACTCCTAACGACAAAATTATTATATCTTAATTAACCTGTGTACGTTGTTTTATTTAACGCCATTTCTTTCCTACATCTTGTTTATTTCTACTGGGCACCTACGTTTTAATATTGTATTTATATTGTGTCATAGATCAAACTTATTCGTTTCAGTGTATGTTTACTTGTTTTTGTTTGAATGTCTTTTTGATCGAGTTAAGCCACTTCAATTGATATTTTATAGTGTGTCTTTTTATGTTGTAATGTCACACTACTGTCTCAGGTTAGTGTGAAGATTGGCGCCTGTTAAAACGTTCAAACCTGCTGCATTTTTATGCACCTGTCCTAAGCCAGGAGCCTGTTCAGTGGTTGTCGTTTGTTTGTGTGGTTCATAGGTGTTTCTCGTTTCTTGTTTTTTATATAGATTGGACTGTTGGTTTTCCTGTTTGAATTATTTTACACTAGTCATTTTGGGGCCCTTTATAGCTTGATGTTCGGTGTGAGTCAAGGCTCCATGTTGAAGGCCGTACTTTGACCTATAATTGTTAACTTTTTATGCATCGTGAATTGGATGGAGAGTTGTCTCATTGGCACTCATACCACATTTTCTTATTTATATTAACTGGTAAAATATCAGTTTCGTAACCATACATTACTTAAAATCTTTTAATAATTTATTTCATAGATAAAATATACGGTAAAGTTGTTTGCAAAGTCCGTCAATTCAGATACGATCTATTTAAACTTGACAGTTATGACCATGATCCTTTCAATAAACTTGTTCTTAAAGGATATTTATTCAACACCATAGTAAGAGCTTTGAATATTGTTTTATCGGTACTAACATTGATTTTGTTTTTGATCAATTTTTAACATTGCTAAATCTGTATTACTGTTTTGTTGTAAAATCTTATGGTCCTGCATCCTATTGATATCATGTACTTATACTTTGCCTTTATACAAGGCTATGCTTTTCTCAGACTTTGTGAAAAAACCACGCAGTTAAGTATTTTATTTCTATTTAGTTATGGTATGTCATGTATGAATAGCAGCACGTTACTCACAAATTAAACCAAAACCATTTAGCGTGTTTATAGTGCATAAATACACAAATTGTATAAAGCGATTTAAAAAACAACCTATTTATTCTCTTCTTATGTTGACATGTGATTCCATTTATATATAATGCGTGACGTAATTAAGCTTTTCCAGTTAATGGAAGTTGTTGAAGCATTTGATGAAAAATCTTCACCATAATTCTACAATTTCTAACCCATTCAGGATTAATGTTTTTTTTAGAGTATTATTGAGGGTCAGGAATAAATAGAATAATGATAATTTCGAAGTTAAGAAACAGTAGAGTTTTATACCATCAGCTTCCCCTAAAGACGACAGTGTTTTAAATGAATTTGTCCAGGTATAAGCACTTTTATATATGAAACTTAAGAAAATTCCGCTTATTAACCGTTCTATTTATGCAGTAAAAACGCATAAAAAATCAGTTAATGGTTCCTTTTTTTTATTGGAACATAGTCACAGTAAAGATTACTAAATGTAGACAACTGACAAGTACGTTGACATGCTTTGTTAACTACAATTGCCATCCATTTGCCTCAAAACCGACAATATCACCTGACCCCGACAGTTTAAGTGTTTAGGTCATACACGTCGACTGTTCTTGAAAATCGGTAACCTACTTGTCGCCTTAATTACATCCTTTCATCATCAATTCGAAGTAGATGTTACTGAATTATCGTGTTTAACATACTTGAGTTCTGAAACAAAGTATAAATGTATAGTGTACACGTTTTACTATGGCGATCGAATATGATGTTTCATTACAGAAGCTTGGGGGATTTGGTAGATATCAGAAAATTCTTTTTGCTGTATTATTTTTTCCTGCAATTTTTAATGCGTTGCAATCATTTCTTCCAAACTTCATCTTAGCTGACCACAAGTACAGGTAAGAATAAAACATGTTATACATGTAATTTTAAATCATTTAATTCAAAAACATTAATCACTTGCTGAACAAGGCATTCCAAAGGGGAGGGGGTTGGGTCAACACCAAAATGTAAGTAGCAATTACCTATTACATGAAATCATAAATTTCCTAGCCAAAAAGAAAAAAAAGGGATATTTGATCAACAATATAATACGTGCTGGATAAACGACCTTCTAAAAATTGTTGTACTTAAACACCCTAACAATAATACACATTTTATATAGTACATGTCTCTTCACCTGTAGTCACGATATTCCAATAAGTTTTAGGTCAAAGGAAAGTGGTACAAACATTTGAGAAATTTGTCTACATAAGTGTGACAGTATGTATATATTAAAATGGTCTGACTGTATGCATACGCATTAGAGATGTACAAACATGTTATAGTTCCTTGTGATCTCCGCCACTTTATACGTATTCCATCAAAAGATGATGCTCAAATTAAAAAGGAAGCAAAATGATTATTCTGGGGGTTTTTGACTCGTGAATTGGAGAAAACCAAATCTTGTCCTGTGACTTTTTGTCTGTGTCTTTTTGTCAGTGATATTTTTTCCTGTGAATTTGTTGTATATACAATTCTGTATTTAATTAATATTAGAGATGTCAACTCGGTGGTGAATTACTAATCGAGAACTCCTTGGTTTCAACGAGTGATACTCGAGTACTCGCTCAGATAATATCTACAAAATTGAAACCCAATTAATTATACACATTTTACACTTGGTGAGGCGCTGTCTATTGGACGTTATACCCTGAATACAACATTATCTGGGCCTAGACCATAGTCCTAGGAATTATATATCATAATTAATACCCCATTAACTAAATATACTAATTAAATAAACAATTATCTAATCAATAATTTTATTAACACATATTGAATATAAATGATTACAAAGTAAAACCTGTTCAAACAACAATCACGTTTTTTTAAGGAAAAAAAAAAACATTTACAAAGACGTGATGATTAGAAATCTCTGAAGCGGTCTCAAGAAAACAAATGTGATGAAAAGAAGAAGACAGTGTTCAAACAGGAAACCGATTAGTCGACTATCATTTTGGTATTTGATTTCTCGGTATTACCTAGCTATATTCGAGTACTTTAGTGCTCGTTACATCCCTTATTAATGTTAAAAAATAACCTTAGATGAATGCAAAATAAAATTTTTCTTAACATAGATCACACAAGCGATAATCAAAGACATCGTCTATTGAAAATATATATCATTTTACTCAAAATTTTATTAGAAAGTATAAAATGCGAGAATTTGTTTCGTATATAGTAATTTAAGATTCGTAAAGTAAGACATTTCCATTAGATGCTTTGTTTTTGTCCAAAATATATTTGATACAACATAGTAAAACATAGTAAAATATAGTAAAACAAAGTAAAACATAGTAAAACATAGTAAAACACATGTATATTGACATTTCTGAAATACGGTTTATCAAAATTCATAGCTTTCGGCAAAACTATACAAAGACACACAACATTGCTTCAATAACTTGCGTCATAATTTTTATTTTTCTTCGAAATTTTAGAATCGTAAAGGAAGAAAATATCAGAAGATACTTAGATACTTTTTTTTGTCCAGGTCAAATTTGGTAAAATAAAGAGTATATTGGCATTTCTGTAATGTTATTTGTTTAGTCCTAACTGAGTCATTTGAAAACAAAAATGAAATTTTAGTTTATCATAGTAATGATTTTATCATTATAACTATTTTATTACTATTTGTACTTACACATAACTCGTATACAAAGTCGGTTCCGAACCGGTACCTGTAATAACAACAAATCGTACACAAAGTCGGTTCCGAACCGGTTCCTGTGATAACAACAAATCGTACATATTTAAAATTGCTATTTATATGATAAAAATATATTTTTAAAAACTTTTTTCTTCGGAAATATTATGATTTCTTTGCAAAAAAGTAATTTTAGGTCCTTTGTGCCCTCATTATATTCCTTTTTGGTCCTTTGTGGTACATTGTGCTCCTTTGTCCACAACGGAGGTCATTCGTGGTGTTTTGATACCCCTACGTATTTGCCGAATAGTTATATTCTAACACACAATGACCATTTATGAAATTTTCGTCACAATTTTTGCAAGAACTACGACTCGAACCACCCTCAAATTTGATATAAACAATTATATTCTCAATTTTAATTATGTATTCACCGTCAATGTAAATCGAAAAGACGGTACATTGTGTTTTAATGTATAACACACATATAATAAACTTGCTATCATACACACATTTGACAACATCAAAAGCAAAGGAATAACACCTTTAGTTTATTACTATTCTTCATCTCAAAGTCAAAGTGAAGCCTTCATCACGGAGCAACATTTTAAATCTGAATGCAATTTCCAAATATCCTTTTAGGATAGTGTGACCATGTGAATTAAGATTAATTTGACAATAACAATAAAGCACTTTACGAACAATAAAGTAATTGGAAAGTACACACATGGTCTACATACTCAAGTAGTGGATTCCATACTCATACATATGAGTATTTCGATTGTACACGTATATTTAAAATACTCATAATATATCTTCAAATAAGATCGTACTATTTGCAGATGTAAAATTTCATATGAACAAGACAGCTATGAACGAAACGTCACACATCATCCAGTCTACAATGTATCAAAATGTTCTTTACACTACAATGGAACAATTCAGAAGTGTACAGAATGGGTTTACGATCAATCCATTTTTACAGACAGTCTGATATCATCAGTAGGTAAACGTGTGTTATATACAATAAAATAAGTCAAGTCAGAAGTGTATTTAATGAATTCATGATCAAATAAGAGCTTCCACGCGCATATACATTTTGCATTATGGTCTCAGTCTCTCTGGAAAATCCTCGGCCCTCCATATCAAGAAACTTATGCTTTATCTTATATCATCAGTATTCTGCAAGGACCCTGTGGAACATTTTCCAACTTGTTTAGCTGCAAAACTTCTTTTAAATAATGTATAGTGTCCGCAGTAATGCCTCATCACCCATTACATTACGTATTGTGTTCATATTTCTTTATGATGGCTTATTACACGTCCTAGTGAACAGATAACCCTTATATCCTCCATGACTTATAGAATGGATTAGGAGGGCAGTCCGAAAGATAGTCCCATAAACGGGGATTGATAACAAAATGTTACGCCCGTGTTTGGGACACATTGCTCGGTGATCTTCCAATACAACTCACTACACAGCCCGTAACAGAACAGTAGATAAAAGATAACAGAAACCAGAAACAATAGTGGACAATACAATAGACCACAGCAACCACCCCATCTTCCGATAAGAACAGACGTACAAAAAGACAGAATAACAACAAACAACTCATGGTATAGATAGCCTGACTTATTACAGAATATACAAAACACCATGCACCAGGATTTATTCGCAATAAGTAATATACAATAATTTTTACTTCGTCTATTCCTTCACGGTGATACACAATGTCTTCTATCTTGAACTATTATCCATGCACCCCTTACAGATTATGTAAAATGGTCTATATTTTGGCACACTGGCATGAACTCTGCCTCTCATGTTTTCCATTTTGGGTCTTTTGAGCATGCATAAAGATCATGCACAGTGTTTTCATTCTTATATTGTTACCAGTTTTCTTAATGATTGTGTATTTTGTCAACATTTTCATTATTTTGAACTGTTATTTGTACTTTCGGTTATGCAGCATCAATTATTTTACACAGTTGAACATTGTATGTGATGACAAAGAATGGCGTGAACACTTAATTCTAGCAGCCTTATTAGGAATGTTCTTTGGAAACATTGGTAACAACTTGATGTCAGATTTGTAAGTGTAGATAGTGCCGAACTTTGATGGCCATCTTGTTATGATGTTTGTTAGACGGGTATAGTATAACTTTGATTGCATTGAGGTTAGTATATTAAGGCTACAGTAGTTTTCCGATGTTCTCGCAGATCGACTAGGAAGAGACAAATGAAGTTAAAAAACAGAAACTGAGGAAATCGCATGAACTTCAAAAGGTGCGAGATCGGTAGTGTCCACGGGGTGAGCGTCTCCGGCTATGCATGCATCAACCGCCATGAGAATTCACAATCAGTAAAAACGTCGTTAAAATTACAGATCATACAATCTCATTGGTATCTAAAGATATAAGACCACAAAAAATGTCGCTAGTGAGTTGAGACAACGACACATGGTTCCGGTCAACCAATTCGTGATGGTCATCCAAAAACCTATATAGTGTCGATTTCAGTCGATCATCCTTATAACTCTTTTGGATCAGTTTTTGTGTAAGCACACTCAGATTAATGAAGTCCGTATAGTATGAGAATGTACGAGCATAACGTAATAAATGAGATATGAAAACACATTACGTTGGAGCAGAGGGTATGTTACTTGAAATTAGACGTTTATAATTGGAAAGTTTAAATCATCACATTTGTCATTGATTCTACTTTGATGTCGTCCATCTGTGTCAATATCGAGTTTTTTTATTTTCAAGTTCACTGTGATAGTGAAGTATGGTAGTTGAAAAAAAACCATCACCATCGCCAAAAGGAAAAAAAAAAAAACAAATGACGAATAGACAAACAACAGTCCACAAAACACTAAAACGAAAACTCAAGACTTAGCAGCACGAACCCCACCAAAAAACCAGGAGCGATACAAGTAGATTTCCGTTGTGTTGCTCATGGCAAATAAAAATGCGTTGCTATCTAGCTGCTTTTTGTAAGTTTTAATGGAGGAAAAAAAGGACGGCATTCTGACTACGACGGTTGGAGCATATCCATAGTCATCTGTAACGTAGATATCCCATAAAGGTAAATCGATTCATGATGGCGTCCGTCAAAACTTACGAAGGGATGATTTTAAATTTACCAATAAGAACCCTTGGTTCAATAACTTCCTTAGGAATCGCTATCAAGAAAGTCATGAAAGGAAACACAAGAGCTTGAATATCGTATCTACATGTGCAGATGCTACTGGAATCTTGCTATAAAGAAATTAAAAGTTAACAATAAGAAAGCTTAAATTATCTCTTTTATCGTAAAGTGTAGTTCTCGATTGGCCCTCATTGTCCATCATTTCGAGATATAGATCACGATATAAAGCAGACTTTTCTGTATACCTGTTTTTGTTCTATTTCAAATTCTGTTTACATCCATCCCCTCCCCCCAAAATAAAAACCAAAAAACCCCCGAAAAAACAAAAAGATATCTGGACTCGTTTAGATATGATATAGATATACACTAAAGAAATTCCTACTTGTGGGAGTCACATGAGTATGGTAGTTTTAAAGTTACTTCTTGAGATATCAAACCTCCCTTTTAAATCTGGAAACATACAGAATTAATTAATATATGAAAATAATGAATAATAAGCAGAAAGTCAATATCACGTAGGTTGCTCAGTACTCCCCGTCATTTTCTTTAATTTCTAATCAGGTATGGAAGAAAATTAACAGTTTATTTAGACCTGATAATATACACTATTGGGAGTGTACCACTACCATGGACTGAAAACAGAATAGCCCTTCTATTCCTGAGGTTTCTTGCAGGCGTTGGTGGAGTGGGATATTACCAGATCGCTTTTATTTTAGGTATAGTCAACATTAGTATAAATCATATAAACAAGAGGCAACAGAAGTTAACGATGTATTATTAACCAACGTCTTAATATATACATTATAAATTGTCCAGGTAGTACAAGTCCATGTGTCTCAGAACTTATCGTTAATACAGACGATGTATTATTAAACAACGTCTTAAAATACATTACAAATTTTCCAGTTAATACAAGGCCATGTGTCTGAGAACTGGTCGTAAATACAGGTCTGCTCGGTATTTATACATCTCGCAATTGTGTTATTGTGCTATGGTCATTTTTTGTATTCTCGTCTTTCATTTTTGCTTATTTGCTTTGTCTATAGAGTGTCTATATGCCATTTTGTTTTTCTTTGTTGACATAGTTGTTTGTGTTTATAGTGATTAAGATCATAGCACAATATTGACTGTTGTACCCTAATGTTTTACATTTTTAACCTATTATGTCTGTTTGTTTTGCTCACACATTGTTGTCAATATGATGGAATTCTATGCGACTGTCATATAATCAAGAGATTTAGCTAATTATAAAACCAGGTTTAATTCCCCATTTTCTACATAAGAAAATGCCTATACCAAGTCAGAAATATGACAACTGTTTTCCATTCGTTTGATATGTTTGATCTTTTGATTTTGCCATTTGATAAGGGACTTTTCGTTTTGAATTTTCCTTAGAGTTCAGTATGTTTGTTATTTTACTTTTATACAGAAAAACTGGTTAACACAGATTTTTTACTGGTCTTAATACAAGATTTTAACTTCCGATGTTTGGTCCAAAAAGGTGTCAGAAAATGGATTTATATATTACGCGAAATATTAGATTTCAACAAGTTTGATTTTATGTTATTTGTTTTGAGTATATAACAATTATGGACCGTAAAAAGGGAAAATCCTGCATTGTCAACCGTAAAAGATTATTTCTCTGAAGGCACAGTCCGAAATGAAAGACATTTGAATGGTAGGCAATCTTGGTTATGCACCATTTCGAATTGGCCACATTTGTTTAATTATACCAAATGGCCCTTGGAACCATTGAAAATACATGTTGTATATATCATTTTATTCTGGTATCACCTAAGTTGAACAAAGGCATACAGAAAAACATATTAATTTACATTACATTGCGTTGTACATTTGTTGAGGAAGCATAAATATGAGTTATATTACAACGGTATCAGGAGCAGTACAGCCGACAGGTTAACATCAGAGAGAATCCAGTTTGTCATTTATAATTCTAATAAATTGGCACAATTTTCGAAGTTTAGATTTCTGTTTTTGGTTCATAATAGCTTTAAATTTTAAAGAATTACAGTTCGATAGGAATTTCTTGTCAATAAGTAGTGCTCTATCTGTGTTAAAGAAGCTCTTGTACATGTCTTACTGTAGTAACAAATTGTCAAAACACTTACGTCAGAGAATTATTTTGTCACTTCAAATGCCTCCTATATACAACAGATGAAGACTCTTTCTGTTAAATATTGGCCCTGAAAAGGGTCGTTTGAGAAAGCTTTCCTTATACCCAGATTGATTTCAAATACTTGTTTCTTCTTCACTTTGGTCCACGGACTTTTAAGCTGGACGTTGCCATTTTGTTAGCACACACCAATGATGTCATTTTGATGGGAAATAACTCGTGTAAAAATAGAGAGGTTCAAAGGGTTATTTACCGGTAAAGAAAAGGATAATTCATCGCACATTACTAATTTTAGGGATATCCGACATTCCTTGCATCAAAATGATGATTATCACAAAATGTTCATGTTGAGTCTTCCTACAGTCATGTCTACCCTCAGTCAGCGTTTGGGGTTATTTTAGTCAATGCTTAATAAAGGTGTCATCATATGTGTGTTTCATATTAATCCTATTATGTCTTTGTACAGTCGTATTGGCTCTCGATCAGCTGTATTGGCCCTCGGGTACGCCTAGAACCAATGCAGCTAACTTCGACCCAATACGACTGCAATTGAACATAATACAGGATTAATATGAAAACAACCATTAAATAACACTATAGTAGTAAACCTATTATTTGCCTGGAGAAAAGAGAATTGCATGAATTACAAACGGAGAGAGATCAAATAAGTCGACAAGGTGAACAAATCTATTTCTGCATGACCCGATATCCAGACTCAGTAAAAAAGTGATGATGGGGGAATACGACACAATTGGTTAGACAATTATTTTCCAAACCACACCTTAAATACGTTGCATCAGGTTCATTTGGACGACTCAAGAATAAAGAAAGACAAAATTATTCATCTAAAAAATTCTCAGGGGTAATTGTAAAACTGCTGAGACATTTTACCATATATATAAATAAGATGTGGTATTATTGCCAATAAGACGACTTCCAACCGGAAACCAAAATGACCAAAATGAAAAATGACGTAAAACTTAGCAAAATAGGTTCATTATGGTCATAATCGGTAATAACTAAAAAGAGCAAATGCAAAGTGTACATTTAAATTTTTTTTTATAGGAACGGAACAAGTATCACCTCAATACAGAGTAGCTGTGAATTTTCTGGAGCATTTTATATTTACAATAGGCCAGTTTATTCTATGTCTTGTGGCGTATTACCTACGAGATTGGCATTACCTAGCAATGGCATGCGGTATGCCATTCCTCATCACTATTTTCCATTGGTTGTGAGTACAAGAATTTTTCTGGTTTGGAAAGTATTATGCCATGAAAATGGAGAAGCATCTTCTATTCCTTACTACTGGTTAAAAGTAAAGGATAGTCACCACTTGTCACATGTACAGACAGGCATATGCCTATTAGATGGTTATTTAAGAAATAACTCATGGCAGCCGTAGATTTGTTTTCATTTGACCATAGGTTGGGCATTTATATTCGATTATTTTTTATTTTATCCCGAGCGAAAGCGAGGAGCAAAATATGAATTTAAATGCCAAACCCATGGTTAAATGAAAACAAATCTACGGCTGTCATGAATTATTTCGATTCTGATAGGATAAATTCTGTAATTTTGTCAACCATGAAAGTCCTATACACACGATGCTGTTTTGGCTGTTCCGTGCTCACATTCTTCACCTAAATTTGTTCTTTTTGTGTTATTTTATTACATTCTGAGGCGTACAAGAAGCCTTAAAACGCCCGGTGTTTACATTTGACGCCGGAAGCATACATATGACGTCACCTTGTTTAGTTGCCAAAGACGATAACATAATTTCGCGGAATTTTCATTTTATGACATTTACATCGAAATAATAACTGAAATGTACCGATTTGTTTATTTTGCATCAGAATAGAGATAACCGTATTGTATTCAAAGCTTGGCCTACGTAAAACGTGGGATTTACTGTCAAAAATTGAGTTTACCTGGTCGTATAAATAAGATGGGCGTAACGCGGAACAGCCAATTTTGTGTATCTATGCGTCTGCGCTAAAAGTAGATATACTGTGATTATACTTGTTGAGATCTATATATAGGTCGTCATATTAGAATCCTAAATAAAACGGCACTAATATAAAATAGAACAAATAGTGATATAAAGTATATACTAAAGTAGATTATTAACAATTGAACTAAGACCGCCTCTACCTAAAAGACAATCACAGTCACAAATTTAATCAAAGAGTAAGAGAGTGCTTGACATCTTCCCAACGACTTAACAATGTACCAATATGTAAACGTTCAAGATCATAACAGGCATGACATTTTATTCAAATATTCCGAACGATAAAGGGACGCCTACTCCACCTTTTATTGTTGATAATTATGTGTCTTTGGAAATTAAGAAATTGGTTTCTGCATGCGCTGGTTTTTTGTTTATTAATTTCCGAATATGTCTCGACATCATATGTTGATTTGTAACCAACTATTGATGGGGAATTGCTTTCTATTTTTAAAATTATGTTCATTCCCACGTATTGTAATCTTCCTGTTGCTCACTCTTCAACTAATTCTTTTATAGTGCTAGTCTTTTCGTCTCTTCGTTTGATATTTTTAACTTTCTTGGCAATTCAAAATAGAAAATACTGTAAATGTACAATTCTGAAATGCAACAAATAATTTCGACTCGTTACTTGTACAATACTAAAATAAAACAAATGATTCCGACTCGTAATTTGTACAATACTGATGGAAAACAAATTATTCCGACTCGTTACATGTACAATACTGATATAAAACAAATGATTCCGACTCGTTACATATACAATACTGAATAAAACAAATGATTCCGACTTGTTACATGTACAATACTGACATAAAACAAATGATTCCGACTCTTACGTGTGCAATACTAAAATAAAACAAATGATTCCGACTCGTTACATGTACAATACTGATATAAAACAAATGATTCACACTCGTTACATGTACAATACTGAAATACAACTAATGATTCCTACTCGTTACATGTACAATACTGAAATACAACAATCGATTCCGAATCGTTACATGTACAATACTGACATAAAACAAATGATTCCGACTCTTACGTGTACAATACTGAAATACAACAAATGATTCCGACTCTTACATGTTCAATATTGAAATACAACAAATGATTCCAACTCTTACATGTACAATACTGAAATAAGAAAAATTGAATCGGACTCGTTATATGTACAATACTGAAATAAAATAAACGGTTCACTCGTTGGTTATACAATACTGAAATATTATTAAAACAAACGAATCTGAATCGCCACATGAACAATATTGAGACAAAACAAACACATTTTATTTCTTATATGTACATTACTCAAATAAAATGAATACATAGTAATTAGTATTGATTGATTGGTTGTTGGTTGCTTAACGTCCAGTGGCAAATATTTCATGCATATCAGGACGATATAGTTATTAGTAGAATAGCACTATTACAACGACAATAATATTGTGTGTTCCTATTGCTTTTTCAGTTTAATTTCCGAATCGCCGAGATGGTTGTTAGCCAAAGGAAGAAACAAAGAAGCAATCGAAATTCTGAAGAAGGCAGCAAAGATGAACAAAGTAGAGTTAGATTTCGAGTCAGATGAAATAAAATCCAAGAAGAACATGCTGAACCGTTTCTTAAATCTTTTAAAGCTTTATTTGGTTCATTTAGACTGGTTAGACGTTTACTTATTCTGGCATTCTGTTTGTAAGTTGTGAATTCTTAATAACTGTGCGTCTGACTGAGAAAGATACTTAAATTTAAATATATTTATTTCACAATTGTTCAACTCTTTTGGCTTCATAATTGATTTAATAGAAACAAAATAAAAAAATGCAAGAGTTAAAAAATTCTTTGTACGTCGATTAAACAAATAGCGATTAACTGAGTGGGCTTACATCAAATCTGTATTAATGCATGGAAATATTTTACTTTTACATCAAATCTGTATTAATGCATAGAAATAACATAAAAATAGTTTAGTCATTCAGACGCGTTTTTCTATTTATTTGTTAATTTATTTATTCGGATGCATGACCGTTTATATCAATATGTAATGTTAGTCCTTCAGGTAATTGATAAATAAATAAAACGCCACTGTTTATGTTTTCATATGTTCATAAGAATGGCGGTTAACTTGCACGCATCACCACGTAAACTATATTTTGATAAAAAGTCTTTTTCAAGTGAACTAAAAATAATACGCCATCGCAAACAAGACGAAAGTGTTCCATACAAGGAATTAGCTTAATGTCCGACAGAGTCTTTTAATATTTTTACCACTATTCCAATCTGAAAAAGATGAATTTACCTTAAATACTGAGTATCCGGCAGTGCAAAAAACTTAAATGACACGAGTCAGTATTTGGGTATTACATTTCAGCAAATTTTGTAGAGTTGCAGTTTTACTTTTCCGCAAATATTGTAAAGCTGTAATTTTACTTTTCCGAAAATATTGTAAAGCTGTAGTTTTACTTTTCCGCAAATTTTGTAAACCTTTTCCGAAAATATTGTTAATTTGCGCTTTTATCTTTTCCGAAAAAAAAGTTTGGTACGTTTCAGCAAAACGTACACACTTGTCTTCTCCAATTTACCTGATCAGTTACCTATAATTTTTATTGCGGAAATTAAACAACGGGTTGCTTAGATATTTAGAAATATTATCACTTGGACTTTTGACATGCGGCACTAAATCCGATGCTGAAGAAGGTCGTCCGTTTGACTGTTTGTGATTTGTAAATACACAGCCACGTCAATGCTATCTACATGATTGTTAAACAACCGCTGAAACAACTTTTTGAGGGATCCGTTGGTGATTTGTTACTAGAATTAATGTATGTTTATATCTAAATTGCCTTCTTTTCCCGCTAGCAGCCTAAAATTTCCAACTTCAATTCCATTCTCAGCCCATTTGCCGAATCTATCTATTGTATTAATATTTGACTTTTTATTCACTTCGTGAGTTAATAGATTCTTTACTTTAATTAAGATTGTGAGTTAATCAGTTCTAGATAACACATCAATAGCTGGCAGAAAAAATATTTGTTTTATACTTATGAGTCTCAACCAAACCAATTTTTTTTCGTTTTCAACTTTCTTGGATCCCAGGATTACATTCAAGAGTATTGCACATTCATATATCGAAGTGAAATCGACTTAGTGTTTAAATAGGCTACAAACTTAGTTTTGTCAACATGGTCTATCGAAGTGAAAACCTAGGAAAAAAATTTATAACGGACCAAATACATTTAATGATTGATAACTGTTTATTCAATTACAGTGCAAACAGAACATTTCATGCATTTTCAGAACAAATTAACAATAAATACGGTACGTAGGTCCTGCAATAAGGGCTCAACCAGTATGGTAGGCTGGACATTTAAAATGCACCTTGAAAATGTGGTTATATTGGATAGTGATAGAAATTTAGCCTTGCAACAGGCCACCTACAGATTCATCAAAAAAATGTTGCAAGGATGTTTTCACAACAAGGCATCGAATTTTACGTTCCCATTATGACTGGACGATACTGCGAATTTATACAAGTCAATCGTAGGGCCACACTGCCGGTTAGATGAATATCAAGAGATGACCACATTTTCATACCCCAGTCAAGGTTCAATTGCATTCAAAATATTACAATTTCATTAAATTGAAGATATGCAAATCATATAAGAATTATATTGTCTCATTTAAGTCTTTGTCATAATCTCTCGAACTAAAATACATATTTTTACATTTTACTTAATTCCGATTACATAAACAAATAGTTTTACTTTGTTTTCAGTTTTGCTGTTAACCTGACTTATTATGGGATAAGCTTGAACATTGGAATTCTGGGAGGAAATATCTATATCAACTTTGCTATTTCTACGCTGATGGAATTGCTTGGTGTGACGTTTTCACTCATCACGCTGAACAGATTTGGTAGAAAGAAGATGCATTGTATCTCATTACTGATTGGTGGGACTAGTTGTCTCTGTACTATATTTACATCATTATATGCGTCCAAAGGTAACTTCGCCAAACCATTAGGTTCTTACTGTTTGCATGACATTTTCTTCAGTTTTATTTGTAATACTATTACTATTACTATTACTATTAGTATTACTACTGCTATTGCTACTGCTACTACTGCTGCTTTTACTCTTTCAATGAACAAACATTTATAATCTTAGCTTTTTCTCTTTCCATATTAATGAACAAACATTTATAACCTTAGCTGTTACCCCTACCAGTTCAACAATCAAACATTATAATCCTAGATTTAACTCTTTCCAGATCAATGAACAAACGTTTATAATCCTTGTTTTTACTGTTTCCAGATCAATGAAAAAACATTTATCATGTTAGCTTTTTACTCTTATCAGGTCAATGAACAAACATTAATTATCCTAGCGTTTGGCTCTTTCCAGATCAACGAACACACATTTATAATCACAAGTTTCCTCTTTCCAGATCAATGAACAAATATTTATAATCCTTGCTTTTACTCTTTCCATATAAATGAACTAACCTTTATAATCCTTACTTTTACTCTTTCCATATAAATGAACAAAACATTTATAATCCTTGCTTTAACTCTTTCCAGATCACTAAACAAACATTTATAATCCTTGCTTTTACTCTTTCCAGATCACTAAACAAACATTTATAATCTTAGCTTTTTCTCTTTCCATATCAATGAACAAACATTTATAATACTAGCTTTTACTCTTTCCAAATCAATAAACAAACAGTTATAATACTAGCTTTTACTCTTTCCAGATCACTAAACAAACATTTATAATCCTTGCTTTTACTCTTTCCAAATCAATGAACAAAACATTTATAATCTTTGCTTTTACTATTTCCAGATTACTTAACACATTTACCAACCTTGCTTTTACTCTTTCTAAATCAATTAACAAACATTTATAATACTAGCTTTGAAAAAGAGAGGCGAAAGATATCAAAGGGATGTTCAAACTCTTAAGTCGAAAATAAACTGACAACGGAATGGCTAAAAAAGAAAAAAAAAACCAAAAGACAAACAATAGTACACAAAACACAGCATAGAAAACTAAAGAATGAGCAACACGAACCCTATCAAAATCTGGGGATGATCTCAGGTGCTCCGGACGGGAAAGAAGATCCTGCTCCACATGCGGCACCCGACTCTTTCCAGATCAATAAACAAACTTTTATAATCTTAGCTTTTACTCTTTGTAGATCAACGAACAAACCTTTATAATATTAGCTTTTACTTTTTCAAATTTCCAGATTATTGAACAAATATTTATGATCCTTGCTTTTGCTCTTCCATATAAATGAACAAACATTAATAATCCTTGTTTTTACTTTTTCTAAATCAATGAACAAATGATTATGTTCCTAGATTTTGCTCTTTCCATTTAAATGAACACACATGTGTAATCCTAGCTCCTAATCATTTTTAGATCTTCATTGGATAACCATTGCTTTGGCAATGATTGGTAAACTAGCGGTGACAATTAATTTCTTTGTGGTTTACACGTTCACTGCAGAACTGTTCCCTACCGTGCTACGAGGTGTGGCTATGGGTATGTGTAGTACTACTGGTAGAATTGGTACAGTTTCGTCTGCATACATAGGTGCATTGGTAAATACTTATATATTAGGACCAGGGTTTGAAAAGGAACAATCAGGGGAAACATACAATTTTCTTTTGTTTTTTGAAAGGACTAATAATTTGAAGAGTCAAATCTATATTGTGATCGATCAATGTCAAGGAAAACATTTGTATAGAATATGGACGTTTTTACATGTGATCGTATTGCTCAATTTATTTAATTTAAAGTTTCATAGTTTTTTTACATAAATTATTATTTTTTTATTGACACATTTTGATTGATAAGACCCGCACATAAGATATTTTGTTATATTGGATAAACAAGTAAATATAGATAAATGAATAAACAATATGAATGATACAAATGAATAAAATAAACAAATAAACAATACAAGAAAAATTGAAATGCAAATAAATAAATAAAATTTCTGGCTTTTTTCTAAGGGAACATTCAAGAATTTCGTACACTGATTTATATCAAAGTTTTAATTGCATTAAAAAAAATACAAATTAGATTGATTCCAAGTTATCACGTTAAAGTAAAACGCAGTTTGATGATGTAGATTTCATATGGTGCACTGTATTCTTTACTGTTCACGAAAGGTATTTTTTCAGAGCGTTCCTGTATTTCTCATTGTGACTAAAAACTAAGGTCTAGATTTAAATCCGATACAGAAAGCTGATGTATAAATAAATTTGCATTTCAAGTATTTTAAGTTAATATAATGCTTACAGCATTTGCTCGTATACATATTGAATTAGATTAAAAACAATTGAATTTTTAGGGAAAAAATCTTGAAACAGATTTCGGAAGTGCTTTACCACTTATTATATTTGGATCTGTTGGTTTGATTGCTGGCATCACCAGTCTTATATTACCAGAAACAACAGCCAAATCTCTACCAGAAACTGTAGATGATGCTGCTACACTGGACAATAAGTAAGCAGAATTTATCAATACAAGAACAAACGGTTTGTGATTTATGACTAAATAGAACATAAACATCTTTAATACATTTAATTGCTTTGCTGACCTTTAAGAAGACCTAGAACTTATCATTTTGCTTTATATGGTGTATTATATTAGTCTCAACATTTTTCACCACAGTATCCCGAATATTGTCATGGACAAAAATAATGATTTGCTTTTTCATGTTTCTACTTTGTTTTAAAATACGAAAATAGATACAATGATGATGATAATATAAACAACACTAAGTGCAATGCAATGAATATAAAACTTTAAAAATTTGGTGCATCCCATGTTCTTTTCTGAATTTACCTTCATCAAGAACCTACACATAAGTATGAAAAGAGTTAGAAGTTATCAAGGGGACATTCAAAACAAATAAATTAAGAAGAATAAAACTGACAACACAATGGCAAATAACGACATACGACCAGGAAACAGACATGCAACACGAGCCGTACCAAAAAGCTATTCCTGATCTACATGTGGCATCCATCGTGTTGCTCATGCGTGTACAAATTCGGTGATAATTCTCATTCGCTTATGTCACAATCGCGGAAAAAAGGACGGAATTGGGTTCATGTGGTCAGGACAATCGAAAAAAACATAAAATATGACAAAAATGTGATATAGAAAGATGCAAGTCATATGAATATTTAAACGCTGTCATTTTGGTAAACCTGAACCTGTATTTCACCATAAACAAGTCAAGGCAAATATAACTCATACTTTTATGGCGACTTGACCAGAGCCGTAGTTTAAAATAGGCTAGGAAAGGCATAACAAACAAAAATCACAGTATGCTAATTAATAAGCCAGACACGTAGATCAAGATATTCAAGGCAAGAATAACAAACAAAAATCACACTGATAATTGGTAAGCCAGACAAGTAGATCAAGATATTAAAGGCAATTCAAACAAAACATACACTCTATTTCCTGGTGAACTGGAACCGTATATCAAGATAGTAAGGCCAAAAGTCACACTCTAATTAATGGTAAAATCTCGTCAAATATACGAGGCTTATAATTTATATACGCCAAACGCGCGTTTCGTCCACATAAGACTCATCAGTTATGCTCGAATCAAAACAGTTTGAAAGCCAAATCAAATACGAGGTTAAAAAGCATTAAAACCGAAATTTCGAAAAACGTTTTGACAAATACGATCAAGGCAATCTTTTTCTGGGGGTAGAATAACCTTAGTGTTACGATTGATTTAACATTGTATAAACAGATGTATAGAAAATGAAAAAAAAAAAAACAATGATAATTCATGTCAACACAAAAGTGATGACTACTAATCTTGTGATACAATCAGGGATGAAACGTCCAGCACCATCAATAATTGTAAAAACTCATTCAAAATGCCAGGCTTATAATCTTAAGTACGCCAGACGCGTGTCTCGTCTATATAAGACTCGTTGGTGGCGCTAGAATCAATAATATTTGACCAGAATCGTAGATCAATATAAATAAAGCAAGACAGATAAAAATAACATTCCAATTGCTGGTAAACCAGTCTGAGAACCTCAGATTACGGTAGGCACGGCAAGGCAAGAAAAGGCAAGACAAGACAAGGCAAGCCAAACAAACTGTAAACACTGTAAAGAATCGTAGATTAAGACAGTCAAGGCAAAACAAACAAAACTCACACTCTTATTTCTGGAAAACCAGATCCATAGGTCAGGAAAGGCAAGTCAAGGCAAGTCATACAGAAGTCAAGCTCAAATTACCTGTTACTAGAATGTAATGCATGGATTATGGACATTTTACAAGCAAGGCAGACAAATGCAAAAGTTTTCATGGTTGAATTATAATTTTTCATTTGTTTTTTTTATAAAATTTGTTCAGCTACTGTTTTACTAGTCTTCAATATATTGTGTTGGATACTAATCATTTGCATTTTTTTCATATTTAGTAGTGATGACCCAAAGAACGCTGCAGGTTTTGCCACAGAAATGCATCCAAAATATTCTACACGTTTGTAAGATAGAGTCCACTCAAACAAGATGCAAGTTTTAGGGGGAATGGATACACCACATTGTACACAATTATAATCTATCGTATGCTGTTCAACAAAAGTTTCAGAGCATAAAAGCATCATGAATAGTCCGTAAATATATAACTGACTTTTACTTATTTTCATAAAAATATAGTCATAATAACTATTATACAGTTGAGCTGTTTTTAGAAACTACGATTTCTCTGATTGAGAAGGAAAGTACTTTCAAAAAGTTCTGAGTTTGTTGCGCGATTTGAACTATTAAGTACAAAGCGCAATGATTACCTGATTTAGCACCCATTTGAGATGGTTTTTATGACTTGAAATCGAACAGTTATAAGTTCTTCTTGTGTATCTATCATTAAATATATGCTATTACATCCGTTTTGTATGACTTCCTGGAATAGACAATATAAAACAATAAATGATATATAATAAGGAAATATGAAAACATCTGTTTTCCTAATAACGACAGGTTACATCGATAGTTGTGGCCTGAATATTTTAAACACATGAAAGATTATTTCAGGCAACAAAAACTCATGTTAATAAGTAAAAGGTTAAATCTACTTTAGAAATTCATACTGACCATAAAAGTACCATAAAATATTTTGTGGATGTAGATGTCACGCATAGAAAATGTATTATAAGTAATTCTGCTCTTGAATGTTATGTTGTGAAGAACGTATGACCCACAATTACGTAAAGTTAGATTGAAAGCCATCCTTTCGGGTTAAGGACTTTATGCGCACTGATGGGTCTTGCATTTGGTAATATCTGACAATAGACTGTTACCGATCTGATATGGCATGAATCCTCATTACTGACTGCATTACATGTATCGTAAAAGGGTCCGGGTTAGATTTTGATTGTAACAGGAGAGGTAATTTAAAATAGTAGAGCTTTCATGGCAATTAAGTTTATCCGAGGTTCTTAGAGGTGTTCATGTACCACAATTGTAAGTTTTATGTAAACTATTAATCGTCTGTTTGTCCTTTTTTTGGACATGACGTTGAATTTTTTTTCTCGATTAATCGGCTTTGATTTTCATTT
This sequence comes from Mytilus coruscus, assembly GCA_017311375.1. Taxonomy (NCBI): domain Eukaryota; kingdom Metazoa; phylum Mollusca; class Bivalvia; order Mytilida; family Mytilidae; genus Mytilus; species Mytilus coruscus. The sequence continues at coordinate 87,117,607 of CM029603.1, forward strand.
AAGTCTCAGAGTTCTGTACCATTTGCTTTTACTTGCACCAAGTAAATCAGCAGACTCAGAGTTCTGCACCATACCCTGTCATAAATCTCTATCAAGTTAATCATCAGCATCAGAGTTATGGACCCTACTCCTGTCATGACTTTCTACCAGGTTTGTCATCAACCTTAAAGTTATTGACCCTATTCCTGTCTTAACTTTCTGCCATGTTAATTATCAGCCTAAGAGTAATAGACCCTACTCCTGCCATGAATTTCTACCAGGTTAATCATCAACCTTATAGTTCTTGGCTTTACTCCTGTCATGACTTTGTACTAAATTTCTATCAATTTAATTATAAGCCCCCAGTTCTGAACCATATTCCTGCAAGACGTTTTACCAAGTTAACCATCAGTCTCAGAGTTCTTTGACATACTCCTGGCAATACTCTCTACCACGTTAATGATTAGTCTCAAAATTCTGAACTATTTCCTTTACTTCTATCAAGTTAATCATCAGCCTCAGAGTTGTGAACTGTACCCTGTCATGACTCTCTACCATGTGTCAGAATTCCAAAATTACAAGTAATATTTATAGTAATGCCAAGAAAACCTGTTTTGTAATTTATAATAAATGTAAGTAATAATTAGTAATATTAAAAGTAAATCAAAATAATTACCCATTATGTAATGTAATTTAAGTAATCCAAAGTATTAATCTAAGTTAATCTAGGTAATTCAATGTTATAACCCAAGCAATTTAAAGTTGTAATATATATAATTATAGCCTTTTGATATCGGGCATACATGTTTTTATGAATGCATGTGTTTTTACCCGATGAAAGTATGTTGATCGAAAACGAAGTCAGAAGTCATAATACTTTTATGGGTCGATAAAAATGTATAGACCAATATGAAAAGGTAAAACAGTTTTTTTTACAATACTTAATTATTCAAAAGGTGTAACTTACCTTGACGATTAACTATTAAATATGTGTGTTTTAGTTCATTTCCATTACCATTCGATGTTATGTTCGACACTTATTTTGGCTACATGTGTTATTCATTTCAAATAGTACACAAGTACTATAAAGCAGTGACCAGAGAGATTAATAACATCACAATGTTTTTTTGTGTGAATTTCTTCATTCGTATCATACATGTCAAAATTAAAAACTTAAAAGCCTTACATCCAGCTCAGCATTGTTAAAATTTTCAAACTCAAATCTGAATGAGTTCTTGTCATTTTTTAACACAGCTAACTAAAGTAGAATGAAAGCTCAATTCTGATTGGTTGAATTATCTTATCTTAATCGCCAACTAAATACTAAATGTTCAAAACTGGAAATGTTAATCCTTTTCAGTAATATAAGGCCAATAGTTTATTTTAGTAAAACACAGCCAACATGTGTTCATAATGGAAACACGACATACATAAAAAAATAAGAAAGCTTTCACATAAAACGACATAATAATTATCCAAAGTAACAATTTTAAATGTTTAGCAGTTTAAAGTAATATTCTAAGAAATTTAAAACTTGTGAATATTACTAACATGCATGAAGTTTTTGCTTTTTTTTTTTATTGTTAAATGCCAACAGATACCTATTTTATAAAATGCATTGGTTAAGATTATCAATAGAGTATCTGACATTATTTAATAACAAATCTCTTGCTATGGACATTTTATATTTGGCATAGCAAAAGATAAAATACTCTCAAAGCCTAAATGGTCATTTGGAAGTGTGCTCGCCACATGTGTGGGAGATCGATGTTTCGGTCCACATCAGTTTAAATCAAAGACTTGAACATTGGTATGTGCTGTTTCCCGCTAAGAATGCGGCAGTTAGGAGTAAGAACAGAGACTGATCGGATCATAGTCAGAATGAGGTGTACCTGCAGGTTGAAATGTTTTCCTGCTGACTGTAACAGGAGTAAGAACAGAGACTGATCGATCATAGTCAGAATGAGGTGTACCTGCAGGTTTTGCTACTTTGTGAACTAACACGTTGAATAAAACGGTTCTGTGCGTTTGTATAGAACAAAGTATCGATCATAGTTACATCACATTAACAGGTTCTCGTCCTGATAAGCATTTGATAATTGCCACTGGATATTAAACACTAATCATCATATCATATCATACAAAAATAGTTCACACTTAGCTTGTTGGAATATTAATGGTTTTAAACCTAAGGGGTACAACAAATACAGTGATCCTAGGTTCATCAAAGAATTGAGTAATAAAGATATTATTTGTTTACAGGAAACACACTGCTCCTTTGAGGATTTACTATTGTTACCAGGATTTAAATCTGTTAATCAAATACAACCAAAATCAAGCGCACTAACAAAAGATCGTGAGGTTTATCCATTTTTGACAAGAACGAAATTAAATTTGGGGTAAAATTTCTCGAGCATTTAAAAAATGACTACATAGAGTTCAAGTTGAGTAGCTCCTTTTTCAACCTTGACTGCTGTACCCCTATTTTTGACATTTTACCTATTATGTCTGTTCGTTTTGTTCACATTGTTGTCAATATAATGGAATTTTATGCGACTGCCATACAAGTGAGAGGTTTAGCTAGCTATAAAACCAGATATAAAAAGTAAAAAACAAAAATACCGAACTCCAAGGAAAATTCAAAACGGAAAGTCCCTTAACAATTTGCAAAATCAAAAGCTCAAACACATCAAACGAATGGAAAACAACTGTCATATTCCTGACTTGGTATATAAGGCAGCTGATAAATCTTTAAAACAAATATGCCCTAAAATTAATTCGTTTAATTCAAATACTAAAAATATAATAAAACAACCAAAGTGGTTTGATTGTTCTTTAATTAAAATGCGTAAACAATAAGATGACAAGGAAATACTATTTAAAAAATATAATAATTACCCTATAGTGAGTTGGAATTTCTTTAGTTTTTAAAACTTTATAGAAATACTAGAAAAAATAAATATAAACAGTTCCGAAAAGACCTTATTGTACAATTAGACAAGGGAGGCAAAAGATACTAAAGGGACATTCAAACTTGTAGATCTACAATAAACTGACAACGCCATGACTAAAAAGAAAAAAAAAAGACAATCAGACAAACAATAGTACACAAAACACAACATAGTAAACTAAAGATTGAGCAACACGAATCCCACCAAAAACTTGGGGTGATCTCAGGTGCTCTGGAAGGGTAACATGAGAGATAACAACCAGTCCCAATATTGGGCCTTACTACAGATTCTCAGTATTGAATCCTTTTTTTTAACATATCAAACTCAGATTGGTTACACTATTTTAAAAAGCTTAATTCAAATTCCTTACCTGTAAAAAAAGAACTAACTGATTCACTTAATAACCTACAAAAGCATAAAATTTTCACAGGATTGGATTATAAAATTACAGAAAAAGAGATGAATGAAGCAGTCAAATCACTAAACAACAATAAATCAAGCAGCTTTGACTCTATAACAAAATGAGATGCTCAAGTGCAGTCAATCATATCTGCTTAAATGTTTCGTAAAATTTCCTGAAATATCGCCTAAGGGATTTATTGTCCCAATACATAAAAGTGGATCAAAAGATGACCCCTCTAAATTTGAGAGGCATCACAAGAGGTAGTTGTATAGGAAAACTCTTTTTAAAAATACTTAACGTCATTTTGTCCAAGGTAATAGTTGTCTTTTTGACATTGTGTCATAGATCAAATTTATTCGTTCAGTGTATGATTACTTGTTTTTGTTAATATGTCTTTTTGATTGAGTTAAGCCATTTCAATTGATATTTTATAGTGTGTCTTTCTATGTTGTAATGTTACACTACTATTTCAGGTTAGGGTGAAGATTGGCGCCTGTTAAAACGTTTAAACCCGCTGCATTTGTTTGCACCTGTCCTAAGGCAGGAATCTGTTTCAGTGGTTGTCGTTTGTTGATGTGGTTCTTAAGTGTTTCTCGTTTCTCGTTTTTTATATAGATTAGACAGTTGGTTTTCCTGTTTGAATTGTTTTACACTAGTCATATTGGGGCCCTTTATAGCTTCGGTGTGAACCAAGGCTCCGTGTTGAAGGCCGTACTGTGACCTATAATTGTTTACTTTTTACACATTGTGACTTGGATGGAGAGTTGTCTCATTGGCACTCATACCACATCTTCTTATTTCTATTAATAATAGATTAGAACAGTTAATAAATAAAATAAATATAGTTGGTCCAGAGCAGATAGGATTTTGAAAAGGAAAAAGAACCAGTGACCACATGTTTGTTCTTAAAACCTTGATCGATAAATATACTAAGCAGGGACAAAAACGCCTCTATACCTGTTTTGTTGATTTAAAAAAAAAGCCTTCGACAAGGTTTGGCACTTAGCCTTATTTCTTAAATTGAGGAAGCTCGGATTGAGTGATTTATTTTTTTAATGTGATTAAAGATATATACAAAAACACATCTTTGTGTGTAAAAACTAATAGTAACACACTAACTGAAAACTCCCCATCAGTTATTGGTGTTCGTCAAGAGGATAATCTGAGCCCCACATTGTTTAAACTTTTTATAAATGATGTACCAGAGATTTTTTATTCTAACTGTTGCCCAGTTTTGTTAAATAACAGTACCCTTAATTGTTTAATGTATGCAGATGACCTCATTATGATTTCTGAAACTTCATCTGGATTACAAAATTGTTTGGACAATTTAATGGATTTTTGTAATAAATGGGGACTAGAAATTAACATAAAAAAGTGTTAATTAATAACACAGGAAGGTTATCAAAGGAAAAATTCACATTTAATGGCCAACTTATTAATAATGAGAAAAAATATAATGATCTTGGCATTATAGTCAATGTCTCAGGCAGATTTACAGATTCTAAGTTCAACCTATATAATAAAGCATTGAAAGCCTTTTAAAATTTAAAAGATAATTTACTCATGTTAAACCTAATATTAAAACTCTTTTACATCTTTCTGACTACATACTGAAATCAATTGTATTATATGGCTCAGAAATGAGGGGTCAATTCTCCCGAAATAAGTTACAATCAAAAGGGGATAACTATTTTTTCTAAATGTGTAAATATTTAGTTATGTTGAATTTTTGTAAAAATTCTCTATAGGTACCTAGAAGATCAACTAACATAGCAGTAATGGGAGAGTTGGGGCGATTCCCCCTATCTATTAAGGTTATTCTTAATATGTCTAAATTTTTGGGTCAGACTATCAGAACAAAATAAGTCCATCGTTAAAGAAGCATTTGAAGAGTCTAACATTTTATCTAAAAGATATAACGAAAATTGGTTGGGTAGCATTTATCATAATTTAACTATCTTATCCCAGAATATTTGTTGAATGACAAATCTAATATAAAGTCAATTATCATAAATTGGACTCAGAATTAAATATGATGAAATTTTGTTCAATCAATGAAATGATAAACCTGGCATGGTGCAAGGAAATAAATTACTAATTTATAGACTATTTAAAAATGATATTGGCCTTGAAAAATATTCATTGTTAAAAAATTGTAAAACAATAAATGAGTTAACCAAATTTAGAGTCAGTGCCCATGAACTTGAAATAGAAAAGGGAAGACACAAAGGAATACCCCAGACACAAGATTTTGTAAATTGTGTAACAATAACATTGTTGAGGATGAAATTCATTTTCTTCTTCAATGTCCATCACTTAGAACTAAAAGGTCCGGTTACATTTTAGATTTTTCTTCTCAATTTACTAATTTTAAATTTTTAAATGACCAATCAAAATTTATATGCATTGGTTGTTGTCAAATGAAGATCCAATAGTTAATAATATAATGATAAAATTAATAGATAGTTTAATAAAGACTAGAAGAGCAAAATTAAGTAATAAGACATGAGCTGGCCCCCAGCTCTTCCTTCAATAATAAAACGGTACTGATTGTGTTCACTCACTCATTATCTTTGGGAATACACTGTGTTTGTTGTCTCCCTTTTCCTATATAGTTTTAGTTTTATTGTAATTTTTCTATCAAAAATATCATCACAATTATTTGTACACTTTAATTTAAACTGTAATTGTTCTGCTCCTCGGGACGTCATGATTGACAAATTAAAGATTGTTGTGGTTATCAATCCTTGGTGATGTAATATCTTCATGGTATATTTTAAAAAAAGATTTATAATATAGAACTTTTAAAATATTCAAGTAAAATGTAATAATTGTATATAAAAGCCAAGTAATTTGCACAAGCTAAATCAAGTTTAAATATCATCTAACAATTCTCTAAGCTTACACAGTGATAAGTAGAAGTTTTCTAATAGTGAAAAATAATTTCAGTTTTTGTGTTTTGCGTTATTCAAGTAAATTGAAATATTTATGATAGATTTAAGTAATTTGCTTTTTACTTAAATTTTAAATTTGTACTTAAGATTTTAAAAATATCAGTTTAGTAATTTCAAGTAATTTCTTAAGAAATGTAAGTATTGCTTAGTGATAATAAGTAAATTAAAGTAAATTCCTTAGTAATATATTTACTTAAAATAGGTAAAGAAAAATAAGTAATTCTTTGGAGTGCATAAAGGTTACGCTTTCATATTGTTTTTGAAAATTTGGTTTGATTTACTTTCAAGAGGACCTGCAGGTATGATACAGACCGTTGTTGGCCTCTCTCCAAATAAGTCTATATTAATTTATCCTGCAATCGACCTTTTTACTATACAGATACAGGGTGGCAGAT